>OX632363.1:40626743-41056743 GCA_951751655.1 Ophion costatus
TTTGATGGCGATTAGCCATATATGCTTCGCGCGACTGCATTAAGTGACTCGCGATTGTAACGAGCGCCTGAGCTCGCTCAGACTCTCGTGTGTTCAAGGCGAATATACGATGCCCATTGCACGACGAGGCGTGTCATAAAAAACGATAGAAACACGGAGAGATCGTTATGTCCTCCTCGATTCTGGAGCAAATATTTCGGTGGACGATACAAATTAAGCACAATCACGTGAAAAATAATCGAACCACTCTCATATCCGATTTTATCATCGTGCCAATAATTATGACATTTATGAGATACTTATAAGACTACGGTGTGGACGGCTCGATAACTACATAAAAAATAAGCATGCAAAACTACGGGATACATATTTGCGACTATTACGATGAGTATCTCACCCTATCTTAGTTTCGCCAACCTTACACTTTGAGTTGTACGTAAAAATGTTATTTTCACGTATGCGTGATGTGCTCGTGAAAGAGAGAGATAGGGGGGGGGGGAGAAAGAGAGAGAGAGAGAGAGAGAGAGAGAGAGAGAGAGAGAGAGAGAGAGAGAGAGAGAGAGAGAGAGAGAGAGAACGTGAACGGCACGTCGCACGCGAGAGACTCCCCACCAATTGCATCACTTGATTCAGTTGTACCGGATCGTCATCATCGTTGCGTGTCTCTCTCTTGAGATCAAGATTCCTCATTCGAGACGCAAGAGCGCCTTTTCCAATCGCGACATAGCCGCGAGAACGACTGCGCGCTTAACTTATTATTATACATGCGCACATTTTCCAAGAACCGACATCAGCGTCCCCGACTTTGAGGGGAGAGCCGCAACGACTCGATGGAATATTAACAAATGATCAACCCCGTACCGGTACATATAGCCCGATTTGACAGAAGTCGATTGCGAGCCAGCACACCCAAGTTCCCAATAACAAGAGTCTCGTGTGACATTTGCCAATATTTGATTTTCCAAATGGGCAAATTGATAAGAGCTGCGTGCTCACAATGGTCAAACCAGATGGAAAGTCGAAAGACCGACCCGACGGCTCTGTAGGGAGAGCCGTTGGGTTGGAGAAAGATCCGATTGATCCTTCATATTTTTGGCTAATCCGTTAAAAAGAACCCCAGTTACTCAATACGCGACGTTACTCAGGATAGATCGTCACGACTATGCAAGTCGTGACGATCTTACGCGGTGAGATCGCCGCCAGCTGCACGTACCTCATATCCCAGGTGCGTAACTCTGCGCGCCCATTACGCGCGTAAACCGCGCGCGTACGATTAAAACCTGTTCTCAATGTTAATTCACCCTTTGTGCTCACTCGCGTGTACAAGTGCAGCGTTACATGCTACGAGAATATTTTCCCGGCTAGCCTCATTTCTGTGCAGTTTCTTTTTTTTTTTGTCTCAGACGATTGACCACGCGCACCCACACCCACGCCCTCTCCGAAGGTGTTAGCAACGTTACCAAGAATTGGCACTTTTTCGCTAACTAAGAGCATTGCCACTTTTGAATGACAAAATCTGGCCGAGCTTTAAAAAAATCGGATTCAGATCAAATTGTTATCAACGGATGGCTCTTTTGTCGGGAGGACGATTCAAAGAATTGGGGGCACGCGGAACGCGTCGAGGCGGCTCGAGTCGTGGGGGCCTCAGGCGGAAGATTTTTCTTTTATTTTTCTTTCACCCGACAGAACGTTGGGAATGCGCGCTCTCGTTGCGAGTACGCTCGGTCGGGACAGGTGACGGCGGGACGCGGTGGGCTGAAGAAAGAAGTACAGCCTCCAAGGCTGGTTGCGTCCGTTGTCGTTCGCTTTCTTCATCAATGGAAGAACTCGACCACGTGCCGATATTCGTCCAAGGGGGCCACGACGCATACACGCGCGAGCGTCACCTGAGGCCTGGCTAAACCTCCACCCAGCCCCCGCCTCACTCACTCTCTCTCTCTCTCTCTCTCTCTCCCTCTGCATATAGATATAGGGAGGACGACGAGAGGCGGGCGGACAGAGCAGGCTCCAGGGTCAAACACGTGGCGCGATATCCTCGAAAACCGCATGCGTGTTTTTGTCGCAATCAGGCCCATTTGGGCTGGCATTGGTTGCCTTAGGATACGAGACACTCGACGTCCGGAATACTAACCGGTCGCGAGAGACAAGCACTCGAGTATATAACGCGAACGATCAACCACCGAACAAGCCTCTTCCTCCTCCTCCTCGTCTGACCATTTCTTTCTGCGCTGATGCCCCCGTTCTCTCGGCTACGCAGAGTTGCCGATCCGTTGCCGAATATTTCGTACGGCGCACATCGCCGGGTGTCATCACTGTTAGCTTCTGGTCGCATACGTTGGAGCTGATACCTATATAGAACGGTGTCATTGCGCGAAGACCCGTCAAAGTCCGCATCCCGCTTCCCGAGTCAATATTTTTAGCCTCCTCTGAACCCTTGGCGGACCCATTTCTCTTGTAATGCACAAGCCGCCACGCCTCGGTTGAACCTACCAACCTACTTTGAACCTAGCCGCTGTCTAGATTGACCTAGATAGCATAACTCGCGAGGCGCTAGGTTGTGGCTGGCAAGTTTTTGCTAGTTAGTTTTGGGTACCTCGCTGCTAGATGACGGTAAAGTAGTTTTCCTCGTATGTTTTCTCGCAGTGTTACTTACTTAGCCGCTAGATGGAGAAAACAGATTTTCTCTCGATACATCGAGTCGCCGGTCTGAGTGCATGGCACGGTGGATTATAACCTTTTTTTCTTCGGGTGACAGTTTTATCAGACGGAAAAAAATTATTCCTCAAGTAATAATTATTAAAAATTATGGACGAAAAGCGGGAGAAAAAATCCAGTCGAGATAGAGTCCGTAAATCTCGAGCTATAAAAGCCGATATAAAGTATGCGATCGCAAAACGTTTGCAAAATCGAGAACGCAATGGTAAGTGCAATTTTTTATGAAAATTAAAATTCATTTGCAAAAAAAAATTAACAATCCAACTAGTTTTAGAAAGATACAAACATTGATATGCAATGATAAAATTATATTGGCATATTATGCAAATATTGGTTTTAAAAAATTTGCTAAAAAAAATTAAGATGATTTTTTTTATGCGTTACCTTTTCTCGATGTGTCGAGTAATTTAACTAGAATAATATCATAAATTATAATTATATTTGGTCAATAATTATTGACGAACATTAATTGTTCATTTTCGAAACCTAAAAAAACTTTTTATTGAAAAAAAATTAAGCGAAAGCCTTCGCGATACAATATGGCGCGATCACGCACCGTAAAAAAAGCGCACAACGATTAAAAAGGTATAATCCATAAAAAAAGTAATCAACAATACAATAAACAATGAAGTAATAATCAGTACAACAATAACAAAAAAAAATACAAACGCGATCGCGCACCATTAAAAAAGCGATAAATATTGAACAAAAAAAAATTACTTCAAATGTGATATTATTAATTATAATAATTTCTAACCTACTTATCTTACTTCTTACGTGTATTAATACTCGATATTTATAATATTTAATAAAATTTGTTATTTTTCCAAAGTGATCAGATTTCTTTTAATTTTCTATTCAACCCTGACCAGCGTACCCTGTCCAGCGTCGAATTATAAAATAGCTTTCTTTCCAGCTAGCGACTATCTAAGAGCTATCTAGCACCGAGCTAGAACATCTGGCTAGGCGTTACATTTCCAAGTGTTACATACAAAGCTAGCGGCGGGCTAGTTTCACTGCTAGCCGCTAGCAAGTAATGGGAAAAAATAGACCGCGGCTAGCTCTACGCGGGACCTATTTCTACACGGGTGAAGAGAGCCCCCCACCCGCCCCCCTCTCTTGGTCCAGTGTAACCTCTGTCAGACCTCCCAAACCTTCTTTCGACCCTCAGTTCGAGTGAAACGTGCAGAACACAGGCCTCCTTAACCTGCTTTTGATTCAAATTCGTTGCCTCGGCCCCATCTGATCTGATTTCGGCCCAAATTCGATATCTCCTCCATCATCACACTCCATTGTGGTCTGTTCGGTAACCCGTTCGATGACGAAGAAAATACGTTTTCCCTGATTATCGCCCGAAGAATGGTACAAGTAAATATGCATTATCCGGTGATGAATAAATACTACACAATTGATAAAAATACATCGTCACCTTAGCAAAATTTTTAGTGCAATATTAATATTCGAAATCATTAAAATTTTCTCAATATCGGTGTATTATTTTATAGGCGATTCATAAAAGAATGCTCGGATATTACAGTCTTACTCAAATTCCATTGAATTTGTGGGCGTCACGAATTTTTCTGTGCGAAAAAAATTTCACAGCTACATTCTTCAGAAATTCCAGGCTATCCAGTATAAACTTACGCTATTTTTTACTTTTTTGATAATCCCTCTTAAACCCTATAGTTCTTGAGTTACATTGAATTTTCCAGAATTAGTCTTTTTTAGCAAAAAATGAAATAACTTTGCGAAAAAAAATCCTACGAAACCTTTCAAAAAAAGAAAATGAAGCTTCTGCTACCTCGTTCAAGTTTATCATGGATATAAATGACAACATTTTTTGCCATAAGTCATTCTACAGTGCCACAAGCCCAATTCTCGCTGGTCGAAAAAAGCCGAAAAACGGTCACGTACAAAACTGCGTACCGGGTCGGAAAAAAATCATAAAAAAATATTTCGAAAAAGCAGAATAAAGCTGAATTCGTGCCCTTCAAAATGCCGTTCGGTGAATCTGGTTATCTTTTTTTTTTACGAAGCTATGTAACCTTTAGTACGGCAGGAAATATCGACTGGTCCATCCAAACTTTTGAGCGGCAGTGTATATTATATAATACTATATATACGATACTATATATGCATATATAGGACTAGAAATATGTGGTTTCGTTAATATATTCGAATATACGCTACCGGTCAAAAGTTTTCGGACACTTCAGATAATTGCAAAACTTTCAATCACTTTGGATAATTATCAAATTATGTTAGAATAATTAATTAATTACTAAATTATATTACTTTAACATTATTTGGCTATTATCCAGTGCTCGCAAGTTTTGCAAATACTTGAAGTGTCCGAAAACTTTTGGCCGGCAGTGTATATCTAAATAACATATAATGTTCATATCTTTATAAAACGTTAGGGTGTCAATAATAGTTTACTTTATGTTCTAAAAGATTTAAATGATCGGTTTGGAATTCAACCTCATTCTATTTTTTGCTTATTTTTTCCTTTTCTTTTTGTTCATATTGTTTTTTTGTTCATACAATAATGAGTCGATAAATGGCGATGGCCGATTACCGTCGATTTCAAATAAAATGTTTGATTTTTCTTTGCTCTCATTTTTAGTACATGGGAAATGAAAAAAAAAAATATTTCCACGCGTATGTGTGAAGCATATTTTTATTTCTTTCTGCTACACTGCCAAAAAAAAAGTTTCGTTTAAATGGGATTTATTTTAATGAAATAGGTTTTGTCCTTGTCTCACGGCCTACTACAATCATATTTGTTTCAAAAATATCTCTTTACTTGTTTCAGCTATCCTTTTCGAGTATTAAATATATTCAAATTGAATAAATAAAGATTCGATTCAAATAAATCTTTGTTTGCTTACAATGTACACTGTAAATCGAAGTGTACTCTATATGCATAAAATATTTCGTAAATCCAAATCAAAATTAATCCCTTAATTGAGAGTTTTACCACAACGATTTTTTATCGTAATTCGTCATTCCTTGGCCTTTCGAAATTATTTTTTCCGAAGAAAATATTTCACCTATATGAGAATCGAACTTAGAACCTACCTGCTCATAGCTACTGCACGCTGCCTCTATGCTACTGAGTGCTTATAACGTTTTAGTCGCAGATATGGCATAAGAGACTAAACGAATCCCTATAATTATTGGTTGTATCACGTCAACTATACCAATTAATTAATATCATTGTGGTAATTAGAGAGTTTTATCGAACAACATGCTATATATTTTTCAAACATAACCTATATATATAATATAATTACTCATTCACCACCCTCTCTACCCCCACGTCCCTTTGATACAAGTGTTGCAATAAAGACAGACCATTAGTTCAATCAAATGGAAAAATGGTTGACTGTACGAAAATTCTACTTAATTTAAATTTTTTACAGTTAACTAGATCCATTTAGCGAATGCAACGAAATTGTTTTCTGAACAGATGAAACCGATTCACAGATTTATTAGGATCAAATATCCTCCATCTATAGATGGAAAAATTCTATTGATGTCAGCTAACAGCGTCTATTCGATTCTTTTTTATTTCAATTAACTAGATTTTTCGTAGAACCAAATTTTTCCTATTACATTCCATTATTACAATTATTTATTTCAAATATATTCTTGTATTTGATTTATATTCGAATATTTGATTCATTCGAAGCAAAATGTAATATCGTTGAATAACTAAATATTTGATTTGATCCTAATAAATTTGTGATTCGGTTTCATCTGTGCAAAAAACAATATAGTTGAATTCAGTAAATGGGTCTAGTTAATTTTTTAAATTTAAATTAAATAGAATTTTCGTACAATCAACCGCTTTTCTATTTGATTAAACAAATGGTCTGTCTTTGTTGCAACACTCATGTCAAAGGGGCATGGGGGTAGAGAGAGAGAGAGAGAGAGAGGGAGAGAGAAATTATATACATATGTATAGGTCATGTTTGAAAAATGTATAGCACGTTATTCGATCAAACTCTTTAATTATCACAATGATATAACTAATTGATATAGTTTATGTGATACAACAAATAATTATAGGCATTCATTTGGTCTCTTATGCCATATCTGCAACTAAAATGTTATAAGCACTCGGTAGCATAGGGGCAACGTGCGTAGCTATGAGTAGGTAGGTACGAGGTTCGATTCACATATAGATGAAATACTTTCATCGAAAAAAATCATATCAACAGGCCAGGGAATGACGAATTACGATAAAAAATCGTTGTGGTAAAACTATCAATGAAGAAATTAATTTTATTTTCTATTTGTTAAATATTTTATGCATGTTAGGTTGACAGTGTACATTGTAAGCAAATGAAGATTTATTTTGGCAGTGTACGGTAGGCCGAAAGGGGGCGGGCAATGGGTTCTGCGGGAGCGCTCGAAGTAGGCCCACCTGAGGTTCCGTAGGTTGAGTTGTGGACCTCATTAGCCTCCTTTCAGTGAAATCGTCCAATTTCTGCCATTCCGGAGGTTCAACGGAGGCCCTAACCCATGGTGTTTCCAAACACTGTACCCTCCTTTGGATACTCAATAATCCGCTATCGCCGATTTCTGCTCGAGAAAGGAAGCCTTCATTTTGCGGGTTGAAAGCAGGTCGAAATATTTTACTCGTGTTGTCATCTTGGTCCATCATCTTGATCGAGATGTCGCGCGGCTACACTACGAAGCCCTCTGCACGGGAAATCTTCTTGCTCTAAAAAGAATTAGGCGACATTCGTGGCTATAAAATCCTCGCGATATCCTGCGAGCGTCCTCAAGCGCTCGTTAGCTCATGAGTCACGTCGAGGAAATCGACCAACAACCGCTGCGAGAAGTCACGGTTAGACCTTATCTCCCGCTGGGAGACCAACTGAAAAATCCGTTTCCCTCTAGGCTGCCTCCACACGGTACTTTGAACATAGGCCGAGCAGAGTACAGAATAAATATCGTTCGGGATCTCCCAAGCGTTGTTAGCGCGCGCGCCTGTACTCCAGGGACTGCGATATCGGTAGCAACTTTCACTGCTCGTGGGGCAACTTGCCCTACCCTGCGAACCAACACACCCACAAGCCCACCAGGTCGCGTATAAACTATTATAATCCGGTGAAAAGATCAATTATCATAACTCCTCATTAGCTACCGTTTACACGCACGAAAGAACACCCACGGTATACCGCGGCGAGACACACCGCGCGCGGCCTGCGAAACGGGACCGAGATAAGCATCGAGTGCACGTGGTGTTTCCGAATCCATGGATATTCCTCCCCGTCCAATCGATTGAGACGAGCAAACGAGCTACCGGCGGACGTCCCTTACTCTCGCAATTCCGCTGTCGGGAATCTTTAGTTTGTTCACTTTTCATCCATGTCGTCACTTTTCACACATTTCCAAGTGTTTTATTTCGGGATTTGCTTTATGAGTTTTCTATAACCCATACTCGGGTGTATTATTTTTATGCATATTCGGTGTATTATTTGAGTTTAGTTTTGAAAAAACCGTCTAGAAAAGGTAAGAAACCCGATTTTTGCACATAAAAAACATTTCGTCGACTTAAAAAAAATTTTGATTTTTTTTTCAAACTTTTATTTTGGAAACAAATTCTGAAAAAAATTCGGTGCATCCAAAATGATTGTATGTAACTTTTTACTCTCCTAGTCATTTTACAAAAACCCAATAGTTTCAGAGTTAGGCGTCATTTTATAAATATGGTTGTTTTTTGCAAAAAGTTCAATATTTATGCGAAAAAAATCGTACGAAACTTTCTAAAAAAGGAAATTAAAGCTTTTACTCCCTGCCTTAAGTTTTTCATGGAAAAAGAGTGAAAAAAATTTTCCATGAGACGTGCGCTAAAATTTCAACCCCCCCCCCCCCCCCACCACAAAGCCTAAAAACGACCATCTTTCAAAGTGTGTACCGGGTTAAAAAAAAATCCTAAAAATTTTTCGAAAAAAGGTAAATGAAGTTAAATATGTCCTTTTTGAAACGCCGCTTGGCAAATTAAAATATCGTCATTTTTAAAAGAGTGATGAAACTTTTTGTGTGGCTCGGTATCGCGGCGAGTGTTTCCAAACTTTTGGACGGTAGTGTATATCAATTACTTCATATCATTTTGATAATTAGAGACTTTCATCAATTATCATATATGCCATAGATTCTTTCAAACATAACCTTATATATGTATGTATATAATTCCTCTCTCACTCCCTCTTTCTACACCCCCCCCCTCTTCATTTCACGTATAAAACTCTCCGATATATACACAAATCACACAAATTAAAGGATACAAAAAAACTTTTAAAATTTTCGGTGATCTTCAAAAGGCTATAAGTTGGAGGAATATTCTTTTGGAGCAATTTAAAAAAAAAGCACATTCAAGCTTGAAGTCACTAGTTTCGACATCCGAAGGTCAAATATCATGGTTGAGCGTTTCTGAGTGATCTGAAAAAAATGAGTGGAACAATTATTTTTTTTAAATCCTGCCTGCCTTTCAAGAGGCCGATGAGCTTGAATACATTTCTTCCCGCAATTTCACCATGAATATCTGTTAGTTTGATTCGTTCTCTTTACTTTGAGTGGTTCACGAGCTGTGTACAATTATTATCCGCTGAATTATCGTCGTTCAAAGCAAAAATGACATTTTTAGCTTCGGAACTCGGGATCGTAGATAAAATCGAAGCAGGATTTTGAAAACTTCAATGTATCCTCTATACGGCGTAATGATCGTTTTTCTATCGAAAAAAAATTTCCATCTAAGAAACTCGATTCCTAAAAGGTAAAAAAATGGGTTCAAAAGCATTTTTGCCAAACTTGAGATAACTTTACAAATAATAGATAGACTGAGGATATTTTTCTTTTTTTCTTCTAACCTCAAAGAATTCCAAAGAAAGGGTGTACTTCCGAAAAGCGCATACCACCGATCGATCTGAAATTTGGTATAATAACGTAATTTGACCTCCTTATCACGAATATCGTAACGAAAATTGGCGCAAACGCCATATTGAATATGAAAAACGAAGGAGAACCTCTTTTTGTTCGTCGTGCATAATCGCGCATTCCTAACCAATTTAGACTATTTTAGCTTTCCCCAGAAATCTACAAGAGGGATTTCGTGCTCTCTATACACCTAAGTCTAAACCACTATCACGACAAAAAAATAGACCAGCGTGCGTCAAATTATTCAAAGTTGCAAAATTATTCAATGTTGCATTACTCAACAGCTTATATTGCCAATAAACCGGAGAAAAAATGTCATTTACACGTGTTAAAACCTAGAATCATACACCTTACGTCTAACAAATAAAGCACATAGATTTTCAGTGAACGGGTGCGTTACTAAAATCTCGTCGCCTTGGAATGCCCGTGTCATGCCTGGATGTGAATATCATACAGTTGGCGACCCTCCAAAAGGTGGAGGATTCGAGAGCTGGGAATTAAAAAAAAATTACCACGGAGAAACCGGATTCGTTTGACTTCAGAAAACAATCAATAATTGGTTAAGATTTCTTTCGAAAAGATACGCGTCAAGTTTGAAGTTTGCGTGAGGCACGAGCAAGAATTTGTTTTATCCGAGCAAGAAAGGAGCCTCAGACGTTGAATCAATTGTGCTTTATTTTTTGTCGAGCTCTATATATAGACGCAGAATGTCGGTGCAAGGGAATATCGCGCACGCGGGACCCGTTCCGAAACAAAACAGTGATATTCGGCATTAGTATCGGTTGCTCCATTCATGCAGCGCCGACGAAACGCTGACCGCTTAATATGGTAGACCCCCTCCCCCCTCCTGCCCCCGCCACTAACTGAGCCCCCGGTCCAGGATCGTCGTCCAGTTGTCCTGGCATGTATTCCAGAGGAGGGCCACACGGAGAGCCGGCAAAAACGCAGAAGCCTCGCGTACCGAGAGTTCGGTACGATCGCATGCGTACGTGTACGCGAGCCGTACGGATGATGAGAAGATGAGGGACAAAGCATCGTCATTATCATTGCTGGTACATTCGCGGCTGACTGCTTTTTCGGGCTCTCTCTTTCTCTCTCTCTCTCTCTCTCTCTCTCTGTCTTTCTCTCTCTTTCTCCCGAGGGACCGTACGTGGCAGGCATACACGTGCCGGTTCCCAGTGGGTCATGCGCGGTGCAAGGGGAATCGCCGGAAGACAACCGGATATGGATGGCATCGAGCCTTATTATTCGCGGGGCCAGTTATCTATTTGGACCGTGCATCTGGGCGATTACTTGGTATCGACGCACGGAACGACGATCACCCTCGCTACTACGAAGACACAGTGAGGTCACAAAAATGCGCCCTAGCATCTGTACCGAGGACGACATCCGGTCTCGCGACAACGTCCTATGCTCTTCTCTTGTTGACCAAAATGTTGTGCTCGGTAATACCGAAGAAGGGCGTTCGGCCAAAAGTTTACCATTTAACGAGTTCTTGCGGAAGTTACCATAGCCCCTTGGATGTCATTCTTACTGAACTTGGCCGGACAGAAATTTGTCGGAAGACCCCAGGTCCTACTGCATCCCTATAGGGATATTTGATAGGGACATCGCACTTCACTGTCAAAAAATATTTAATTTAAATAGGTTTTTTTTTGTCTCCCGGCCTACTACGATCCTATTTGTTTCAAACCTATTTCTTTATTTGTTTCAGATATTCATATTAAATATCGAATACTTTGAAATTAAATAAATAAAGATTTGATTCGAATGCATTTTTATTTCGTTACAATATACAGTGCAAGTCCAAGCGTACCCATTATATGCATAGAATATCCCATAAATCCAAAATAAAATGAAATACTCAATTTAGAGTTCTGCTACAATGATTTTTTTTCGAAGAAAATAATTCACCTATACATGGAATCGAACCTACAACGCACGAAACTATACCTACCCAGGCTACCCTTCCCCTACCGAGTGTTTGTGGCATCCTAGTCGCAGACATGCCATAAGACATCAAATAAATTCCCATATCTTTATTTATTTGTTTCCCAAAGTTTCTTTCCATCGCTATTTTTAGTTAATAGTCAACGATTTGTCTCATTAATTTATCGCCGTTACTTTGAAATCCGGAATGCTTGAGAGCTTTCGAAAAAGTTATTGAAAAATCGTATAGCAATGCGTTCTAAAAGGTATATGAAGATTCGCTTAGGGGTATCAACTTAATTTAATGCAATTAATTTTACCTCCATAAATTGTGGCGTGTAAATAAAAAAAATCGCATCCACACTGAACAAAGGATGATTTCATAAAATTTTCTACACATTTTGAATTTATCTTTTTTCCAAGTTTTGATTCTCTTACATTAGATGGATAGTTAATGAGAGATTGAAAAAAAAAAAATAACGGAACTTTTTTTTCAAAATTTTGTTTTTTTGCTATATTAATTTTCTTTTCTCCAAGATTTGATGATTAGTCAATGCAAAACTATGAGAAAATTAACGGGATTTTTTTTCATCTTAATCATCATTAATTGATGTTGATGTCAGATATCTCAGCGACAAATGGCCATACAGAGAGCAAAAAAATACCAAAATGAAACTAAAGAATCAGACTAGAAGATCCTATAGCATTAATCCAGCCGGGAAACATTTTTTGAGCCCATGGACGATTTTGAAAAAAATTGAGTTTTTTACTCGCGCTATTTTTTATGAAAACGCTGAGCGTGATGTTCTGAAAAAAGTTTGTCCATGAAATTCTTAGACTAGACTTCAAGCTTCTAAATGCGTTTTTTCTCGATACGACCATATTTGAGGAAGTTACGTTTGCCTTGCAAAAATCACAGAAAATTTTTTGAAATTTTTCTGGCCTTTTTTCATTTTTGTGCTGTGAGTGTAGTTCAGTCCCAACAGTATAGTAAATATTCCAAACCTCATAGTTTTAAAGGTACGCCGCGTGATGCCGGCTTTCCGGGAACCTGCCGTTTTTTTTTCAAGAATAAACTAGATGACTCTGCGAAAAAGCTTGCAAATAAAAAAAAACTAAACCTAACGGTGTTCTTTTTAAAGATCTTATCACTGAATGGTAAGATTACTATTTTTTAAAGTCTAGCACGCGGTTTTGCAAACTGCAAATATCGTGAAAAACCGGAAAACGTTCAAAATGATCTACCGGGTACAAAAAAAATCGCAAGAATAAAAAAGAGTAAAATGAAGCTGACGTTGTCCGTTTTAAAGCTCCGTTTGGTGAATTAGTTTACGACTTTTTCCCCCGAGATGTATGTTTTTTTGTCCGAATAAAAACTTACAGGTTGCGTAATACTTTTCATCAGGGCTGTAGGTATATATTGTCACGTGGCAGTTTTCCGGGTTCCTTGGAAAACCCATGGACACGTCCCTCCCGCTCGACGCTCATCCCGAACGCGGAGCCATACAGATCTAAGGTGCATTTTACTATTGATATTTATTTTTGTTCTTTATTTTGTCATATTATTTGCGAAGCACATGCACACGCACACACACACATGCTGTGGAGGAAGGGTTTGGTGAGGAGAAGTCGGACGGTTCGATGGAGGGGAAGAAAAGGGAGAGGCCGACTCTGCCGACGCTCTCGGAGGACAAGTAACAAGCGGGGCAGCGAGTATTAGTGGCAGCCTCGATCCGCTCAAGCGCGTCGGTTGGGGCCCGAACCGCGTTAAGAAAAATGCGGGTATCGAAGGACCTGCCGCCAAAAACGTGCCGAACGCTGAATCTGCGTTGAATAAGGAGGCGGGGTCACTGCTCCTTGAGAGAAACGACGATCATTCGGCAAGAGCGAAGAGGATAACGGGAATCCATGTCCTAATGATCCCTCTATCGGACGTCACTCGTCGATTGCCCTCGCGTACCCCTCCACACACACACACACACACGTACACATGCGAACACACAAACACACACACACCGACTGGACTCCAGCGAGTCCTCATTAGGTAGGCGAGTGGGGACGCACCCCTCTCGTAGGAAAATTTGAGAAAATCGGGAAAGGGGCGGAGGCTCGACGCGCCGCTCGCGATTAAAAGAAAGAGGACTTCGCCGTTGAGTGTCAAGCAGGACGGACAGCGTTCGGAGAGCCTTCCCGCGCGCACACTAGTGCCGGTGAGTTTCGGCCCATTCGCGTATAGTTTCGCGTACTAGTGCCCTCGGCTGGTCCTAACGTCCTCCGACGGAAGCCCACTGATTCGGGCCTGGCGGCGGCCTCCGCTTCACGGAGGCTGTGTTGAGTTCTCCCCCTTTTTCGGTTTTCCGTTAGTTTCCTTTTATGGTTTCAATCTTGGGTCGCGCGGTCCGGGGTTACGGCGGAGTGTGCGCGCGTCTGTTGTTACCGCGGGGAAAATTAAAAGGGAATGCGTCAGTGTGGGTGTGCGTGTATTCGTCGATGTTGGTGTGGAGTGTGAGTGTGACCGCTGGCGAGACCAGCCTTTCCCCGCGGAACCGTTTTAGTTTGCGGAAAAATTGCGACAAGAGAGAGAGGAGAATAAATTGTGATCCTTTCGTCTATCATGTCAGTTTGTTTTTTTTTGTTATCGCGCGTGTGCTCACGTTTTATTTGCTCCTAACCCTGCCCCTCTGCCACGACCCAAGGCTGCAGCTAGCCGGCAACTTGGGTGACCTCCGGTGGGACTTTGTCCGGCCAATTTTCCAGGTGAACCGCCACGGAGGCTGGCGCCCTTAAATAAATCGCCGGGAAAAGAGGAGGTCCCTTTTGTGACGCTTCAGGGGAACGATTTTTCCGTCACAATATATATAAAATCCCCCTCTCTCTCTCTCCCTCTCTACCTCAAATAAACGTTGGTTAATCGCTTCATTCAAATAAGTAAGTTTTTGCTGCAAAAAACAGACCATTCATTCTATCAATTAGAAAAATGGATCCATCAAGAATCGTATCAGGTTTTCTTCAATAATGTTGTAATCTTTTAGGGTTCAATTTGGATTTGTCCATTCTAATAGAGAACCCCGAAGTGGATGCAATGTGCGAGCATGAATTTTATGTATGGGGATCCAATGCGATCCAATTGAATCCCTACGACTATTTTTCTGTGGGTACTTGCACGTTGGAGGTCGCCAGCTTGGGTGAACCAACGATGACCACTAGTCATCTATGATGGCTTACTAGCCAGTTAGCAGTTATTCGTGCGTACTGAGCATGCCGCCGATAACGTTGCCTGCACTTTTTGTTCCTGCTTATTACTTTTTCGAATGACATGCCCCCCAAATGACTGCCGATGCACTTTCTGAACCACGGAAAATAGATGTCAACTGGTGACAAGGTGGAATACACCGGAGCTAACGAATGACCACGCGTAACCAAAGTAGCTTGCCGGGTCTACCGGAAGTCATCACCTCGAAGGCTCGCAAGAAAAGGGACCGTGATATGTTTGATGGCGTATACGCGGCCCGTTCGCGATACACCAGCGGAGAATCGGCGCTTCCAACATATGGGGCCTATCGTTTCTTTTTCTTTCACGACCATTTTCATTCTTCTCTCTCTCTCTCTCTCTCTCTCTCTCTCTCTCTCTCTCTCGCATCCCTGTGCATTCCGGGCACCCCGTATCCAATTATGCGCCATAGAGCGTTAGTAAGCAAAGCTTCAATGTATGCAGGTAGACCGAGAGAGGGACAGAGTAGAGGAGGAAGGAGTTCCGAGTTGCATCCTGCTAGTCTTCGTCGTCCTCTTCCTCGTCGTCGTCGTCGTCGTTGTCGTTGTCGTCGTCGTTGTCGTTGTCGACAAGGATTTACACGACGCACGTGCTCACCTCTCGAACGAGCGGCTGGGTATAACCGCCTATCTTGTATCTCGCGTAACGAGACAACGGAACTCTTTATAAGGGCATACACACACAGGAGGGGGGGGGGGGGTCTATCCGAGGGAAAGGAGCCTCGGCGATTCTCAGGCAACGCGAACACCGTCACGATAATCCCCGCAACAACAACCAAGAAAACAAATAACAAGCCTCGTGCCCCTTGTGCGCAAGTTGTGCCCGTGGTACGAGGCCAGGGCTACGAGAAGAGTGAGGAGGAAGAGCGGGCTGCAATAAACGATACATTGGTGAATTTCTCGAATGCCTGGAATTTCGAGCTTGACCAAGATCGGTGGATGACCACATAGAGGAAATCTCCAATGTCCTGCTGTTACAGCGAGACAAAACAGAGCAACCACAGTAACCTCCAGTGATCCTCGCCAAGTCTCTTCGTCGTCCGCACCGGAGAAGATTATCGTTCTCGCGAATCTTGAGTCACGCGCGCGCATCAACTCGTTTTTGTCCACCGCGCTGTATGCCCCGGATTCACCTCTCTCTTTCTCTCTCTCTCTCTCTCTCTCTCTCTCTCTCTCTCTCTCTCTCCCTCGCTCTTACCCTTGGCTCTCTTTACCCTTAGCTTATCCAGATGAACCCCGCGATCCGCGCAGCAGAGTGAAATAAACGTCAATATAATTAAGCAATTCGTAAGCCGATCCTATCGTCGCGGGTTTCGCGTACTCTTCTACCAAGGCTCTCATCATATACGTATATGTTTCGTTGCAGAGATACATTCATGCGTGTACCTACAACAATATTTGCATTCTGCGGGAAAAACTATGCACGCCGGATGACGATGTCTCCTCGTCACGGCCGAACAATTATTCTCACGCAAATGCGGGCATACAATATATAGATACTTTTCCCGCAAGTACCGAGAGAATGAAAAATATAGAGTGTCGGTTCGTTTTCCTCAAAGAAAATAAACGAAATAAAATCTGAAATTTTGTTCATCTAGTTTCAATAGCAGCAATTATGAATAATGCTTGATTATTGGATTATTGCAGAGGCGAAAAAATAACCGTTCGATCCCCTCTAGACAAAATCGATTATTTCAATATTTTCGTGTGCATGAAATGGAATCTGGGATTTTTTAACCAAGAAAATAAACGAGATAAGATGTGAGATTTTATTCATTTAGACTTGAACATCCTCGTTGACGAATAACTCTCAATTATTGAATTATTGAATGAACTAAAAAAATAGACTATCCATCTATTCTAGAAAAAATCGATATGTTCGATATAAATATTAACGAAATTGTATTTGAGATTTTATTAATTTAGACTTGGACATCGTCCTTGATCAACAGTTCTTAATTATGGATTTATTCAATCAACGAAAAAAATAGACTTCCAGTGCATTATAAAAAAAATCGATTATCTGATATATTCGCGTGCATTAAGTAAAACCAGAGATTTCATTTGGTGCACGGGAAGAGCGAGGGAGCGAGGGAGAGAGCACGAAACATTGATTTTAAGCTAGTCCGACGTTTCATCTGATATGCAACATTGAGTAGGCTTATCGGGTATGCATAATGCATAACGACACGACCGATACATAGCATGTGGTATGTATATCCTATATGGTATTGAATGTACGCGTTACCTTACTTATATATACGTACAGATATGTGAACATTTATTTATTTTCAACTACGTATGCACAAATATATATTTGCAATACATAGCACGATGTATACTCGAGTGGTAAGGTGTACGTGTAAAGTCCGGGACGTGAGCGAGTCTCTCACCTCTTCCTTTTTTGTGGTCGGCCCACAGGAATTTTTTCCTGTCTTTTTTCCCCAACGTCCCAACGAATTATTTGACAAGGTGAAGGGTGGTATGAAAGGGCTTGTAGGAAGGGCCTCGCTCTCTCCCCCTCTCTCTGGTAAGAAGGTCGGAAGGGGAGGCTTTGGAAAAAAATTCTCGTAGCACATCATATACGCGTACAATCGCAAAGCGCTCAATCGCGACGAGCGAGGGGGGGTTATTGCGTGTATAGACATACCGCGTATGTCTCACGCTCGTAATACATGTATACACATTAATAAATCCCCGTAGTTGTCTATATATATCGTACAATATAATGCTACATAAAGAGGCGGTTAAAAAGAGAAACTGCGCCCTTCGTGCGTAACTGCAATATCCTTGGCAGTTGAGCAGTTCGCTAAGCGTTCTTATACCACTGTAAGTTAAGAGGGCAGCTACAATGAGAAGCTTCGCATACGAGAAAGTACCTACGCGCCCGCCGATCGTCCAGTGTGTTGTCACAGGTAACGAGAGTATACGACGTGGGCCTCTGCTCTCTCTCTCTCTCTCTCTCTCTCTCTCTCTCTCTCTCTCTCTCTCTCTCTCACTCACTCTCCCACTCACTCACAAGACATTATACCAGTGCCCTGCTAGTTTTCTCTGGGTACGTGAGCAGTCCTTATGCGTGTGCGCGTATTCACACTGTCTCTCCATCGAAGGATCGTGATGACGAGCCTCTTTGGCGTATTGTATACATACTTCTTGCTTTTCAATGTGCCGGGTCTGTGCATGCTCTGAAAATGATCAGAAGAAAACGAGAACTCGTCGTCGTTGTCGTCCGTCGTTGTCGTCGACCAAACCGTTCGAGGACCAAGGCACGGTTGACAATATTTTAAGCTCTTCTCCACGCCGATCTCTTGGTTTGCGATGGCTCGGAGGACCAGCGTCTCTTTTTCTCCTTTTTTATCATCGATTTTTACTTTTCTCTTCGTTTTTTTCCCTCTGAGCGCTGTTCTTTTTTACCTGTCCGCGCGCATTGCACCGCGATCTGCAGCCGGAGCCGTCAGACTGCTCTCTGCGGCTGCTGCGGCAAAAGCGTTTCATTCGTTTCGCTCTCTCGCCCTCTTTGCGGGTACCGAGAAACGCCAATGTAGCAACCCAACGAGCTACGTGGAGTCGTAACGTCATAACCGGCCAAACGATATTTCGACCATAATAGGATATATATATATATATCCTATTATGGTCGAAATATCGTTTGGCCGGTTATGACGTTACGACCACGTATATATATATATATATATATGTACCTGACGCAATTCTTAGCCTTTGACGAAAGCTGCGTAATATTCATAGTCATCGGAAAATTGCGCATTCGATAAACTCTCAATGAAAAAGATTTAAACAAAAATTGTCGTAACTTTGCCAACATTTTCGCAATGTTACCTATATGAATTGCACAAACATGAAGGGGGAGTCTTTGAGGACTTGCATAGCCTCCTTACAATTAGAGAATGCCGCTTTATTCATCCCAAAATGTCAATTCGTTTCACCAAGCATTTCCGTAGGGAATATTCTTCGAATCAGTACGGAAAGAATAACAATGTCGCGAGAAAATAAAAAAATAAATAAAAATAAACGAAAAATAATCGCGAAATCGTCTGTATTTTGATGTTGCTAACCCGCCCACTTGCAGCCTTTTAACGAGCCCTGTGAGGAGCGGGCGCAAGGATGCGGAGCAGCGTTTTTTCGCGGTCGCCCGGCCGAAAGTTACGAGGGATTTTATATTCTCACTCGCTCGCTGTATGCGCTCTTCTGGATATCTTCTTCGCTGTTGCATATATCTGTGGCACGGAATATGCGGTGATGGTGCGACACGTAAACCGGAATAAAAGCTCCATACCTGTTGCATGTCAGCAGGGTGGAGGAGGAGGCAAGAGGTGCCATCCACTAAATCAAGCAATTACCGCTGAATTTTCCCATAAAAGTCAAAGTTCGAATAATCATTCACGGCCCTAGTGTCTGTCCCATCGTTACTCGTTCGTTACACTTGGCTGATTGAAAAAGGCATTTAAATGTCTTTAGCTCAGCCCTCTCGTTTACGTGGCACATGGTCGGTGGGTACGACCGGGACGCGATTGCGCTCGAGTATGATCAATCGAAGGACGCAGCCCCGAACGAGGACTACGACGACGACGATGACGATGACGACGACGACGATGACGATGACGAGGAGAAACGAGCGGAAAAAACATATACGCAGTGGCATCGATGCGGTCGTTTTTCCACGTCTCCCCGCCGTCTAGACCGGGCCTTGGGCTCGTTCAGATGCGCGTGTATTATTATATACAGAGGGTCGTCACATACCTACCCACATGGGCTCGCTTCTCCCTCTCCTCTGTATATATCTGTATATATATATATATGTAGGTACCAACTTTTATATACACCTATACGTACGCTGCGTACGAGATCTAGTAATCGCTCACTCCGTATTCTCCCTTCTCCCCCTTGCTCTTTCATTTGTTATCACGATTTGTTATTTCTACCGCCAATGATGCCGAGTCTCTTGACGGTCCGCTGACAGAATTGTACTGTGAATTCGATTTTTTTTGTGAATATCATTTTTATATATATTCCCGGGGATAAATTTGTCGGGGGAGTCTCCAGATTCTACCACATCCTTATAGGGATTTGATAGGGACGCCGCACGTGAGGAGTGCACATTGGAATCCGATTAGATTCTGCGCTGTTTCCCGATTCACGTAGTTTCAGAACTTTCTTATTTTAAATTCTCAAACGAAAATTGTTGAATCTCCTAAAAAAACGTCTTATCGTGATCTCGTGCACAAATTCGTTGAGGTGTCCCAAAATGCACGCACATCTCTATAGGTTCCCCCTCTCTGGGATTCAATTGCATTCTACACAATTCACCCATAAACTTCGTTTGAGATTTTTTACCACCTTCGAATCAAAAGATCTGAAAGATCACGACAAAAAACTCTGCGCGTTGAAACAGGACCTCCACGCTTTGTGAGTGTATGTGGTCATAGTTGCAGTGGAGTGTTAGTGATCGACGCGATTTATTATTTCTTGAGAGCCATTCATTTTGTATATCTATATACACTAGGCACAACAATTAGAAGATCAGAAAAAAATCTCGATGTTTTTAGGTGACTTTCAGAAGGCTATAACTCGGCAAAAAATGGTAGTTAGTAGAGCAATAAAAAAAAAGCAAATTGAAGCTTGAAGTCTCTAGTTTCGAGATCTGCCGGTCATGAACGTTTCTGAGTTAACTCAAAGACATCAGCAAAAGAAAACATTGAAAAATGTTTGCCCATCTTTGAAGAGGTGCACGGGCTTGGGTAAATTTTGTTCAGCAATGATGCTCGTACTTTAACTATGATGCTCGTATAGTTGAATTCTTCCACTTTGATTTAAGAGGATTCTGAGCTTTGTACGATGATTTTTCGCTGAGTTATCGTCGTTCGAACCGAAAAAGAACTCTTTGATCATTTGTTACTCAGGAACTAATGTGAGCACAAAAAATATGCGAAGGGTTTTGAATGCTTCAAAGTATCCACTAAAAGGTGTGATTACTGTTTTTTTATGAACAATTTTTAAAAATATGAAAACCTTGATTGAAGAACAGGTAAAAAATCGCGTTTCCCCGGAGTTTCACGAAACTTGAAATAACTCAAGGAATAACAAATAGAATGAGGATAGATTGAGTTTTTTTCTAATCTCAAAGTATCCCGAAGAAGCTCTTAAGTATTCAAACCGCAGCGATTTCTCTTTCACTGTGATCCAAACGATTGAAATTGTCGCTTTTGCGAAAAACGTATTGAAGGATACATTTTTCACCTTTTACTCATTTCTTTGAATTGAAGACTTTTTTCCGCAAGAATCAATATTCTTTTCATCAAAAAATGTGTGATATTGAAAAAAATCAAAGAAAAATAATTTTTTTTTAAGTGTTCTTGGATAAACAAATTGTTTGTGTACATTTGTACAATATTTGCAATACTACACAGCCGTCGAAAAAATCTTTCGTTTTTTTCATTGGTTCGTTACGCCTCTTTTTAAATTTTGAATTGAAAAATTAATTGACAAAAAGTTGCACACCCCCTAATTACACGTATGCTTTTTCTCACGTGAAACCACAATCGCGCATAATAGAGTGCGGGTGTAAGGTGTCGGAGTGGATGCGGAAACACGTAAGAAGTCTATACGTTTTCCCCCGCGCAATCTTGCAGGTTCTCACGTACTCACGAAAGAGTGTACGTGTAAAGGACGCTATCCTTTCCGGACGAACCGCTTCAGCACGAACTCTTTACCATCGATTCTTATTCGATTGTAAAGAATTTACACACATAGTCTGAAGACACACAACACACACAGAGTTTGAAGTCATAACATACTGCGGAATAGACGAGCCGTAGGGTCTCACTTTTTTAAGAGAACACACGCGCGGACACACACATACAAAGGAGCGTAAATCCAACCGCACAACCTCCACGTGGAACGCTTTGGATAATGCTAATGTCGGTGGTAAACAAAATGACGGCATCTTAAAAAAACGAACGATTTTTTTAATGACTGTGTACTTTGTCAATATTGTACAGATGAAATTTAACAATTTGGTTATCAAAGAGCATTTTTTGAAAAATTATTTTTCTTTGATTTTTTTCAATGTCACACATTTATCGAAGAAAAGAATATTGATTCTCGCGAAAAAAAAATCTTCACTTGAAAAAAAAGAGCAAAAGGTGAAAAATGTATCCTTTAATTAATTTTTTTGCAAAAGTGACAATTTCAATCGTTTGGATCACAGTGAAAGAAAATTCGCTACAGTTTGAATACTTGGGGGCTTCTTTGGGATACTTTGGGGTTAGAAATAAACCAAATCTATCCTCAGTCTATTCGTTATTTCTCGAGTTATCTTAAATTTAGAAAATCTTCGTGAAAACGCGATTTTTTTTTGTTTTTCATTCAAGGTTTTCACGTTTAAAAAAAATTGTTTATTACAAAACAGTAATCACACCTTTTAGAGGATACGCTGAAGTATTCAAAACACTCCATATATTTTTTGTACGATCATTAGTTCCCGAGTGATGAATGATCAAAGCCAAAAAGTTCTTTTTCGCTTCGAACGACGATAACTCAGCGAAAAATCATTGTACAAAGTCCAGAAACCTCTCAAATTAGAGCAGAAGAATTCAGCTAAATGAGCATCATAGTTTCATTGCTGAAAAAAATTTACCCAAGCCCGTGCACCTCTCCAAAAATAGGCAATCATTTTATTTTGCTGATCTCTTTGAGTTAACTCTGAAACTTCGATGGATAAAAATATTTGACCTACAGATCTCGAAACTAGAGACTTCAAGTTTCAATTTGCTTTTTTTATTGCTCTACTGCCATTTTTTCCGAGTTATAGTCTTCTGAAAATCACCTAAAAACATCGAGATTTTTTTCTCATCGTCTAATTGGTGTGCCTAATTTATTTTGTTTAGAAAATTCAATGGAGACAATGGTATGGAATCCATCGAAAGGGCAGCGAGCAGAGAAAGAAAATGACGGATAATACTGAATGTTTAGAATACTCTGCAAGAATAGGCAAGGTCCTAAATCTCGGTGATATTCTCTGCAATAATTGCAGGTTGATTCCATATGGCAGAAGTGGACACGTGAATGAAAATAGCACCAAATTATCAACTACATCTGGTTCAATACAATCAGGATCACAACAATCAACAGAGCTCGGTGGATCGTGCCAAAGTTCTATGCCACAAGTTGATCATGATGTCCTCTATGAATTACCAACGCAGACATCTTCTCTTTCTTTGCACTGATCTCAAGGGGATTTTTCACAACAATCGGCTTCAGTGATATCTTCACTAAGTTTCACAATCACTCCTTCACAATCGTCTACTGACGACCCATCATTTGTTCTACAAGAGCCTATCAATGTCGAATTGATAGAAATGCCGTTTCCACGGGTAGTGTCAACTCATAAATACTGATTTCGCTGTTGCACGTCATCACCAATATGCACTGTCCCATCTCAAGCTCGATTGCAAGCATTCTAAGAAAGAAAGATCTTCATTTCCAAGGGAAATCGTTGTTGCTCAACTCATCTGATAAAAGACAAATTCTATGCTGATGATCTAGCAGCGCTGCAATACATACTGGTAACAGTATGATTGAAGTATCAGACTTGACGTTTTCCTTTAATGATTTGTCGAATGGTCATGAATTGAAGCAACAAATTGGGGATGGTACTCTATCTGATCAACGTCTGAAAGCATTGACTGGTTTTAATTACGAAAATCTAAATGAGCTGTTTGGGAAAATTAAATCATTGAGGAATTCCAAAACCCGTAACAATTTTCAAGCATTGGTCGTGTTCGTGAACAGCAAGTTTCAGATTATTATGCACAAGTCGTGAACTCTGGTGAGAAAGATATTTTACCAGAGGGTTCCGGATATTTTAGCAAATCAAGGGACGATCTTGTAAAACATCAGACTTCGGACACAGTTAAAAACCTGTATGAGCTCGAGGACCAATTAATGCTGATATTCGATGGAACTTATATTCGGCATCAGAAGAGTACGAACAACATCTATCAACGGAAATCTTATTCTGGCCAGAAGAAGGTACCATTATGTAAACCTTTCACTATCTGCACGACAAATGGGAACGTGGTTGAGATGGAGGGGCGTTTTTACGCTACTCAAAACGATGCTGAAATAATGAAAATACTGCTAGACAATCCGAATGGACTCCAACGAATAATGAAACCAGGTGACATTTGTGTAGTTCATTGAGGATTCAGATATGTGGTGCATCAATTAGAAGAGCGAAAGTATATAGTATTCATGCCAGCATTAAAAGGACAATGTGCTCAGCTTACAACTGAAGAGTCAAACAACTCTCGATGGGTTACAAAAGCTCGTTGAGTGGTCGAAGCAGTTCATGGCATCCTTGGCCAGAAAGATAAGCTACTTCATCACTCTTTGGATAATAAACTCTGCCCAATCGTTCGATCACTCTTCTGGATTGCTTGCTATCTCAATAATACCTTTGGAAAGAGATTGAACTCCGATGTTGGCATTAGGGATGAGATCATTGAGCAGATGAAGTCCAGGCGCAATACTGATCATTCACTTGTAGAAGAGGCTCAGTTGGAACGTTGGAATCGTCGAAAAACGCAATTGCAACAATTAACATCAGCTGGTTTCCTTGATTTCCCGGAGCTGACCGAGAAGAAATTGAAGATACTCTATACTGGTTCATACCAGCTATCTCATGCACTACCTTACCTTGCTGAAATGATGGACGAGGATGGAAATATTGCACTCAATTATTTGAAGAGATTAGAAGACGCAAATCATACAAGCATTCAAGTTTTCGTGAGGTCGAGACACATCCGTAGCAAAACGTATAAATGCTATATTTATTACACTCGTGATTCCCAAGGCTCTTCCGGAATTCGCCGTTACGTTTGTGATTGTCCAAATGGCAAACGAACCGTTGGACGCTGTTCACACAATGCTGCGATAATTTATTATCTATCGAATGCTCGATATCTGTCGAAAATCATAAGACAACCAAAATTCTTACAGGACTCTTCCATGTTGGAGAGGTTAATGCTGTTATCACCAGCGATAGCGATGAAGATTAATATGTTGCAATATAGATAGTAGGGGTGAATGAACGAAAATTAGCAATAAAATCGTATTGTTTACATCCATTTTTCATGCCTCATAACTACTCCACCCATGAGCACTCATTTATTAAACCGAAAGGATGATTTATGTATGGATTTCCAACGAAAAATGAGAAATTTTGTCGTTCTAATTTTTTTTCGAAGTGTTGCAGGTCGAATTTTGAGACTTTGTTTTTTTTAAATGTAGGGAATGATGATTGAAATCATGTCAATTTTTGTCATAATAGTAGGAAAATCTCTTCGCTACAAAATAATGTTTTTAAAGATAGATTCGATGATTAAAAGTTAGCATTTTAAAAAACAAAAAAAAATCCTATTAACATTGACACGTTTCTGATTTTTCAGCATTTTATTAGATTTTTCAGTCGCGTCTTAGTATTCAAAAACTGCGAAAATCGCAAAAACACTTTTTCAGCAGGAAGACGCCTCGGCATTGACGTAGAAAGCGGCAATGTTGCACAAAACTGTGTTTTTAGGTTAGGAACTGTGGAAAAAATTGGCGCCACAAAATTCGGTGGGGGCAGATTCACCATTCTTATCCAGCTAGACCCTTTGATTCGTACATTGGATTCTATTGACGAATCCCGATTAGAAACCAATGTACGAGCGAGCGTCGTTTTAGTAGGCGTTGTCCTATAGAATGCGATAATGCGATCATCGCAAGTTCGCGCGAATTTTGTTCGTACGAATCGACGATCAAGCATACAGGTGTCGAATCAGCGTTGACCTAGAACAGAAAAAAAAAATTCTTGTCGATCTACTATAGAATACCTAGAGAAGTATGTACGCGGAATTTAAAAATATTGTTTTATTCAACAGTTGTAGGTATTTGAACTTAAGAAATGAATTTTCAGTGAAAAATTTCGTTAGAGCTGCTCATAAAATGAAAAGTTTTCGATTAATCAGAAATTCCGTACGTACTTCTCTGCGAAATGCAATTAGGAACATAACTTTTAAATTTGAAGTAAATCGAGTGAAAATTGTTGAAGTTAGTTGTCACACCAATTGGAAAAAAATTGTTTCGAGAAGTTTCGAGTAGTCGGCCATTTTGTAGATCGAAAAAAAAACATATATATTTTCTAAAAGCTTGATATTCATACTAAATAGATGTGTAATTAATTTTATGAGTGAATCACTTTTTCATACGAGAAAAAATTGTTCAATTCGCACATGATTTTATATCCGTTACTTACTTTGGCCTAAAGCCTTAACTGAGCAGTATATTTATGGCGTATGTACTGCTTAGAGCGGAATTTTTTTGTTCGGAAAAATGAATTTTTTGGCAGTTCTGATTGCCCCCTAAAGAGTTCTGCAAAGTATCCTTACAACTTTTTCAAATGAAAGAAGTATCTACAACGGTACATTCGAGCAAATTTTGTGAAATTGTGAAGTGAAGCCGACACGAACGAAAAACACACATTTGGCATTACGAGCAACAGAACTGTTGGTACGAAGTGCATGGAACTTCGAAGCTATGTGACGGACAACTGGAACTGACGCATCATCGACGACAGAATTTTCACTATCCCCTTGAACGTTTGGTATTGACTGGCAATGAGCAGTAGATTTATGGCGTATAGATTTTGAGTGAAGACAGATTTTTTAAATGATTTTTTTGTTTGTTTGGAATTCCGCTACCCCTGCAAAATTTCCACAAAGTGTTGTGCAAAACGACGTGAGAACTTTTTTTCATGAGATAATTATTTACAACGATACACCCAAGCCCATTTGGGTGAGTTGTCAAGTTGTCCCCCGAATGAATTTTTTTTTTCGTCACTAACAACAGAACTATTGGCACTAAAGTGCATAGAACTCCAGAACTATGGGGGGGCTAGATCGGATTTTTTTTATCGACTATGGGCGGCTAACTGCACGGACCGTCATTGGACCCCTACCAGGAAGTGGGAAGTAGTATGTGGTTCCAATTCGATCCTTATCACAATTTTTGCAAGGGTCATTTTTTTTTTTTTTTAATTGCCTTCGCGTTCTTAGGCATATCGTTATCTTTACGAATTAATCGAGTATGTTTGATTTTTTTCGTTTTTCTTTCTAGTTTGCTGAGTACCGCACTTCACTCTTCTTGTATATCTGCCATTTTTCCATTGCGATCCACAATTTTTATTTTCAATTTCCTTCTCGCGTTTATCTCCCTTCTTCTGCAAATTGCATTTACGTGTACCGAGTTTATTTTGTTCTGTTCTTTCCACGATATATTTTTGCATTGCTCGAAGGTGTTTTCCAAGCCATAAATGTACTATCGATCAATCTCTCGCTGTCTCCCCCTCCCGCCACCGTATCTCAGCGGAGAGCGCACCCGTGTCTCTTTATCATGGCGATGATTAATCGATGTCCGTTAGTAATGCAACTCGGCCGGGACAGGTATTTTAGATTGCGCGCGTGTAACGGCAGGACACGCTCAAAATAGACGATTCGGAAATAAATTGCGGCAAGTCGATTCGTGCAATTTCCTGTTCGCTTATTTCCTGCAATTAGACGGATAAATTTTGGACGCTCAAGGCGCGGTTTTCGTTGCTCATTGTTCAGTGGTGAGGGCTCTCCGATAAAGCACGCTGCGTTTTCCTCTCGCGTTCCGCGCGAGGCTGCACAGAGCCCTGCGAATGAGCGACGAGGAAGATGGCGCGCGAAGTGAGAGAGAGAGAGAGAGAAAGAGAAAGAGAGAGAGAGAGAGAGAGAGAGAGAGAGAGAGAGAGAGAGAAGACGAGCAAGCTCGAGGAACGTGTGGCAGGAGCAGCCACAGCAGAACCGCGCGGCTGCAACCCAGCTGCATCTCTTCCCGATGCACCTGCCTCCTCATTCTCCTTTTCGGATGCTGCAACTCAAAGGTAGAGGACGACGACGAGGCTCTCGCTGCGAATCGCACGAGATACTTTCCGAGAAACCCAACCACTCTTCCTCCCCCTTTTCTTCCACCGCCACCTCGCCCTCCCCCCGTGTCCGTCTTCTTTCTCTTTTTTTTCTCTCGCAGTGTTTTTTACCAATTGTTCTTCATGCCACATTCGCGTCTTCGCTACGTCCGCCTCATTCTGCTCCTTGGCATTTTTCTCTCTTCTTCCTTCTCATCTTCGTGCCTCATTTTTCATCTCTCCCCATTTTCGATTTCGGGATTCCCGCGTGCGGCCGTGACCAGAAACTTTTCGATATCATACAAACCTCGATTGATAGCAATTTACCTTCGACCGACGTGCGAATTATAAAATTTAACCTTCACTAAATTATTCCACGGACATGGCTTCTAGAAGAAGAAAACGACTCATCGAATGAACCCAAAGTGATCGGACGAAATAAAATGTGACGCAAATGCTGCGTCGTGGAGACGCGCGTACCGCAAGTACGGTTTTTTGTACACGCGCGGCTACAGATTCCCTCGCCCTCAGTTTCTGAATATACTAAGTTATCATTATGACGCATTGCCCTTGGTTCGTATAGAACCGCGACTGCATAGGATACTGCTCGATGGGGATGTTAAGACGAGAAGGAAAGGGAGCAAGAGAAGGGGTGCGTAATAGCCACTCAGTGGGCTCGTTGAAACCTACCATAGATCGGGCGTAACTCCTTAATTCCGCGTTTGATCCCCCAGTCGAGGTCGTGAGAGAGTCAACCCTTGAAAATGTCTCTATTGTTTTTCACCCTGCGGGGGCTGGGTGCGTACGTACATATCCATACGTACATTCACACATGTATAAGCGCACATGTCATTACATATATACCCATAATTCATACCCAATATCAAATTGTTAAAAAATAAATGTTTAAACGCGAAATTTAATTTAAGTTTTTTAATTGACTTTTTATTTTTTTAAATGTAAACTTGGATTTAATGAACATTTGTTTAATTTTTTTTTTAATTCGAGCGCGCACATGGGTAATGAGAGTTTGAAAAAAAAAGTCGCGGAAAGTACAACACGTGTGGTTGTGTACGAGGCAGAGAGACGGGGGAGCATCGCGCTATCGTTTCCGCTGCCTCTTGCGCGTACACGCAATAATAGTTGTGTACTGCCTACTTGACGATGAGACTCCGCGCTGATCTCCTTGGGTTTTGTCCTTCTTTCCTTTTCTCTCTGTATATAGAGCATAGCGCGGGCAGGGAGGCCGCGCGCGCGAGTTAGTGGAGTATGCAAAGAACGGGCATTAAGTGGCTGACGTGACCGAGCTCGTAGTGAGTGAGTCTTCCGGGCTTGGCTTTTGCCTCGTCTCTCTCTCCCTCTCTCTCTCTCTCTCTCTCTCTCTCTCTCTCTCCCTCTCTCTCTCTATGTCGTCTTGCGTCCCCCGTTTCCTACGCGCCTTTTCTCCCTAGCCGATGATGGTTGCTTTGCTGCAGGAGTTGTACAAGAGGAATGCCCGTGAGCGGGACGACAGAAGGGAGAGGGAGATACTCGAGAGTCTTGTACCTCGCTTGACTCGAAAGCTCGACAGCGAGGAGATGCAGCAGAAGCGGTAAAAGCGGCAGAAACGATAGAGGAGAGCAAAAGGGGTACATTTAATATGTATATGTATACACACGTAATAACTATACGTAGTAACTCGTATTTGTATGTATATATTTGTGCCTGCATACGGGGCACTCTATCCCAGCCTCACCAACTTATTCCCCCCTTCTGCATTTCTTTCGTAAGTATTCCAAAACCCATACCAGTATTCACTTTACGAGTAAAATGTTCAAGACAAGTATTGAATACAAGTATTCAATAACTAACAAAGCCAAACCAACAAGTAATCTGCAAGCCCACACTAACCCAAACCAACCCAAACAAGTTTTTACTTCACAAGTGTTTTAAGCCCAAACAAAAGAAAATGAGTAATCACCCCACCATTAGAGGTCCCGGAGTATCGACATTTGTGGCATTTTTCATTCAATATTGTCGGTGATTTTGGGGAGAAATATTGTGAATCAATTAGCAACGAAAGATCAGTGGCTGAAGAGTGTCGGAAAAAAAATTGTCCATGGTTGACAACCGACAGAGGGTTGTGGGATCCGTCTGGTTAGGGCTGAAGTAGCCGATGTACAAGGAACAAGGAGGCAGCGAAATGTTCTAGCCGTGGGTAGCGGTGATGGTCATTGCGCTGCCCACGCCGGATCCCATTTATTCACGTCCTTCTCGCTGAGCAAGCTCCTCTGTGTATATCTACGTATAACTGAAACGTGCGCTAGACCGCCGTCTCGCTGACGCGTGTTCCCTCTTTTCTATATCCTCTCTCTTCCTCGATGCCTCTGCTGCTGCCATCGGCTCCAATGGTAACTTTAACGATGTGCATATAGTATAGGCCTTGAAAACGTGTATCCTGCTTTGGATATAGGGTTTGCCGCGTATGCACATACGTACACCCTGTATTATAGTCAATTTAGGAGAGGAAGAGGAGGCTCCTTCGTTTACTCCGGCACAGCCTTCGATGAAGAAAAGTCGCGGAGGACTCGATCAGTGAGACGAGTGCCTCGTTGCGATTCTCGAAGGGTCGCGGAACATTGGACAGGGAGGAGACGCTTGGAAATACTTCCAAAGGAAGATAAAAGAAAGAAAGAGAAGGTCTTTGAAGACGCAGCTGTCGCAGGCCTGACTCTTCCTCTTTTCTCTACATGGGAACACGGCGTCGCATTCTTTTTTCGTTTTTTTTTTCCATACACAATCTCTCCGACTTACTTGACACTCCGTTCCACTATTATTTCCTATTCTCTTCGGATTTGAATGTTCCTAAGTCTTAAACTTTTATCCCCGAGCTTCTTACCAATACTCGTTGATAGTCGATTATTTTACCGCCCGCCACATTTGTCAGGGAACCTCTATAAATAGAAGGACGTGCGGGATGCTGGAAACGGAAGACTGGCGGCTGATTGTTGATCGCTCATCAGCCTCCGCATAGACAGCAAATTGGCTTGCCGCACATGCGAATTTGTCCGCTCCTTTCGCGGAGAGGGCGAGTGGGCCTTTCGCAGCGTTTTCCGGAGTGCTTAAGCAGTCCCGAGAGTGATCGGGAAGAATGGAAGGTAAAGAGAACGACAAAAACTGCAAAAAGCCCTCTCGCGTGGCTTTCAGTCGCAAGGCCGGTCCACAATGGTCTTTGTGGCTCGGACGACGGTCGACGGTTCAAGACCGTACGATTTACCCCTTTTCCTCGCCTTTCCTGTGCACTCTTGATACTAGTGGTCAATTTTCTACTCAGACAGAATCATTAGAGTCTTGAATATATTTTTCTCCAGCCTCCCTCTCTCTCTCTCTCTCTCTCTCTCTCTCTCTCTCTCTCTCTCTCTCTCTCTCTCTCGCTGTCTCTCTCCCTCTTGCTCCCTTCGCCAAGGGTTGGCCCCTACCAAAAGGCGGTGAGTCCTACACTTTGGCAGGAAGCGGTGCCATTTTTGCACCCTTTTTGAAAATAGTACGATCCAAATGATTTTCTAGCTTTTTGAACCTTTCTGTCAATACGTGGTCCCCCATAAATAAAAGTGTTTTCAAACGATTCGGATTTTCGGGAAAAGAAATGTACCGTTACCGAAACCCGCGAGAAAAACTCCCCCCACTCTGCTCCACTGATGCCGAGGAAAATCGACCATATCTTATTTGCTTTATAAGCTCACACAGCCTGAGATTGAATCTCTCTTTTCCTCCCTCGACGCTCCTGTTTCTTGTACGCCTCTCAAGTTTCAAACTGGTTTCACCGCTCTCCTTGTGTACTCCTTCGGATTATACCTTTGTGATATGTATACGTCACTACAATGGACTCTGTGGAGAAAAGCTCCCGCCTGTACGAGGCCGATATACGCGAGCGCTCGCTCGCTAATCTCCACACTCATTCTCTCTCTCTCTCTCTCTCTCTCTCCCTCTCTCTCCCTTTTTACATCCCTGACGCATATTTATAAGCACCCGAGTAAAGCATCTTCTCGTCAAGTACTCGTGAGCCTGAGATCAGCGGGTATCAAGCCGTTTTTTGATAATGTAGCCCCCTTTAAAGGGAACATAGCGATATACTGAAAAAAAAAAAATTATCGACTATGGATGGTCGCAAAAATTGAGATTTTAATGCTTAGCTTCAAAATTCATACAATATTATAGCCGCAACCCCATTCGTTCTTCATAACATGACATGAAATCTCTTAAACTGTCTAGCCACAATAATTATTAGCAGTAAGAACGAGAAATCATTATAAAAGGCGATACCAATGGTCAGCAAAGAAAGTGCTTAGATTAGAAAAAAATCGATGTTACGATTTAAAATTCATCTAATATGATAATCATATTTCTAGGTCAATTTTGTCTTCACACCATGATATGGAAAACTTTACATTGTCCGGCCCCAATAGTAATTAGCAGTAGGAATAAGAAATCACTATAAAGCGCAATACCAATAATCAGTAGAAAAATGCTTATATTAGGAAAGTTCATGAAATGAAATAATCGCATCCGCGAGTTAATTCTTCGTTTATGCCATGATATTATTTAAATTCCTCAAATTGTCTAGGCACTGAAAATTATTAGCAGTTGGAACAAGAAAACCCTATAAAACGCAATACCAATAATCGCAAAATAAAAATTGCCTCGACTCAAACAAACGAACAAAACGGATAACACAAAAATGCATCACACCTCCAACAAAATTGCAGATCTACAAAGTCACGATTTCCGATAGTCGTATCCTAAAAACAAAATTAGTTGTAAGCATATAGAATATCGCGCAAAAGAAGGGAAAGAGCGAGAGCGAGAAAGAGAGAGCAAGAGAGAGAGAGAGAGAGAGGGGGAGAGAGAGAGAGAGAGAGAGCAAGAGAGAGAGAGAGGGGGGGGGGAGAGAGGGAGAGAGAGAGAGAGAGAGAACGGCAGTTACGCGAGTAGGGTGTGCGCGTGTGGTTCACCCAGCTGAACGGACTCTGGCATCGGGAGCATGCCACAAAACTAGCAGAGCCCGCACGTTGCTGCTCACGCATATACGCGCAAATCAACAGCCCGAGCTGCGACGTGCGAGCGAGTAAGAGAACAAGAGAGAGAGAGAGGGAGAGAGAGAGAGAGCCCGTTCACCGTACCCGTCTAGACGGCCGTCAGACGTATTGGGTTCGCGCGCAGCTACGTCTGCCCCCCGTGTACGCAATCGCGGCTGCGCCCCCCCCCCCCCCCCCCCCCCCCCACACACACACACACAAAATCATAGAGAGAGCGAAAGAGAGAGAGACGTTCGATGTGTTGCACCACGAGGGAATGAACCAACCGACCCCCCCCCCCTTCGTATGTACCATCCTATACGGAGCGTCTCTTTTCACCCGACAGCCACCTTCGCATAGTACACACATTCCGCTTAGACGGATGTTACGCGCCGATATATATTTATTTGTGGCCAAATGTGATTTCGAGGACAGTCGACATCGAGGACCGTTCCCGTAGTAGCCAATTATCAATGGACACGATGAAAGCCCGAACGGCTGCGAGAAACTACCTCGATGTAACAGCTTCGAAACTTCCCTTCCCCATCGATTTACGAAGACAAGCCGTAGATTCGGCTTGCGTAACCCTCACCAATTGGCGGGATACCGGGGCACAGAACCGCGTCTCGGGAATCGGAGCATCCCGTCGGACCTGAGATGAGCGACTTCCCCGGAACTGCATCTCCCGACGGCCCCGAACTACCAAATGGCGACGGACCAGCCAGTCAACGGTTTACAAAAATACGTACGCTGCCGGGAATGTATCGGAGGTGGAAATATCCCGCTGGGAGAGGCCTTGCGAATCATCAAACCGGAAGTATAACGAATGCAGACTTTGGTCATCCGAATTCTCGGGGCTCTTCGACCTTCTTGGGAGAGATTCGCCTAATTGACTATTTTCTCAAACCCTCCATTTTTTTGCATTCTCAGGCCTGCATCCTGAAGCCGTGAAAAAATGTTTGGACAATAACGAAATTGAAGAAATGAAAAGAGAAGGCGCGGCGCGTCGCAACGATTTGAGCTACTCAATTTCAATAATACGTCAAATTGTTTCGATTGTTGTAATAACTATAGAAGATTGCTCGTTCGATAATTGAATCGGAAGAGACCAGGGGTCAGGAATACGAAGGCGAGCCAGTGTAAATATATTTCGAGGGGAGGCGGACGCGCGGTGCCACGAGAGTTCATCGCTCCAGCGAAAAGAGCTGACGAGGCGTGAGGCCCGATTATTTGACTCGCATTGCGTAATTGTGCAACCTCATCCTCTCGTGTCCCCGCGTACACTAATAGCCGAAAGAAATTCGAAAAAAACCGCCAAATACTAAAAAGAACGAAAGAAGCAAAAAAATCTTTCTTTCTGCCGTGAAAGTTCGCTCGATGATCTTTCGCTTTCACGCGTACGGTTGGTTCTCTCTTAAAATAGCCAGACACCCATTACGGCTGCACGGCAGCTACGCATCGCCGAGAGCTAAATTTCGGAGAAATTGCTTCTACGCAGACTCGTTCGTCAGCTGACTTTTGAAAAAGCGTGAAATATCTTTTGAGACACTGTCGTGTCGATGCATTCGCCTGGCGAGACTGAAATAGATTACACATACCGCGTTGTTGAGAAAGATTATTATAAACAATATTTTAGAATGGTATCCCGGTATGGAGACTTTTATTTTATTTACATTTTTTATTTGCGGGCCTTGACAATGCCGTGCCTTTACCTTTTACCCCGCACACTTTTTAGATGATTATTTGATGTTGCCGAGAGACTAATTCGTTTCTTCCTCCGTGAGATGTGGTAAAATCGCTGAAAAATAGCCTTTGAAACGAAACTTGCGCCTTGAAAATAAATTAGCACACGCCGTTATGGAAAAAAAAGAGAAAAGCATCCGTCGAATTTGATGTCTATGTACGCATAAAAATGTCGCTTTTATCGCAAAAGGAGTGAACGCTTGGACTGATACAGCACAATTCTGTTTTCCCCGCGATATGCAAGTATCGTACAATTTAGCTTTATTTGTAGTATGCCGTGAATTACCGTGCCCATTGACGGGAGAAAAGAATCCTCTCGGCCTCGCGCTCCAAGCTGTCATACAGAAATTCAAAATTTATGCGAATAGCGTGTGTTTATTTATTTTTCCTATTACTAATTTGTAGTATGGCCGGGAACAAAGCCCTCTCAGTTTGACCAGCAATTTTCAACATAGACGCGTAATTATTTTTTCTAAAAATAATGAAGATTGCGGAAAGGAGAAAATACATTTTAAGAGCCGAGCCGGATCAACGTTTAATGGAACGTACGATCGTATGCGTTCGGCTGTCTTCGCAAATCGGCATCGTGAGTAAATAACGGAGGTACAACCGGTTTCATCGGGGTGTGACGACGAGTCGTCGATAAATTATTGCATACGAGTCCTGCCCCTCTTATCTCCTCGACCAACTATACAGTGCGTATACGAGTAATCGTATGCAATTTCCTCGCTTCTCCCCCCCCCCCCCCTCTCTCTCTCTTTCTTTCGTAAAGCGATGGCGGGCCGTTTCTAGACTAAGACGACGATTATACGATCACGGTTATGATTAAGGGACTCGCGATATTAGTGATTAAGATCGGGACACTGTTTTCGCATTGGCGAACCCGTGCATTTATCTTGTTTTGATTTAATAACACATCGAGACGAGCGATTAAAGGCAAATTAAAATGAAGGATAAATATGAAAGTTTACTCAACAAGCCTCCATTTTTTTGTAACAATTAAAAAAAGGACCATTACAGGTACTCCTTACGCAATGTATAGTGTACGTTTTGCAATTTCAACCTCCGCTATATGAAACAGCCGAATAAAAAACGGTTTTCCGCTTATCGACGTAATTTTGGGCTTCCAACAAAAACACTATGCATCCGTAATCAGCGCAATTATCATGGATTAAATTCATCCTTAAGCCGCGAGGAGAGATTGTCTCAATGGAATGGCATTTTTTTCGAACGTTATGTAAAGATGACGACTGGCATCGAGGTAATTGAACCTGTGGCGTATGCGATTGCATAATGTCGAGTCATCCAGGACCGCAGGGAGAAAATGTGCTTCATGTCGCACGCACACACGAAGTGTGCGTCTGAGGCCACTGTGCTCTTATGGAATATTGTTACGTGTGGCAGAAAAAAAAACGCTGGTGGTTTGGAATCTTTTTGTCTGTGAAAATACTGTTGGTTGAAAAAAAAGAAGAAATTGCACAAACCCCAAAGTTACTCTTGTCGTATATATGGCGGAGCATTGAATGGCATTAGATACGTATTTTTTCGTTATCGGAGGAAAACTCGTATATGGGGTAGATGCATCGCTTGGTTCTTCCTTTTGCAGTCTCCCCCGCAAGCAGTCCACCGATTTCAGTGAAACGAAAAGGAAAATTGTTCTCATCGAAAATGTGAATTGGCAGAAACGGCAATTGGGACCCGCCAATTTCATTCAAACTGCGTGCGTAGATTTTATTTTCGTTACAAACTTTACCTAATTATATATATCAAGAGCTTGTATATATTTAAATTTTACAATAAATAGTTGAATATTGCGGAAAGTAAAAAAAAACGGTAGCAGCGAGAATCGAACCCAAGCCAGCGGGGTGACAGACAATGCGCTTTACCACTGCGCTACGCCGTTGACTTGGAAATGCTTGAAAAATATCCCTTCAGATCTACTCGGTAATCTTTGGGCAGCGTTTTACCCTTTTCTATGGCCCACTGAGGCAAAATATTTTGGGAACGTTAAGTAGGGAACCGCCTCCATCTACCCACGCAGTTTGGGCGAAAGCGGTGGGTCCCCATTGGCGTCCTCTACTTGAAAGGGAAAATGAAGGGATGAACCACCTTTTTCTTCCTCTCACTACACATTTAAGAGGCGTGACGCATTAAACATTCTGCCAAAAATCGAAAATAATCGTAGCTCGATGAATCAAGCGGCAGGTTTTAGAGAAAATGATTTTGAAGAGAATGCCCGCAAAGCGGAATTTCGAATCGCATCGAAGAAAAAATGAGCATCGATTGAGTGAAAACACTTCTTTTTGGCCGAGATGTGAAACTAATTTGGACTTTTAATATTTTCTTTACAAATCCCATCGATGTATTTTTACTCCTTGAATACGAGAATTCACCATTCATTTGGCCCAAACTCCCCATTCCTATTAAAAATCGTCCAATGCGTATGAGAACACATCTTCCACGTTTACTCGGCGTAATTTTGAGCTTTCGACCAAAAAACTCCGTGTAATTTATAATCGGCGGAAAATTGCTATCGTAGAGGCCCTTAAATTTGTATAAAAGACGAATTTATATTCAGCCCATTTAGCCACTTTTAAAGTCGTCACAATCCTAAAATTGCAAACAGCCCCAGCAGTGGTTCTATTGAGTCACGGGGACTTGTTGGGTTGGGCGGTTGAAATCGATTTTTGTAGAGTTAGACAATGCCGTTGGATTCATTCCGATATCTCGATCAGATTTGCCAAAGAGTGCACTTCAGAAATTGCCGAAAAAGAGACAAGGCGAATGTATGGAAAAAAAGACGGAAACCGATTACCCGAATTTTAAATTATTCAAAAAATCGAACAATACTCGTACCTCGATGAATCGAACGCCATTTTGAGAAGGAAACAATTATGAAAAGAGTGAGCAGAGAATAGCGTTTCACATTGGAATATAAAATGAATGACCGACAATTTATTATAGTAAAGAATTTTTTTTGCCAATGTGCGAAAGAATTTTGGGGAAATTTTTGTTCCAAGTTTACAGCAATCGATTTCCACCCCTCCCCCCCCTACACGAATCAACCATTCATTGTCTCCACAACCGCCAATTTTTATTTTTTTAAATCGCTAAATGGATGAGAAAAGACGTTTTCCGCAATTGTTGGAAAGTAAACAAAAAATTCGCCCTTTTCGAATGTCTTTTCGGGATCAACAAAATCGCAAAATTTTAAATAGCCGTAGCGTTGATTTTATTTGAGTGATATAAACTCAAAGGGGTTTTAAGAAGGCTTTTAATAGACTTCGAGAATGTCGTTGGTGATACCAACTGTAAAATTCTGCAAAAAATATAAAATTCATCCACACTCCATAGATCTAATGGCATTTTAAAGAGGAACCCAGATAGACACATGTAGCTCATATTGGAATCATATGTAGATCTTCTATTAGGCACAGAAAATCATACAGCTACGTGTCCCTTATGAGTGCTCCCCTTCAAGTCATATTTGCATTACATGATGATTCACAATAACAAATTCAAATAGAGCAGAGTTGTTCTCACGCGAGTATGCATGTAGTAAATTCATCAGCATTGGCAAAATCGGCTCACGATAATACAACAATAAGTGAGTGCATATGGGTATCACGGCGTGAAGAAATTGTAGTGCTCCTATGGAACCCATATTGGCAACATGGCGTGACGTAACTACATATGTTGTGCTCATATGGGTGTCACGGCGTGAAAAATAAAAAAATTCAAACATTTCGAATAACAAATCTGGTAGTATTTTTGTTTCCGTATGCTTGAATTATGTTCCTGCCTATATTATAATTGAATTAAAGATAAAAGAATACATGTCGCCTATTTTTACCGATTCTACGAGCATGCCAAATTTCATCGAAATCGGAGAAATCGACCTCGCAACCTTTCTTTGTTAGCCATTCTAACACTTGACTAAAAACTTTCTTTGTTTCTTTGCCTATTTGTTATAATTCTTTATTTTTACCAATATGCATATCGCAGTCATATCGCGCTCATCGTACGTACCATTGAGAAACATGTGTATCGCCGTTATAGAATGTATTACTGAGAAATATGGAGTATTCTGCGCCGTCATATTGCGCTCATCGGATGTATCACTGAGAAACATGCATATCGCCGTCATAGGATGTATCACTGATTAACACGCATATCGCCGTGATGTTGCACCTATCGAATGTACCTCTGAGAAACATGCATATCGCCGTCATATTGCTTGCATGGCATGTCTGCTACCAGTGCTAACCCAGTGAATTCACCAACAAAAGTCATTGGTTGACTCCTATATGCCGTCAATCTGGAAATATTCATTGTAAAATTCAAATTTTCCGTCTTATGAGCTTATCTTGTAGTCAGCGGATGAAGCAGTTTGAAACGACAAATTTAAGTCACGATGTATCTCAAATTCATGACATCGAATGAGCTCATGGATGTCTTCATCAACGTTATCGAATTTGCATTCATGTTAAGTATACAATTCACGAGAACAATTAATGCTAAGCGTAGTGAATACGGGCCAAAATGTCTACACACGACTTCAATGTGACATAAAATTTGCGGATATTAATTACGGTTACTGCAGTACAGCGATAGAAGTTCGACGCGCTCTAAACTTAAGATGCATTTGGAAACGACATGTAGAGATCAAAATGTTTTGTACATTGATGATACTAAATGAGTTTGTTTGGGTTAGCACTTAGAGCCAATTCATTTGTTCTTATGCACTTTGCACGTACTTTAGCTCTATTCAATGTTTCTCATTCTGTTCATTTCTGCTGAGGTTTCATTATTGCAAGGTCTCTGTCTTGTGAGCTTTTCTCAAAGCTTTTTCTTTAAGTTGAATGATGCATTGTTACCTCTTAGATGCATATTTGGAAAATTTCAGAGCTCGAAGTAGTCAGAGAGTGGAGGAAATATCAAGATTTTTCGTTTTCCATCTCACAGGAAGACGAATTATTTTGTTTCTAATTATTTCTTTATTGTTACTTTTTTACATTGAATTAAGCATTGCCACCTCGTACATTCATGTTTGCAACACTTCGGGGCTCTAAGGAGTCGGGAAGTGGGTGAAATATAGATTAAATAGTTAAATAAAAGCTTGTAAAATGACATTACCTTTATAAAATATACCACTAGCAAGGAAATCTTACTACAGATAGAAAAATAAAAGGCCTGTCCATTCCTTAATCTTATATATATTTCAATGTAACTATACTGAATTACTGATCATTTTGCGTTACAAGAATTTTCGTTTCTCTTTAACTGGAAGTAGTGGACTGCTTTCGAGCGCAACTACAAAATCAGCCGTTGCGATGCTTCACTCTAAGGAGTGGTTTCATCCCTTGAAGCTGTTTTTTCGCCGATACAAGAAATGTATCCAATAGTTTTTTTTAGATCTACCATATATAGTCCAGGGTAGTTAGCTGAAAAGTAGCAAATATCCACTAAATGAATGGGCAAGCTAATTGTTTTAGGACAAATCGAAAAGTATTAGAGATGCCTAAATCCGCCGGAATCGAACAAAAATTTTTTCCGTTGCGTCCGCCATCTTGAAAAACAGATAATCGTCGATATCTTGGCTCCTACGGGCTGGATTTTTGTATCTTTTTTTACTTTTTTAGGGCAAAATATTGTCTACAACTTTTATCCAAAGAATTTTCTGATACCCGTGAATAAAAAACGTGCCACTAATTAATGCGTTCGATGTTCATTGTCAATAATGTTACCACCTTTCAATTTTATCAAACATTTGTTTGAACAAAACGTGTAGAGGACTCAATTTCCAACAATCTTTGTATAAATGATTTTGCGATAACTCAAATATTCGCCTGAGATAGGAAACTTCAAAGTTGTCTTTGTTTATTATAGCTGTGAAGAATCCGAACGCAATTGGGATCAAGCATGTCGGCGGGGCCTATTTGATATGGCGCAAAAAAGTTCCGACTGTATAAAGAATTCTTATGTGTATAACCTCAAAATGCAGGACAACCTAGAAATATTATAATTTCGAAATTTGTAGGCCATCAGCATTGACGGCACGAAATGCCGATGGCGTACTGCTGATGGCATTGAAAGGCACGAAAGAGTCAGAGCGTCTTCGGCGATTAAGAAAACAACAATCTTCGGTCATCATTTTTCATGGAAATACAGTACCTACAGTATCGCAAAAGAAATTTATGAGTAACGGAAAGAACAAAGCGCGCTTTATCATCATGGTCACAAAATATTTACGTAGATCTGATGTTACCGTTGAACAAGCAAATTCCGCCGGATCTATGCGGCAGATTCATTTGACGATTGATTGGACTATGGCGGATATTTGAACGATATTATTATCCATACATAATGGCATACATAGGCCTTCAAAATAAAAAAAGAATTTTGTTAATACCTCACACACAGCTTGTTGTGATTCCATTTTAACATCTACCCGCCCTTATTGAAAAACCTTGTAGAAACATCGTACAGTTGCAAGAAATTATCGCAGACAAAGACCAATCTAATAACTCGGAATCACTCTTGATGGAGTGCAACGAAGCTTTTACCGATTCGGAAACTGAGCAATGCATCACTCGAGAAAGTCGAGATGTCACTGACGATGACATATACGACATCAATATGCCTGACTCATTGAGAAAGGAGTCAAAACTTCTTTAAAGTATCATAAGTTCAAGGAATCAGCGTTCTATCTCAGGTAATATTGAAGTTGTCGCAAAATCATTTATACAATAATGGTTGGAAATTGAGTCCTCTGCAAATTCTATTTAAACAAATTATTGATCAAATCAAAAGGGAGTATATAAATGACAATTAGTCGACTGTGTATATCAACTTAATATAATAATCGACTATATATATATATATATATATAAAACTATATTATATATATATATATATATATATATATATATATATATATATATATATATATATAACGACAATATATATAATCGACAATAAATATTCGTACATACGAATTCGTGGCACTTTTTTCCTACAAAGATATCGAAAAATTCTTCAGATAAAAGTTGTAAACAATATTTTTCCCTACAAAACTTAAAAAAAAACGTTAATCTAACCTGTAAGAGCCGAGATATCAACGATTACCTGTTTCCCAAGATGACTGTCAAAATACAAGGGAATTTTGTTAGATTGCGGCGGATTTAGGCATCTCCAATAGCCCTCTACTTGTCCTAAAAAAATTGGCCTGCCCACCCATTTTGTCATTTTCAAGTCTAACTATCTTGGACTAATACATGAGTTTCAACAAAATCGAGGGCGAACACCAAATTAATATTCTGTGAAAGAAGGAAAAAACTATCAACTTCCGATTCCACACAGAAAATTTCACCAACGCAAAAAAAACCACATGAAATTTCGACAGCGGTGAAAGTTCTCGCGCTTACACATCCGCGAGATTTGATTCTTTTGCGCGACGAATCCAAATGTCCATATCGCAAACAATTGGTCGATAATCGGGGAATGGCGTTTCGTATCTGTTTATATGGATGTAAGCAATGCATAGGAACGTGTCTTGTAATCATCCCCGCACGATATAGACGCCTGGCTGCTCGACGAGACGTCAAGAGGCTCTCGGCTTTATTGTGTCTTGAACGACGCATCGTACTCCGAGACACAACAAACTCACGAAAGATCGATGACTCTCGCTCCTCTCGTTTACACTCCATCACTCGTTCACTCCTTGTGCTCCCTTCCACACTCTCTCTCTCTCTCTCTCTCTCTCTCTTTCTCTAGCTCTACGAAAGAGTGCAAAAGTGCATTAGACTGAGCTCACGCGATACGCGCTTTCACTCCCCGATGACTCTCCAGGCGCCAGACGAATTAATTTCACTTGGACGCCAATCAATCGAGTCGACATTTTTTTCTTATTATTATACTTGCAAGACGAGAAGAGAAATTTTGACGCAAAGATCTCCAGAATTTTTTCACGAAAATGGGTCAGTTTACTCTGTGAAGTGAGGAAATATCGCGGGACGGAGTCGCGTGCCGCCGCGTCGGCAATTTGATCCTCCATTCCAATCGTTTCTCCAATGAAGTTTAACCGATCCGCAACGCACTATTGTTGTGCGAAACGTAACACGAGTATACATATACATATCACCGTCGATCAATTTCTTCTTTCTTTTTTCCCTTTCTTCCTTCTGTCTCGGAGCGTGCTGCGAAGGTCAGTCGTAGACACAACACAAGAAAGAGGAGGAGGCGGAGGATCCTCGACTGGAGAATCAAGAGAGGGAACGAACAAGTCTCGACGCTTTTCCTCTTCGCCTGCCTCTCTCTCTCTCTCTCTCTCCCTCTCTCGTCCCGGTTTGTACCGACCTCCCTGCCACGATCGTCATCAATATCCAATCGAGATATCGATTGAGAGATAAGAAAAGTGTTCGCTAGATTGACCGAGGGCGAACGCAAAAAAGAAGCGGAGGAAAACTCGTATCGATAGGAGAGGTAGGTTGGTATACTGCAAGTATGCACGCGGTACAGCGTTGTTACGTATGAAGACTCGAAAAAAATGGTTCCGGTTGCGTTGCACGCTTCACGATTGCGCGTAAGAAAAATATTTGCATACCCACTTCGCGCGCAGATGGCGTAAAAGTTTTTTGGATCATGACGGATCACCGGAACTATAATGTACTCCAGAGTAGTGGAAAGGTATTTGTTATTAAGAAGCGCTCGTCCTTCGCTCAATGTCTCCATTGACAAACTCATTCAAAATGTCTCACATTTTTTTTCCACTTCCTCGAAATAGAGAAGGAGGGTATCGACTTTCCTTCTTTCTCGTTGCCTCGTGTGCAGGAGCCTGCCTAAGCGATTTAGCATTCGACGCGCGGACCCGCCGGTGTGTCGCGGTCTCCGTGAGATCTCGCTCCGAGTGGCTCCCTCGTGCTTTTCCATCGTTTTTTTTCGTTCTCTCTCTCTCTCCCTTCTCTTTCTTTCTTTCTTTCGTTGTGCTTCTCCGTGACTCCTTCACATTGGTTAGCTCGATGGGGTCTTATTGCATAGCGCATGATCGCCGGAGAGGTGCTCGGCTCGCTCGCGGCCTTGCGAGTCTCGACGACCGCGTCTGCCGCTTCTGGTCCGGTGCGGTGCGCTCGCCGCTCTCCTCCGCGGAATGCCCCGCAATAATTGCCCTCACCAATGCCGTGTGCGTATACGTACTTGCATGATTAATCGCGGGATGCTTGAGCTCTTCGACGTCGCGGTAACGGGTGCGTAAACCATACACGCGTGTACATATACGGGGTAGCCAAAAAGTTGCGTCCAACATTGACGGTTTGGCTAGATCGTTAAATTTTCCCGAGAAAAGTCCTGTCCCATTTTTATCTCGTGTGCGCCGTTTCTTGGATATCGAGAGATCGGCGACCGACCGATGCGGTGCACGGACGCGGTGTGACGCGTATCGAACAAGTAGCGGCGAGCGACCAGCCAGCGCGTTGGCCCCGCCTCACCTGAGCTGGCTGGCACGCGTAATTGGCTATCCTTCGTTACTCAATATCTCAACAACGAACGCATCTTGGAGAAAAAACGACGAGGGCTTTTATCCTTGAACTTCCACGATCACTCTACCATGCGAAGGTCCGGCTCGACTCTTGGGATACCCTTCGTCATTTGATTTTCTCCACGAATTCCGGGTAAACGAGCTTCGAGGAAAAATACGCTCCATAACAATTTCAATATCAAGCCTTTCGTATTTCTTCTCAATTATTGATAACGACTATTCGATCGAGGAATAAACAAAGTGCACAATTCCTCCAACATTATCGTGCGTGGGTCAATTGAAATAATCGAACGTTGAGTGTGGACTCTGAAAGTTTATGGGCCGCTGAACAATAGCGCGGGTAACGCGCGACTCGGAACAAGAATGCCACGCGGTGCAAGTCACGCCTCACGAGTCGAGATTGTTTTATTATTCCGCGGGTATATTTTTTTACGACTGCACACTTGAAATTTAACATTTCAATGCCTTGCCAACTCTGCACGACGGCATGAAAATCTTGAACGTTTTTTTCGTCTGGCAAGATAAAGCTCGCGGCGACTCTCCATACAAATATCAACGGCGATTACATCTCATTTGGAAAAACTTTTTGTTTGAAGAAAATTAATTTAACCTCAGAAAATTGACTCTGGGAGAGTTACTTCCACGTTTTGTCGAAAAGAATTTTTCAAACTGATTTTCCCGAAGCATCGATTCTTTTGTGATTAATGCAACATCTAATCCGGAGTGATATTCATCGATGTACAATACTCGTCGAGACGTCAGAACTCGTTTCCGCGATACGAGCCCAAGTTCCGTGATATCATCGAGGCAGGCTGTGCAATTCGCATCTATTCAACAGGAAATACCAATTGGGCCACATTGGGTGTGTTTACCTAGGCGCTCTTTCGTGTTTCACGACGACGACGACGACGTCGACGCAACGACGCGTACGCTGGCCTGAAAACGGTGCGGACGCGGAGCTCGCCCGCCCACGCAAGGCTTTTCGTACGCGATATTGTGACCAGCCGATCATACTTGCAAATACGATACTCTACCGTGAGAATTTAGTAACGCGCCGTTCGCATCAACGACCGCGCCACTCGATGCGTGTGTCCGTCATTCCCATGGAGATGGCTTCCTCAGTCGCGTTCAATCGCGGGCAAACGTTACGGTAGCCGCGATCTCCGAGTTCGGAATTTCGCAATCGTTACAATAACTCGAGATAAAAAAAAAATGCAGCTGAATTTCTTATTTCCAACCCGATATGAGGCAAGACCGGAAGATAGATCTCTATCGGTTGCGCACTCTTGCGGCTCCGCTTTATTCATTCCCGGTTAATTCTTTTCACCAGTGAGTAACGATCGGTCACGCTGACGGGGCAGCGGAACCGATTCACGGCCAGGAGAGCAGCGGCTCTCTCTCTCTCTCTCTCTCTCTCTTACACTCTATTTCATTTTACCTGCGTATATTGTTGCGCACAACTTGGTCGCACAATGTCCGATTGAGCGCGCCTACGTGGCGCGAAATCCTCTTTATACTCTGGACAGGAAATTGGACGCTAGAAATAATTAGCCTTGTCCCCCCCTACTCGCCCCTTAGACCTGGCTTACGCATATATGTTTACGCGACGCGCTCTTACGCCTTTCAATTATGCACTTCCGGGATATACGCGCGGAAATGAACCTGACGCCCGGTTTTCCATTGAAGATGCAACCGTGCCTCGGCCTGACACCCTTTCCATCTACACACACGTGCACATAGTATACTAGGGTGTGTCAAAAAAAATCTAGCACACACATTCGTATCCCGTTATGAATCCTACGAATGATTAATTAAATGTTTTCTTCGTTTAATTTTCTTTCATTTTTACCCGTGAAAATGTACTTTCTCTCGCTGCTTGTTCTGTCTTTGTCGATGGGTCTGAAGTTCGTAACGTTGCGGCCAAACAAAATGTCTATTTATTAATTTTTGACTTTCGGTCAATTTATTGGACAGTCCACTTCTGGATGCCAATAAAAGATGTTGGAAAATATTTTAAGGGATTTCGGCTAAGGGAACCTACCCATAATAGGGGGTGAAAGTCGAAAAACATCGTACCGCCCACGGTAAAGAGATTGCCAATTTTTTAATTGGCGTTATGCGTATAGCCTGACGAAAAATACGGCTGAAAAAAAAAATGAACCATTTTTCTACACCGAAACCGACCCTTGTCATAGGGTGAAAGTGAAAAACATTCGTATCCCCCACGGTAGAGAGATATCGTAGCCAGGGAAGACGCACCCCGCTCGGAGAATCTGTATTTCCGAGGGGCCGAAGTCTCTCTAGAGGAAGCGAGAAAGAGAGCCGGGAGGGAGTTTCGGGGCCTAATGTGGGCCACAGAAAGACCGGCGCTAACGAATGAGACTCATTTGTCCCCTGTCAGCCACTTTTTAGGCTGTTTACTAGGAAGACCGAGTGCCCCCGCCCCTCCGTCTACTGGCCTTGATGCACCTTCGCTGAACTTTTTCCCCCATCCATGGCTGGGCCTGCGGGCGAGGAGCGACGCGACGAGAAGCACCCGAAAAAGGCCTTTTGCCGATAAATCGACGAGAGCTTCACAAGCCTCGAAGAGCGGAGAAAGAGAGATACCAGGCGCAAATAAAATTTGCGAATAACATTCCGGAGCAGCGCAAAAAGTGTGAGTTTGCACGCAACCTGCGGATGACGCGAATGTAAGAGAACACAACACGGACAAATACTTGTCGGAATCGTTAAATACTTTGTCAAAAGAAACACGAATCCTTTCCTCGTAAGGATATACGGTTGAAGGGACAATTCGGCAGATTCGCGAGACCGCTTGAAATTCTGTGCAAGTTAAGAGAGTTCGGTGAGTAAGCCGAATCTGCTGAGAAAAAAAAGCCGCGTCTCGTTAAACGCGTTCGTACAAATGATCAGCGGGCACATCCAAATTTTAACAGTTGAGAAAAAATCAATGTGTTCAGGATTGTTAGGGTTTCCAACAAGCACCTAATTTCAGACAATCCAGCACACGTGAGTGTCGAATAAATCGATTCGGTTTGGGTTTTTTTGGGTTCGCAACGAGCAGGTCTTAAAGCCAAACAATCCCAATAGCGAGGGAATTAGTTTATCACTCACCCTCCATGAAAATCTATATACGAAAAAATATACAGCAAATTTATTTTATTAATAATTGTAATATATGTGATATGTATGCCATATATTGAAAATATATGTTGCATATAGGTGCCAAATTGTAATTTTCGTAACGTTTTTATATATGAGATGTATACGCGTGGTATTACTGTATATCAATGTATCATATATCAATGATATATGTAGCATTTACCCTGCATATATACCACATATATTTAGCATACAGGTTGCATACACACTGCATACATACCACATATATACTGCATAAATGGTACATATATGCCACATATATACAGATATGCGTAGCATATGTACTGTACATACGCTACATGCATACCACATATATACAGCATATATGTAGCATATACATTAGATATATGTAAAAATCATGTGGCATACATGTAGCATATATGTATAGCATATATGCAGTATATATGTTATATAGATTATATAGGGAGCTATTTTATATAGGTTATATAGGCAATATGTTGTATAGGTGTAGCATATATGTAGCATATATTTTCTATGTATTATTCAATATAAATGTAAATTATTAAATAATTAAATAAATCAAAATTAATAAAATTAAAAAATTTCTATGCATTATTAAATATAAATAAAAAATGTATTTTTATTGCAGACAATTAATGTATACAATGTTAACCTAATAGTATGGGCATATATAATACATATTAGAAATAAATATGTGATTTATCAGTAACATATACAGTGTTTATACACAGCACATATTTCTTGTAAGGAATACGTATAAAAAATGTATGCGTCATATATAACGCATAAATGACACATATATGAGTCATATATGACGCATACATTTTTTATAAATTTTTATGACAAAAAAATTGATTAAAAATATATCGAAAATATATGCGTCGTACATGCCTCATATATAGTGTTTATACGTGGCCTCAATTTTTTTGGTCCGAAAAATATATCGAAAATATCTGAGTCATATATGCGTCATATATTTGGTGCACATATACTGCATATATACGTATTATTCTATTTTTCGTCACTATATGTGCGACCGATATATATATATATATATGTAGTATATATTTTCTGCATATATTTTACATATGCAGAATTTGCATGGGAGTGACCACTCCCATGATTCGCGATGAACTAGCTTTCCATCATTCTCACCGCTCTCCCTTTTATCCGATAAAGTGTCTGGCGTTAAAAACGTGTCTTTGCGGGCACGTACCTACAGCGAAAAATGCATCTGGCCGCCACGATCGCTCCCGCTCTCGTTGATACCGAGGGGTAGAATAAATGTTTAGCGATATCCGTGCGTCTTGGGCGACTCAAATAACGATAATTAGCAATTCGAGTAGAAAAAATATCACAAGGAACAAGGGGTACACACTGGCACCATTCGCGTTTATCCATACCTCGTGACATGTACGATACGCACGCACGCCCCCACAGACACACGCGCGAGCGTATATTGTTATGCGCGCGCACCTTTACGGTTCACGTATTTCTTTCGAGGGACGAGCGAGAGGCGATCAAATCGAGAATATAAAAGGACGAGAGGGCCCTCTCACTCTCGCTTAACCGCGGAATCTTTGGAAACGTCGCTGACTAATTTCCAGTCGCCTTCGTTCGGCGATAAAAAGTCGAATTTTATATCGGGAGGGGAGAGACGTCGAAGGAGCAACACGAGTAAGAAAGAGCGCGAGGCAGCAGAGAGATCGGAGAGGAGAGGAGAGAGCAGAAGAGACGGGCCTAATAGCACTGCTCGAGGAACCGGACGAAACTATTTCGGGGGAAAGGCGCGCGGGGACTTTATGGGGCTTATAAAAATGATACCATTCGTTCGAGAGCTGCAACGCAGTGTCGCACCGGGATCTTTTATTTTTCTTTTTTCTTCCACTTGGCCTCTTTTTATTGGTCGCTCAACTGAAAGACTGGTTTCGCGGAATAGCACGGATTCGCTAGAGCCCCTCCTCACCGCGCGGTATCGTCTCCTCTCATCCTCGTTCTCTCCCTCGCCCTTCGTACTCTTCTTACGTTCGACGCTGACTCGTAGAGAGTTACGACGATCCTCGCACGAACCAAGATTACACGGATCGACATCGATGAACGACAATTCGAACACGAATAACGAATCGACATTGCCGAGAATAGGCCGATGACAATTTCCGACCGCCTAAACCGGGGCTCCCTCCCTCTTGGCTAAAATTAACCGCGACGATCTTTTGAGATACGAAAATCCTTCAAGTTGATACCAATTGTTTCTCTCTCCCTCTTCTCCCCCTCTCGTCTCGATTGGATCCAAAAATATTTACGTTGGTAGGAATAATCATCGCGGACTGCTCTCGAGTGGCCCTCGCGATCTCGCAAACGTTCCGAGCGTGGAAAGCAAAATGGGAGAAAATAATTCGCCCGGGAAAAAGGTCGGGAAGACGACGTAAACGACGTTTGCAAAAGGAAAGAAAACGAGATATACAAACTTTATATACGTATACTCGAGTGAGAACCGAGCGAGAGTTTATTATTTGAAAAGAAAGAAAAATAAAACGAAAGGCAGCATCTTGAGGCCCGCGTCGATGGAATTAAGGGCTTTCTCGCGTTGGATCGCTGCAGCCGAGTTTCTGGCCGCGTAGCTTGGGCATCGAGCAAACACGGAGTTTTAAAGCAGAGTGGCGCGCGAGTGCAGTTGCAAAATCAACGTACGTATAGTCCGAGAGGGAGAGCGAGACAGCGGCGAGGTCTTTGCCCCGTTGAGTTTGCTTTATAAATATCGTCGACGCTCGAGTGCACCAGGAATCGAGAACGTTGAGTCTTCTGCTTCGTCTTCTTCGCCTTCGTCCTTTTCTCTTTCTACCTATGACTCTTTCGAGTGATACGCGTATCGATGCGCCAGTTATATAATTCGTACGCGTTCGTCCTCCTGCTCTCCACTACTCCCGATAAGCCAAAAATATTCCGTTCCGATTGTTTTTCTTTGCTTTTACCGTCTTATTCCATATTGGAGAAGATTCTTCATCCTGTCGCGACTGAAGACTCGGCTCGTCAATTTTCCTAAAATTCCCATGATATTCTGAATAAGAATATATCTTATCGATCGCGTCTTTTCTTTATCATTTTATTTATCAAATTTTGTTTGACAGATTTTAATTTTTTTCCCCCAAATGTTATTCGACAGATTTGAGCTACGACGATCGTGCAAACATTTTGTACGATCCTCATTTGGCGATCACGTTGAAGTTTGCATACTGCAATGCAACGATTTTCTTCTTCATTTTTCATTTCTCTATTTTTTTCATTATCTAGGGTTTTTATTTTTGCAAATTAACACCTCAGTTCTCGAATAAAAATACGTAAAAACGTGCCAATGATTTTTACAGGCTAAATCGGCCGACAAAAATATCAACAATTAAGAATAATTCATTTTTGTTGCATTCGAATAATGCAAACTTCAACCGTATATTGAATTTGTGTGTTTTGTAAAAAGCGGGGCGAAAATATTATGGAAAGAGCCTGGCATAAATGAACGATCCGGCGAGAGGCTTTTTCGTGTATTATATTATCAAGCGAGTGTACAAAGGTAATTCCATGATTGTGAATTCGTGCGCGCCTGTGTATTTCCGAAATGATTGACCGTACAACGCTGAAAGGTAAAAGTCTTTCGATGAAGAAAAAAAAAAAAACAAAACATTTTGCCATCCGTCGAATCGCGAACAAAGGACACACCGTTCGAACATATTAAAAAGTGTATATATATATATATATATATACGTATTTGAACACGCGGACCATCGATTGTTCGAGTATTTGGAGAAAAATAAATAAATATGTAAATGCTATTGCGAACAGTGTTTCCCGATTGACCGGGTAAAGGAGCGATGTTCCATGGGACGATGGTTGTGACACCATATAGTACAGTATCAGTCGGACAGCTCGTTGTAGCGTTGCTGGGTTTTGCGCCAGAGCTTTTGCTTCTTCTCGACCAGAGGATCGACGGGAAGATTGGATAATTCGGCATTGGGGGCGCCAAAACCTGCTTTACTCTGCTTATTCACCAATGGTACCTGCAACGAGAAAACGTCAACTTTGTAGCTGCAAGCGAGTCTCCTATTCCGTACCTGCTCCACAAGAAAATACCATTGAACGAATATATTTTTCGAACTCTTTTAACGAGCGAATAGTTGTCTTATTCTTCGTTCTTTGGCGGAGAATCCTGAAAAAATATTTTCCCTAGTCGTCTCTTGGGAGCCAATTGGACGAGGTCGGATTATTTAATTGTGCTCTAGCGTAGCGGGGAGACGGCCTCTCCAATTCTGTCTGGTTGATTAGCCGGAGAGTACCGCGATGCGGCAAGTGGCCAGGAGAGGAGCGGCAGCGGCGGCGACGGCGGAACCTTTACGGTCTATACAGGGTGACGTACAGGGGATCGAGTGAAGCGCCCCGAAGCCGCGAAGAGGAAAGATTGGTGCACGTTGTTGCACGAGGTTGCGGTGAGGGTGCAAGCCGAGAGGGAATGTGAAAAGAAATAGGACTAAGTAGCGCGTGGGGCTCATCGCGACATTCGTAGACACGTACTCCGAGGGCAATTATTTCGAGCGTATCGGGAGAACGACAAAACGATTTGCATTCTACTATATACCTCTCACGGTGCATTGTTCGGGAATGAATAAATTCGTCCAAGTGGCTCTCACCCGCGCGTTTGGCTTCTCGGCGAGAGCCCCCCACCCTCGCCCGATCTCTCTCTCTCTCTCTCTCTCTCTCTCTCTCTCTCTCTCTCTCTCTTTCTATCTACTGGCTGTCTCGCACGAATGACGCGGAATCATGCATACATCAAATATTTTCGACAAATTACAGCTCTCCCTCTCTCCTCTCCCATCTCAAAAACGTCGAATAACTTTGGCTCGTCCTTTCGGAGAGATGCACTCTCCAAGCGATTTACGATTGTCATTAGCCAACGAATGAGTGCTAATTGCGGCTAAAAAAAACAAAAAATAAATATATACCCGAGCGATGTGTGACTCGTCATAAAAGTGCGCCTCGTTCCAAGAAGACGTCGCGCGGCTGTTCACGGTCGCGAGGGATGGAGAAAAAGAGCAAGAAAGGAAGACCGAGAGGGCAGAGAGGGAGAGAGAAGAACGGCGGAGCCAGTTGTACGCGAGAGGGCTAATGTGCTCATCGTCAGCGTCGCGACTGCTCTCTCTCTCTCTCCCTCTCTCTCTCACTCACTCTATATCTATATATGAGAATGTGCATCGAGATAGAATGGAGGTCGGCGGATAGTTATGCTAATTCGCCGTTTAGACGAGTCGCGTTAATTGATAAGTGTCTGGTGGCGGGCGACCGACTATCAAACTTTTTCGTTTGGTACAGCGTGCATACATCCATATACACCAATACATCAGGGAAATGTGAATTTTGAACTCGTTATGTGTAATTTCGGTCATCAGCTCATCTGGCTGTTTTAAGAACGGTCCTAATTTTTTTCTTCTAAACAAGTCGTTGATTTCTAGTGTCTTCGAAAACTCCCTTCCCCGCGCTGCAAATGCATCTGTGTTATTTGTTACACGTCAGGTGCGTAGTTTTAGGAATTCACTATTTTCTAGGATTACGTGTGGTAGAGAAATTTTTTACACATTTTATGTGTATATCAGACACTCGAACCGCGTTGAATTCAAAAATCTTATACAGGTGATGTTCAAAACCTGCAACTCTCCCTCCCTCTCTCTCTCTCTCACGCTCGCTCTCTCGCCCCCCCCCCCCCTTTCTAGTTATAAGCGTGCATTGAACACGTTATCGACCCTTTTCATCCACGGAGAAAACAGGAGCCTCGAAGGTTAGAATTAACGAGTAAGGCCACTGTAACGGCCCAAAAAAAAAGGTTTTTTCACTAATTTTTTGCTCCCGAAATTGAAGGTATTTGAAAAAAAACTTTTAATGGTGTTATCGGGCATACATTAAACTTTATTATAAAATTTTTTTTCAGTAAAAAAAAAACAAAATGGCGGTTCCACAGCTATCTTCCCGGGACATGTTTTGCTTCCAGGGCTCCGCGGCACGCAGCACCACTGGTGCACTTTTGAATCTAGAACAAAAAAAAAAACCATTAATCTAGAGGGCTATAGCTAGAGAATGTCGATCGGATTTTAAAAAGTATCAATTTTTGTGGATTTGGCGTGCGTTTGAAAAAAAAAATTGATTTTTGACGAAAAAAACGGCAAGTTTTTTGTTAATAAAAAATCAATAAATAAAGTTCTTGAAAATTCCGATCGACATTCTCAAGATAATGTAAATGTTCACATCTGGTTAAAATTTCAAGTAAAAAAAATGAAAATTGTTCGAGTTATGCTGCGTGCCATTTTGAAAAACCATGTTTCGAGAAAAACGCGTTTAAAGTTTTGCGAATAGTTTTTTATTGGAAAAAATTAAAAAAAGAAGTTAAAAAAAAATTTCACCGTTAGTCTGCAATCCCAGCACCATACATTTGTCCTTCGATAGCCAAATTTTCGTCTTCTTCGTCTTTCCTGGTTGTTTTTTGGAGCGCGCGCGCAGTTTTGGCCGCGTCGCTCAGAGATGTCTCCGCGTGCGTGATGCGTTTGGCGTCGGCTTCGATGCAGAAATTATATAACTGTACACCAATTTCCACCTCCAACATCTTGAATATTTGCAAGACGTTGGTAAGGCCGCCATTGAATATGCAAACAGCGATATCCGTCGCAATATCTAGTACAGTTTTTCCGTTTGAGGATGATTTGGGGGCCAAACTCCAAACGGTAGCGTTGAAACTTTCGTTATTGTTTTGAGTATAGGCCCCCAAGCAACGCTCCAGCAACTCGTCCCGGCTCAATTCCATGTAGATGGGTTTGATGGCTTGATAAACCTCCACACTCATTGGCTGATTGTGATGATACGCATCCAAGGCATTTTCTGCTTTCGCTTTCTTCCAACTGCACCAATTCTCCGAACATTTTTCGTGCTGAGGCTTTTCATCCGTTGACATTTTGTGAAAAAGGGTTGCCCAGATCTCATTTTTCATATTTTTGATGGAATCGGAATTTCGACGGATTGCTAAGCCGTAATAAATGCTTAGTTCGTCAAACAATTTGGCAGTGAGTTTTCCTCTTCCCCCGAGACCTTTTGTTCCTTTTTTTAAGTTTCTCAATCGAGTGCCCATTCTTTTTTGCACCTGATCTATGCACTCTTTTTTTTTAACATCAACATTTTCATAAGGCTTCGAATCCACGATGCCTTTGAAAGTTTTGGAATCGCCATCTCCGATATAATTGCAGTCGTTTCGGAGCAAGTTTTGACACGCTTGGCGGCGACCTTCATTTCCTAAGGACAACAAATTTTTTTTCGCACAGGACCTTTTTTTTCTTATTCTAGAGGGTTTAAACTATTTTTTAAGCCAATAAAAAAAAAATCGATTTTAAAAAAAATTTACAGTGGCCTTACCCCTTAAACTACAGATTTCAAACTTTGTAATGCTTTTTTCCCTATACGATCATTTTTCACAAAGTTACGACCTTTCAAAAATCACTGAAAAAATGTTGAAATTTTTCTTCCCCTTTAATTTGTTCGCTGAGTGTATATGAGTGGGTTAGGATTGTAAGGGTTGTTTCGAAAAATGTAAAAAAAATTCAGGGTGTCTTTTAGAGTCAATGGAATCAGATTTATTTAAATGAATCGAATTGGCGGGGGTCAGGGAAAAAGTCCACCGGATTCACGTGGAATACCTCATATACAGCCTTGATCAAAAGTATTAGACGACCGGTAACCCTTTTAACTGGACAACAAATTTTTTGCTTTTTTTCTATACCCGGTACGTCGTTTTGAACATGCTGGTTTTTCACGATTGTCGCACTCTGCAAAATCGCGCGTTAGACTTTTAAAAACAGTTATCTCACCGCTTAGTGATAAGATCTTTGAAAAGGACACCGTTAGCTTTAGTTTCGTTTTTTTTATTTGCGATTTTTTTCGCAGCGTTTTCTATTTTGTTCCTGGCCGGTCTCCGAAAAACCGGCATCGTGCGGCTTAACTTGAAAACTATGATGTTTGCAATATTTAGTCTGAGCAGTAAATAGTTGTATTTGGCTATATTGGAGCCATTCAATTTTTTAAAGATTTTTTTCCAAAGTTTTTTTGTATCGCTATGTTTAGTTGATAGACGATTTATCACATTAATTTATTGCCGTTATTATTTGAAACGAAGATGTTTTAATGGAAATATTAAGAGAAGAAAAGGTACGTAATTAAATTTGTATGTCGTGAAGAATCAGATGACGTTTTTCGTTGATTGTAATTCCTGTAATTCTGATGTAATTCCATATTGGACAGCGCAACGCGAGAAATCCACTTCTTTTGCTATTTGTTTCTGGGATTTCCCTTCTTAAAGCCTCCTTTTAATTATCATACGTTTAACCAGACAGCTCATACACTAAAGTGTGGTTAACCTCTAGTGACCCGAAGGAAAGTCGTATTACCGAGCATTATTTGAAAAGCAACCATGTAACGTGTAACCCTTGTCAACACAATTCTTAGAATTCTTTTTTATCGCATCGTCAATCTACGTAAATTGTTCGCACGAACAATGAAAACGCGTCAAATATTGATTCTACGTCAAACCGCAAAAAATCATATTCGTGAGTTGGGAAGCACAAAGTAACCACACTTCGGCAAAATTAGTGAGAGGTGCTCGTGAAAATCAACGAAAAACGTCATCTAATTTTCACGACGTACAAATTCAATTGTGTACCTTTTCTCCTCTCGATATTTATCTAAAAACATTTTTGTTTCAAAGTAACGGCAATAAATTAACTAGACAAATTTCCGCCTAAAGGCAGGAAATTTTTGGTTGATTTATCAACCAAAAATATCTATGTAAAGAAATTTTGGAAAATAAATCTAAAAAAAATGTAGTGACTTCCAAATAACAAAATACAACGCTTCACTCCTTAGACTAAATATTCCAAACCTCATAGCTTTAAAGTTACGCCGCACGATGCCGGCTTTTCAGAAACCAGCCGTTTTTTCAAGGAAAAACATTTTTTTTTTAAACGCAACATTTTTTTTAACGAAATTGAAGCTAACGGTGTCCTTTTCTAAGATCTTATCACTTAATGGTGAAATTACTATTTTCAAAGTCCAGCACGCGGTTCTGCATAGTCCGAAAATCGGAAAAACCGTCATGTTCAAAATAACGTGACGGTTAAAAAAAAATCGCAAAAATAAAAAAGCAAAATAATGCTGGCTTTTTCCGCTTCAACACCCCGTTTGGTAAATTGGTTTCCGATTTTTATCACCGAGATATTCAATTTTATGTCCGGGTAGAAAACTTGCAGGGTGCCTTATATTTTTCATCAAGGCTGTATATATATAAGTTATGTAAAACATGTATAGCATGACATTTGGTAAAACTCTAATTGTCACAATAAAGAAACCTCATTAATATAGTTTATGTGATAAAACAAATAATTATAGGAATAACTCTTGTCTGTTATGCCATATCTGTGATTAAGATGATACAAGCACTCGATAGCGTAGGAGCAGCGTGCGTATAGTATAGGCAAAAGGTAGGCAAGCAAGTTGTAGGTTTGATTCCATGTGCAGGCGAAATATCTTCCCCGAAAAAAATAAGTTCAGACGATCGCGGAAAGACGAATAATTTTAAAAAAATCCCTGAGGTAAAATGGTGAGTAGAGTAATTCACTTTATTTGGAATTGATGCATTCTATGCATTTAGTACACAGGCCGTGATGCCTGTAGCCAACGCACATGCAGTGTATAAAAAAGAATCAATCAACACACGGAAAACGCATAAGGCGTATCCCGAAATCACACACTCGGAAGTGTGTTAAAAATGACTACAAGGTAATGGAGTTTTTTAAACATAATACATGCAACTGTATTAAAAGAAGACAATTGCGTTTACAGTGTGTGTATACGTATGCATCGACGAAAAAGAAGTTTGCGGGGGCCGAAGCGAGACAGCAAGCGGCTACTGTTTTCGACTTACGCGCGACAAGGTAGTAAATCGGCAGATCCGGAGATTAGTGCGCCAGTTTTGTTTGGATCAGGATGACAGCGGCGCGCGGGGTTATCGCCAGGGCTTATGAGAAAAGAAACCTGTCTGATCGTTTGAAAAAATAAAATAAAAATAACGAAAAGATAGTGAAAACGGGAGAGACGCGAAAGAAACGAGCTACTCGTCCGTTTCTACTTTAGCCTAAGTGGTTCACGCCGCGTTCACGAACACATATGTGAAAATAACTCGGGGTCGAATTCAGGTCGGAGACTCATTTCCCCTAATTTGAATCGCGGATCTTTCTCTCGCCCACGATAATAAACAAGGATCCTCGAAATTTGAGCGGTGGAAAAGTAACGCCCGGCTGATACGGCCGATCGTCACGACGTTTCGGTTTGGTGATTAGTTATCGGCCGGGCCGGCGGCGGCGGTGGCGGCCATCCAAACCTCGGAACAAAGGCCAAACGGACGCATGAAAAAATTTCGAAAGAAAATCGATTCGACTGTCCTCGTTTCGCTCCAAACCGCCGGAAATAAAAGGGAGCTGCAGTCGAGTATACTTGACCCCGATTATTTCGTACGCCAGTCGCGTTTGGGCTCCAAAGCCTAATCGCACCGAAAACATGCTGGTAGGTCACAAAGTGAGCCCTCTCCGCTCAAAGTATGCACACGATGGAAGTCGTTGGCCGCGCAGCGTCTAGCTCCAGATGAGAGCCACGATAAGCCCGGACAAAGGGCGGAAGAGCGATAGTGCTCTCTATCTCTCGCTATGCTGGGTAAGGAGAGAACGAGAGAGGGCTAGAACATATCGGGGTCGTGCTTTTCGTCAGCCGGGGCTTCTTTCTCTATGCTCTCTTATCGCTTGAAAGCACGAAACGCTTCAACTTTTCGGTCCGCGACGTTTATGCCGCTACTGCTCTACCATTGGAGACCGAAAAGCTTCTTCTCGCGTATTTGGGCCAAGTGTCGCTCTTTTCACTCTCCAACGGCTCAGCCCGTCTGGATGGAAATGAGGCCTTGCCGTGCGACTCTTCTTGTGGACGGTCACTTGACTCGGTTAGCCGGAAGAAAGGAAACCTATCTAGCCTTCACCGATCTACCGTACCGCTAACTACGAAATATAAAGAGAGCATGCAACCGTTTCACAAATGCCGAGAACGTCGTGTCTCGGCTCGTCCAACGAGTCTGTCCGAGCGGACTGACACGAACAGTCGTTGAGTCTTGATCTTGATGGACCGCGGGAGCTTCGAACGATCGCTTAATTTTCACTGGCGGAGAAAACCCTCGGACTTCGGAAAAAATCTCGGATTTTTTAAATTAAATTTCGTTTTTCTCGCGAAGGCACGTCATCAGCCTTTCAGACGCACATTTTGCTTTGTGATTGTCTGTCGAATCGCCTTTTGCAGATTCCATTTTGTAAACCATGGATGAGTAAAAAATTGGTGTTATTTTCGAATATGAATTCCGACGTGGAACTAATGGAGCGCAGACAACTTGAATTGTCAACGAAGCGTTTGGCAAGGATGTGGATAATGAACGCACATACGTCGATAGTTTGACAAGTTTCGATCTGACGATTTTGATCTTGAAAATGAAGCACGGAGGCGACCTGAGAGCACTGTAGCTAATGACCAGCCGAAAGCTGCAGTGAAAGCGGACAGCTACATCTCAAACGACGCGTGAGTTAACAGCAAGGTTTAACATTGCTATTCCAACAATATTTGAATGCATTTTGAACAAGTCGGTAGGGTTGAGATGCTGGAAATCAGACATTTCATACTTAATGGTCTAATAAAAGACTTTTTTCCCAAGCGAGCAGGAGTCGAAACATTCGCCATCGAGCAGAGGACGACGGAAATTCAAGGATCTCCCTCCTGCGCGTGCCAACTCTTGGACTCCCCTCTCGATGCAACATATGCGTCTAGACTCCGTAACGACGTTTTGATTGACAAGTATACGAGATGCTGTTGAAGAACGCGAGGAATAACGAGAAAGAGAGAGAGAGAGAGAGAGAGAGAGAGAGAGAGAGAGAGAGAGAGAGAGAGAGAGAGAGAGAGAGAGAGAAAGAGGGAGAGGCATTTTGCTCGACCGTACAACACTCAACACCCACACCCGTTCGTTTCTTCGAGCCCCTTCTCTTTTTATCCAACTCGCGAGTTTGCTCCCTCTCACTCAAAATTTCATGGGGCATGTAGCGAAACTCGAACGCCCTTTCGAGAAGATCTCGTAAGACGAAAGCGATGCTAAGAACGAAAGAGCGAAAAAACGCTATCCCAGCTTGAGAATTACCTACCGTTGTCCAAGCGGATTCTCTAAGAGACTCTCCAAAAACTGGCTTTCTTTCAATTACGCCTTTCGTCTTCTCCTCTCCCTCCGCCTCCCTGCCGCGCCCCGCCAATCGTCAAATATATTAATGGTAATTAGTCTGGAACCTTTGGACGCAGTCTCGTCTCATCTCGTTTGGACATTGGACAAAACGCGTGAGATTCGCCTTTAATTGCGATAAAAAATGACCCAAATCCGACAGACACTCGCGAGAACCACCTGAGAAAACTTTAATGCATTTCATCCAAGAATACTCTTCTTTTGTCTGCCTGTACGGGTGTGTACGTGCATATCGAGGAGGCAGAACGGACGTCGGGAGAATAAGAGAAAAGGAGCGAGAGTGCTCGACGTGTGATAATGCAATATTTCTTGTGACAGGAGAGATAGCCGCGAGAGAGGGCAAAGGAAGCTCCGATGGAAGTGGAAAGAGAGATGCGGCAGACAACGACGACAGACGCGAGGGTGGAAAATATAGGCAAATAGGCCAGGACGGCTAGACGCTCGTGGCTCTCTCTCTCTCTCTCTCTCACTCTGTATAGAGAATGAAACTGTAATAACGGTGCGGTGCATTCGTGGCAATGCACCGTGATTACCAATTAGCCAGGACGTCGCATACGAGACAAGGCTCATTGTCGCGCCGTATATACTTCTGCCATATTCGATATGAAAGCAATGAGACGGAATATTGAAACGCGTAGACAGAAATACCGTGAGAATCGCAGAGGGAGGAGGGAGTGAAAGCGCGGGCGAATCGGGTAAGAAAGCTTTATTGTTATCGAGCATGAAAGACTTAGGAAAGAGAGATCGACATTTCACTTCGAAATTCTTGCATCGAAAATACATTTTTATTTCGAACAATTAGATTTATCCTTCAGTTTGAAAGTTGACATCCTTTCTAATGTATTTTACAAAACAAGCCAAAGGCAAATATCATGCAAGTTTAGTATCCGAAAACCAGCGAAACTTTCCCCGAAATCATGATCGGTCAATGACCGAACCAAAGCGCCCACCCCGTAAAAAGAAAAAAAAAAGCCTCATCTAGCCGCACCGACAATTGCGGATACGCAAGCTCAGCTTACATATTATAGGGCAACGGAGCGACACCCGTGCGCATATCGGAGGCGTGTATTATTCGTCCGATGTAACTACGTGTATCGTGGGAATAATCGATATCTATCACTATTTCGCGGATATCGTGTGACTCGGAACATCTCGATGGGCGGCGACGCCGGTTCGGAATAGCTACACGTTGTGTATGTGTGCATCTCTCGGGGTATGTACGGCTGATATAGTTCGCGAGGCTAGACGGGACGCAATTGCAACTGTATCCCCAACTGCAATTCCCAGACGGTCTGTGTGCCAGTTTGAAACTTTGTCCCCGTTCGTCCTTGCTCGCGACATCAGCGATACACGAGGAAGGCAGAGGCAGGAAGGCGAAAAAGAAGCGAGAGAGAGAGAGAGGTAGAATCCATCGGGATATGACAGTGTGCACACGTGTGCCAACGCCGTCCTACCTGCTGCTTCTGACAGAATGAATGCTCCATCCAGGCAGAGGCAACCGGGAGGATGCGGATGTGCATGCCAGTATCATACATACACGCACACGCATATATATACATAAGGTCGTTTTATAGTATGTGGCTGCGTATGTATTACAAACTATCAACCCGTCCCGGCTTCTCCCGGATTTCAATTTAATTTGTACACGAATAAATCGGTCAACCATCCAGGGTTTAAATATATTTACATAAGCGATTTGAGTATTTAATAATAATAATCAAATAAAATGAGTATCTTAGAATATCGTGCCTGGTTCTGTCACTGAGAAGTCGATGCTTTCGTTCAGTAGATGATTCAGTGACAAAAAACATATTTTATTTAAATAGGATCTGTTTAAATGAAATAGGTTTTTTCCTTGTCTCGCGGTCTACTATCGTCGTATTTGTTGCACCATTTTTTTAACATTTGCTCAAGCTATTCTTGTTGAACATAAAATATAATCGAATTAAATAAATAAGAATTCGATTCAAGCACATTCGTTCTTTAATAGTATGGGAGATATTTGTAAATGCATAGAATATTTCATAAACCCAAAATAGACTGAAATACGTACCACACTGGTGCACCGCAACGATTTTGTATCATTATTCTCCATTTCCTAACCCCCGAAAATTCGTTTTTGCGAAGAAAATATTTAGCTTGAATATGGAATAGAATCTACAGCCTACGCGCACGCTGCCCCTACGCTACCGAATGTTTGTAGAATCTTTGTCCCAGACATGGCATAAGAGACAAAATTAATTCCTATACATTTTTGTCGCATCACACAAACTATAACAAATAATTCATGTCATTGTGTTGATTAGAGTTTTAGCAAATATCATGGTACAGATTTTTCAAATATAACCTAGTGTGTATATATATATGTATAATCCCCCCCTGCCCACCCTTCGATGTATGTCGACATGTGTAGACTATGTTTGACCTTTCACAATTGACATGTAAATTTTAAGATACTTCATTCGGATCAAGTGTTTACATAAATACGCATGAAATATATTTAAGTTTACTGCAATACATAGAAATGCATTGTTTAAGACACATTTGATATCTAAACGTGTAAATGTCTGCAATTACAGGCGTTGCCTGTCTTGAATAACACCTCAATAAGATGTTTTAATTTAACGCGGTTCAAGTATTTCAAAAGTGTTTCATCAAGAGTGTTCGAATATTCTGTAACACACATAACCGTTTTGTTTTTAGTTGTGTATGGCATTTATACGTGTTAATTCCTAAAATCACACATCTTGCATGTAAGAAATAACGCACATCGATTTGCAGTGTATGTGTCTTTTATTCAAATATACGTTCACTTCGAACCCATGAAAAATATATCTGAATCGTCGATATTCCAATTTGCATATAGCAAATCAATATTTATCTCGAATATATATATGTGGCCGTCATATGAAAGGTCTATGTGAAATGAAAGAATTTTGGTTTCATATTTTTGTAAAGCGTGTGCCAATAGTACGAAAACGAATAAATACATTTGTTGAAACACATAAAAAATGTCATGACCAAACGTTGGTCAATAACTTGGTTCAAATAAGTATTTGTTGCAAAAACGACAGACCATTGATTCAATTAAACATAAAGATGTTTGACTACAGCAATTCTATTTAATTAGAGTAAAAAAAATTAAATAGCTACATTTAGCGGATTCAACTAAATTATTTTTTGAACCGATGAAACCGGATCACAGATTTATTAGGAATAGATAAAATATTTTATTATTAGACGATATTAAATAGATCTTGATTTGAATAAATACATATCTTAACGATAAATAATTCCCACAATGGATTACAATAGGAAAAATTTGATTTACCGAAAAATCTAGTAATACAATTTTTTTTTAATCAAATAGACGCATCTCGTTAATTTCAATAGAATTTTTCTGCCAATGAACTCTCTTTCTTATTGAGATATATGTCCATTACTATCTGAAGGATGAAGTACGGCACGTGCAGTCGTAGATTCTCTGTCTCTTCGAGAAATATGCCTATTCATTTTTTCTGCGATTACGTTGACGCAATTGGCTGTGTCTATTTAAGTACATGGGATGAAAAATGTTTTATTCACGTTAACCTTCCTCGAGAACTACAATATGTAATGGCGAAAACCATATAAAAGTCCGCTTGGTAGTTATCGAGATAAGGGCTTTCAGCCAGACGAACAGTACAGAACAAAGTCCTCTGTTCTCAGGGGACTTTGTTTTATACTAGGTATATACCAATGCTGAAATCTGGACATTCTTTGCTCAATCGTACTCCAGGATGCTGCAAATTTGGTTGAAATCCTGCAAGCCGATAGGCTTGTGGCCCAAAATAAAACGTAGACTGCTTTTCATATCTGTATAAAAATATATACTTATATGTATTGGTATAATTCTATGATGCAGAAAGCGGATGACGAGGCGTTCCTTCGCATTGATCCCAGCGGGAGCGTTCCGGTGACCTGGCGAAAGCGAAAGATACGCGGTACAGCCGCTAAAAAGTTAAAACAAGCAAAAAATAAGCGCACCGCTGTTCGATTCGAATTTGTGCACCACTGACGAGATCCTAATAGCTTCGAATCATGCGATGAAGATATTACGTTCTCGTTCAGGCCGTTTTTTTTTTCAAATCCTTTTGATTTCACTTTTTCTTCGCTGAAAGTACTTAAAATATCGCGTTACGAATGGTATCGCCGATTCGTATCCGGAATGGGACAATTTTTTTTGTTCGGGAGGTCGTCCCAGTTCTCTTGTGGGCCACCATTGTTTGCTTAAAAGAATGTGTGGTTAAAATTTTATAAGAATTCGTCCAGTAGTTTCGAAGATTTTATCAACAAGCCGTCGAAAAACGTTGTTTCAAGAAAAACCCGTTTAAAGTTTATTTGGGTTGAATAACTACATTTTTGAAAAAGCTGTATTTCGAAAGTGTATTTATTAAGTGTAACAACTTTTCTATCAATATCTATAATATAAACCTATCAAAAAAATTTATGAAAATAACCTTTTTGGCGTCTAAAGTGAGAAGACCATGTAAGGAATTCCTGCTTTTTTACCAATCAAGGAGCACACTTCTCCTAATTGTCAGAAATATACGTTTCATTTGTTCAATCAACATAATTGTGTATATGGCATAAGATAGAAGAAATAACGCTTGCTTTTGGTATCGCAAAAATATTCGGACATCTGAGAGAAGAATATTTTCAAACAAGTTATTAATAAAAATAAATTAAATGAAAATAATGGTAATATTTCGTTGGATTCCCCATTTTTTGATGTGTTGCAATCGGTTTGGCATATTAAAAATATTTTTTTTCTAAGTATCTATAGATAATCTGAAAATCTCGATATCCTCTCTGATATCTCCATTCTTCTGTCAAACGTATCTTCAATTCTTCTTTCCATATAATCGGAGTTTTTCGTATGTTACGATTCAACTCATCGTACACATTTTTAATTGGTTTGAAGTCCGGCGAATGTGGTGGAGGGTTTAAAACTTCTGGACAATTATACAACAGATATTTTTGGGATCATTTGGGGTCCTAGTAAAATTTGAAACGATCACGAATGTTCATTTTTGTTGCACTTTGTATTAAATTGTTTTTCAAAAGATTCAAATATTTGTTTTTGTCCAGAATGCCTTCGGTGAAAACTAACTCGCCTACGCCTGCAGATGTAATACAATCAGAGATCCACCACACCGTGTTCCATGGTTGGTCTTAAATTTTGAAGTTTGAACTCTTCGTTCACTTTACGCCATACCATTTTACATCCATCGCTTCCAAAAATATTAAGTTTGCTTTCATCGGAAAATACACTCATGAAAGAAATTAAGGGGACAGTAAAATTACAAAATGTTTTCATTGATTTTTGAATACTGGTAACTTCGTGAAAAATGGTCGTATCGTAAAAAAAATGGGGTTTTAAAGCTTGAAATCTCTAGTTTACGAATCTCACCGGTAATTTTTTTTAAGAAACACTCTCGACGTGAATTGGAGAAATAGTGCGAGGCAAAAATTTTCGATTTTTTTTTTTTTAATCGTCCACTGTCTTAGAATTTTTTTTTTTGAGCTCGATCAATGCTGGGGACATTTAGCCTGATTCTTTAGCTTCAAAACGGTAGTTTTTGGACCTCTGTACGACCATTTGTCGCTGACTGATCGGCGTTTAGAGAAAAAAGGATAATTTTTCGTAGATCATCAATATCTCATGAACAAATGATCGTACAGCGAGCTGAAGGTGGGCTTCGTAAAGTGAAATAAATTTTCTAAAAGCACCTTTTGGTACTTTAGAGAATTTTCTTTAAAATCTTAATACTGATTTGAAAAAGTACGAAATAATGACTTTTTTCCCGTTTTGGAAAACCCACGTCAACTTTGCAAATATTGCGAAAATGACTCATGTTTCTAGTTTTTTTTTTTAGTTCAATACATGCCCAAAGACCCCCCACAATTTAAAATTGATCGGCTGAATCGTCATTTTTTACTGAAGCGTCAAAGTTTTATAAAAAATTAAAGCAACACTTTCATTGTTCCTCAAATGTCAATTGATGATAATTAAAATTTAAAAAATGATAAAAAAATTCGTTATTTTTTTTCATAGTTTCGCAATAACTTTTCTTTAAATCTTGGTGAAAGAAAAAAATTCAAAATTTTGATTAAAAAAAATTTCAGCATTCGAAAGATCGATCATGAGATATTGTGAAAAAACTTACGTAATTTTTTTCCCTTAAGACAGGATTCTACTTTGAGACTTTGAAAAAATCGATTTTTTCATACATTTTTCGAAAGTAAATATATTCAAGAATATTCTCTTAAAATGTTTAATCGATTTAAGCAGTCTAACTGTACTGTCCCGCCCCGCAAACGTAACTACCCGAGCGCGCTAATTCGACGCGCTGAGCCAACCTCTTGCCTGGCTTTGTTCGCTCAAGCAGCTACTGTCCTTTTATAAATGAGGGACTCTCCGTCAATTCAGCCACTTTTTTCAACCATCTCAGATCTGCCATATAATTGGTTCTATCAAAGTACTACTAAAAGGCATTCTATGTGAATTTTTTCAGATTTTTTAATTCAACATTTTAGAAAATGCCGTTTTTTCCCAAATAAACATATCTCGGAAACTAGAAGCAGTTGAAACAGTTGAAACTAGAAGCAGTTCCAAATGAATATATCTCGGAAACTAGAAGTAACTGAAAAAAAATGTCTGTACATAAAAGTTGTAGTGTTGTGTTAGCTTTCGAGCGGACGACTTGAAATAATTTTTACGTTCCGGTAACGCAGATTTTTTTACCAAAAAAGGGGGAAATTATTTTTTGATTAAATAACGGCAATTTTTGTTGGCTGAAAAAATTAGAGTCTTCTAGTATGTCTGACGATATCGCAATAAAATCGCCACAGTGGCACGGATCGAGGATCTAGGTTGAAAAAAAATGAAAACACACAAATGAATTTTTTTATGCCGGAACCTCGCTCCGAGCCGTTTTTTCCACGTTAACATATCTTAGAAACTTGAAGTTACTGAAGAAAAATGTCTGCACATTTGTAGTTGTAAATGTTGTAGTTTTGTATTAGCTTTCGAGCGGAATATTTGAAATAATTTTTACGTTCCGGTAACTCTGACTTTGTAGCAAAAAAGGGAGAAATAATTTTTTTATTCAAAATAGCCGTTTTTTGGCTGAAAAATTAGAGTCTTCCAGTATGTCTGATGATAAAGCAAAAAATCGCCAGAGTGGCACGGAGCGAAGTTCCGGTATAAAAAAATTAATTTGTGTGCTTTCATTTTTTTTACCCTAGAACCTCGATCCGTGCCACTCTCACAATTTTTTTGCAATATCGTCAGACATACTGGAAGACTGTAATTTTTACATAAAAAAAATGGCGGTATTTGAATGAAAAAATTATTTCCCCCTTTTTTGGTAATAAAATCAGCGTTACCGGAACGTAAAAATTATTGCAAGTCGTCCACTCGAAAGCTAACACAACACTACAACTTTTATGTACAGACATTTTTTTTCAGTTACTTCTAGTTTCCGAGATATATTCATTTGGAAAAAAACGGCATTTTCTAAAATGTTGAATTGAAAAATCTGAAAAAATTAACTTAAATTTTTAAAAAAAATTAAAAAACACCTTAAAAAATTTTAAACACCCTCCGTCCCTTGCTGAAAAGACGTGCAATAAGTTCTGAAACCCATTTACCAAGATCTAACTAAAGAGGAGATGCTTGAAAGAGGCTTAGGTGGAAATACTCAGAATAATAATGAGTGTTTCAACTTCACAGTTTGGGGTATGGCACCTAAGCACATTTACAATGGGGAACATTTTTTTTTTAATTGCGTGTCTTACTGCAGCATGTATTTTCAACGAAGGATTGCAACCAATATTGAAAATGATGGAGGTAATGGGTGTTCGAATCGGCGAAACTGCCGTTCAGTATGCCAGTATGCGCGACCAGGAACGCATCGTCAGAGAGAACCGCCGCTCGACCGAGGTTTCCCAGGAGCGTCGAACAAAGCGAAAAAATTCAAAATTGGAAGAAAATGATCATTGCGAACGGTCGGAAGGCATTTTTTATGGTGTAGACATCGCTAATTGAGCGTAAGTTCATTTTTTGTGATTTTTCCTTTACAAAAACTTTGAACGCGTTTATCTCGAAACTACTTTTTTACACCGCTGAAATTTCCAAAACTACTGAACCGATTGTTATGAAAATTTAACCACATATTCTGGACACCTATAACAACCGGCTGAACTAGAATTATTTTAAAAAGTTGATTTTTACTATTTCTTTTTTTGGCAAAAAGCAGTGAAAAATATGCAATTTTTTTCTTCCTTTTTTTCGCCGCCATTTCGTTATTTTTGCATGTACATTAAACATTCTAGTTCAGTGGGTTGCTAGTGATATATTGAATCTGAAAATTCAAAAATGTTCTGCTTTGGATTGTCCATTTTTGAAATTTCAGCACCAGTGCAGACCCACCTACTAATCGAGGCGTTGAATTCAAATGGTGTTGTTGTATAGTGTGTAAAATATATAATAAAATTTTTTTAAATGTATTTCAAGAGTGTTTTTATTAAGCCTACCAAAAAACCCTACATCAATATCTTTATTCATAATCTCATTAAAAATTCATAAAAATAACCTTTTTTGAGCGCTCAAAGTAGAATCCCGCCTGAAAAATGTACCATTCCATTTAAAAAAGCGGAGGTGACATTTACTGTGCTTCAGCACCTCCACCGAAATAAAAAACATTGGTCGTATTTGATGGCCCCCTTTACACCGTACAACTTTTGTCTGGAACATTTTTCGTGACATCGATAATTACCGAGTTATTTCGGGTGGCAGAGATAAGAGGGACACCCTGCACACACTCACACACACAATTAGGAGTGTACTCCTTGCTCAAAAAAAGCATGAATTTATTAACTCGACTAAAAGAAAGTGTACAGGGCAATCATATTCCAAAAACAATGGTATCCCAATATTAAACGAGTCACTGTATATTCCTGCGTCATTCCCACGCACCGAAAATAATTCGGTTGTCGAGTTGCGTGTATTGTATATACAGTGACAAAAATATTTTATGTAAATAGGATGTATTTAAATCAAATAGGTTTTTTCATTGTCTGACGGCCTACTACGAGCCAATTTGTTTCAAATATATCGTTTCATTTGTTCCAGCTATTCTTGTTAAATGCTAAATATATTCAAATAAAACAAATAAAGACTAGATTCAAGCACATTCTTTCTGTGAATGTATGGGAGATATTTTTTAATAAAAAATATCTTCATGGGCTATTTTTTAATAAAAAATATCTTCACGGGCGCGACTAAACGTCCATTTGATTCAAATGTATATTTCTTTTGTATTCGGGAAAGATCTTTTCGAATGAAATAAATCTTCATTTGCTTACAATGTATGTGTCTTTCATTCAAATATATTTTCCCTTCGAACCTATGAAAAATATATTTAAATCGTCGATATTTCGATTTGCATATAGCACATTTATAACGGTATGCTTGATTACTAAATTTCTTAATTGTAGATTCCACTGTACGGGTTCTTGGCCCTTATTACATTCCCCACTATATTACACGAATCATCCCCACCTTGCGGCCACAGCCGACTTCCCCCTCTTTCTGCCTCTGTATAGCATTCACCATGACATTTCTGCCATGGGTATAGGGAAACTGCGGAAATCCTATACCAATACAGCCGGTCTCAGGTTCGTTTCCCAGTTTCGGAGCTAGTCGCCTTGCGTCGAGAAATAAATCACGGGATACAGTCACTACACACACACACGTACCTGTCCGTGTGCGTGACATCCGGGTGCAACTGTAGCTACGACACCCTCGTATGTATTTTTCTACGAGGCTACTGGGATTCGAACCCCCGACCTCCCGATGTGCTGGTTCAGAGGCGAGCACGCTAACCTCCAGACCAACACATAGCACTAGGTCTTATAGCACACTTATATTTACTTCAAATAGATTTTTGTGGCCATCATATGGAAGGTGTATGTGAATTTAAAAAAATTGATTTTCTATTTTTGTATTGCATGTATACGTTATGTAATGCGTGTGCCAACGGTATGAAAACAAATAAATACATTCGTAGCATCAAACAAAAAATGTATTGACCTAACGTTGGTTAGTAGCTTAGATGAAATAAGTTTTTGGTGCAGTAAAAACAGAATATTAATTCAATGAAATAAAAAAATGTTTGACTCTGCGAAAATTCTCATTAATTAAAATTAAATTTAGTGGATTCAACCGAAGTGTTTTTTTTAAACATATGAAACCGAATCACAGATTTATGAGGAATAAATAAAATATTTCGTTTTTAGGCGGTATTAAATAGATCTAGATTTGTATTAATAAATATATTTAAAATAAGTAATTTCAATAATGGAATGCAATAGGAAACGATTGATCCCACAAAAAATCTAGTTAATTAAAATAAAAGAAAATCAAATGGAAGCATCTAGTTAATATTAATAAAAAGTTTCCGTCAGTGGAGAATCGAATTCGTACCGCCAGGTACGAATATCTCACCTATAAGACGTCGGGAGAGGGACGGAGTGTCTGCGAATGGATCGAGACGAACAGCATCCTTTCGTTCCCGGCGCGAATCTCATACTCGCTGGTGCATCGTTTGTTTGTCAACATACACGCACGCACACATAGACATTATATATATATATATTGCCTTTGCGACAAAATTTAAGGAAAAGTCTGCGGTCTCGCCCTATCGCTGCCAGACGGCTTCCGTCTGGGTAAACACGCGGTGCGCGCCGATCTCGCTCTCGAGAGCCGGAACGCGACATAGACGGATAGATAGATGCGGTATAGATATACGAGAGCGTGACGTACATTAACGCAGCGACGGAGTTGAAAGAGAAGGAGGCGAGAAGGATGACGCAGGGATGCACCGTGCAGGTGCACAAGTCCCTCTAACTATCTCGCAAAGAGGAAGGGGGCTGGGTGGGAGGTAGAGGTAGACCTGCACGGGAACATCCATCACGGGATTATCGTCCTTTCGCAGCCAGGCCATCTGTGTATGTTCCACCTACACAGGATGTGTATGTTACATCTCCTGTGTAACTACATCTCATGTACGAAAGCAGCTACACTGTATACGTCTCACCCAATGTGCTTCCCCGAGCACTCGACGCGCAACTACACGCATGGTATCTTGATAAACCGATCTATGAACTGACCCAAGAGCAAACGCACCTATACGTTTCTCTTCGACGCAAGAGCATGTGGCTACCCTGAGATTATCGACAGAGTCGAGAAACTGTGCGCGTTTATCTTGCAGCCCCGCATCGAAACTCCGCATATTCGGAATTGACCGTCCAGAAGTCCAGGGAAATCCTACCTCAATCCGTGATCGTCGGTAAAGTCCCGTAGACAGGGACTAGAAAAGGCAGAGTCGCAAGCGAAAGGAAAAGCTCTCGTGTTCCTTCCACTCGTATGACGATGGTAGCCCCGGTTGCCGCGTGTCTGCTTTCCTCCCGCAGCCACGATTTAACTATATAATAAAGGAAGTATGCATGGCGAGTGTGGAGGAGTCTGGACGCGTACGCCTTCCACGATAGATAAAGAACAATTCGACCAGACCGTGTCTAGACTATGCTGCATTGTACAGCTGGGACAGACTCTCCGAGAAAGAAAGAGAGAGAAAGATTGAAAGAGGGAGAGAGAGAGAGAGGGGGAGAGAAGGGGAGAGAGAGAGAGAGAGACGTTCTCAGTCCCACACGAGGAGTACAAGACCGGATGCTGTGGCTGCCGCTGCATACCTCTCTCGCTCCGTCCGATCCTTTATATCTCTCTATCGCTCTCTCTCTCTCTCTCTCTCTCTCCTACACACACACACGCACGCACGCACGCACACTCATCGTTCGCGCGCTCAATTTTCTTCGTCATTTTTTCCGTAGCGATATAAGATTAAAGTGTCACTCTCATCGAGACCTGCCACGACGCTTGTTGGCAACGCGCGGGAGCTTGTCTCTTGCAGCAGTGTCTCCAGCGGAAAGTAAAACGCTAGGAAATCTGTTGGACGTAGCGGCAATGTATACACACGGGAGTAATCATAGAAGATTCGTTGATTGGACGTTGTACATGCGCATTTGCAACGTGCGCTCGCGAGTATTACGTCTACGCGGATCTCGAGAGCGAAGCTGTGCCTGGCTCTGACTCGCAATTAGGACGCCGGGCCAGCCAAAGCCTGCGAGCGACCGAGCTAGAGAGAGAGAGAGAGAGAGAGAGAGAGAGAGAGAGAATGTCCGTCCACAACGTAATTAATAGATCGACGTACATATTTGTATCAAACGAGAATACGGTACACGGGCCGTAGCGCATGTACCCGAGATAGAAGGGGGGGAGAGAAAACGCGGGTGTACACCGCGTCTAGACCGATCGACCGCTTCACGACGACTACTAGCCCATGCATTATTATAACTACCGAGGTTACATGTATGTATGCGCGTCTGCAACAACGTGCCAGTCGGCTCGATCGAGTTTGCACGTATGCCCGCCACCGGTCAGCTACACTATGGGGTAACCTACCTATGTCAATACTAAACGAGATGCATTGCCGAGCTGATGCATCAATATTACCCCCGCATCATGACGATCCGACGAGCTTTCGCGTTGTTATAAAATCCTATCTACATTAATACACACACGCGCGTGTCCACCCACACCCACACACACACACCCACACACACATCACTTTGATGATACGCTCTTACCACTGTCTGGAAGCCCAAACCCTGTACTCTAGCCGTTGCAGCTTTGAGACCGAGCGCGGAATATTTTTCAAGCTCTCAGGGGGCAATCCTCAGCGACAATTCGTTAAGTTGAAATGGAAATCTTCTTTGAAACGCAATTGGCGAGGAACCTCGTTAAAAGGCAAAAGCGGATTACACCCGCGGCTCAATATACAATGATAAGTGGAGGAAAGAGGAAAAGCCACGTGGACCGAGCGTTCTTCGCTTCGCTAGAGGTAGCTGACCAGCTTCTATGCACGTACGTAGGACGCAAGGACGCGGGGCTCTCGCGGAGACGCGCGCGGCGAGTAAAGAGGGTTGCGACAATAATGCCCCTTCGGAGACAGAAAAAGAAGAACAGTCGCGCAGAAAAACGCGTCAAGCTACGTATGTACCGCGTTGCGGGCTTCGGTACCCGTGGAGAACAGGCACGAGGCGCAATGCTCTCATATACGTTTTCCAATCCATCGAAGAAAGGAAGGAAGGAAGAGAACGATACAGCGAACCTCCGCTTGCTCCCTGGACCCTGACGAGACTAGGAGAATCGAGGATTTCCTACACTGTCGTCCGGTAACCTCTAGTTTCCGGTTGACAGAAAAAGAAGAGAAAGAGATAGACGACGATACAGAGTACACCACTAATCTCCCTGTACGCCCGTATACCGCTTGCGGTCTGCGGGAAGTTCGTCCTGGCTGACGAGAGAGATGCATTTGCATATAACGTGCCTACTCATAGAGGGAGGGAGGGAGGGAGGAGAGAGAGAGGCAAAGAGAGAGAGAGAGAGAGGAGTTGGCGAAACATGCTCTTCGCTATAGAAACAGTGCATACACGTCCTCTCCTCCTCTCCGTCTCTCGAATATACGCAGCAGAAGCAAACTCGCGAATAACACGTATATACGTATACACGTGTAGAGATATACGATGTGGGTTGGTTGTCGCTGGACCTGTCGCGCGGTTGCCCGAGACCCCGGTAATCTCGTACCCATGATTAGTCAGCGGGAAGCAAGCAACGTCTAGACGGTCGGGGATTTGTGTTGGATTTATTTGTGACTGTGCTACGTGTGTTGCCCCCGGTGGTGGTGCTTCGCCGCCTGCTGCTCGCTATGCCGCTGGCAAATTTCCACCTGTTGCCTCCCACACCCCGAAGGAATCGCGTCACGCTACACTTCTCACTCGTCACGCTCTCTCCCTGACGCCCTCTTGCGCTCCCTCCCTCCCCCCTCCTCTCTCTCCCACTCTTTTGCTCTCCCTTTGCGTGTCTGTCTGTGCGTATATCCTGCGGAATGTCTCTCATACATCGCCGTGGATTCAACGCTACAATTCGCTACAAGATCCGCCGAGCAAAAAGGCCATCTTCCGTTTCTAAAGTCAATCGGCCACGCTCGTCGTAGATGCAAATGAACGACTAAATCCTTATTCACTTCTAATCGTTTCGCAAAATATAATACTAAATAAATAAAAATCATCCGTGCACGTGTATACGAATTTGTTATTAACGAAAATTTGTTATGACGAAATTGGCGACGAGAAGGGGAAAGCAGCGTGGGCATGTGATGATGTGTTCCTCGTCAGAGCCGAGTCCAGCCATATCTCGCGCGTCATTCGCGAGAGAGTGGGAGAGGGGGGGGGGAGAACGACGCGTATCCGTTATGTCTCTACGGCACGAATAAAAAAATCAAAGGTAACAACGACGAATGCTTAGCGGATCGAGACACCTCGTACGATTGTGCTATTTCGGACGATTTTCAACCTCTTCGACATACCGTATATCAAACGAGATTAATAGACTCAAACATTAGGAGAAACGCGGTCCACTCGTCAGTTTTTTCTTTCGTCTTGTCTCGACGTTTCAGAGAGTATCGCAATTACTTATTTCCTGTAAGACCCGGAAATAGAGCTCTTAATTGTAAACAACATGTTTACAGGCAAAAATGAGTTTGAAGACATTCGACTGCAAGACGCAGCAGGCTACCTTCTCTGCATATTCATCATTATGCAAAACTTCAGTGTCTACGAAATCACCGTTTCGTTTAAAACAATTTTAAGGACCATATGTAAAAAATCTGATGTTCCGATTGCCAGCGGTGCGTACATATACTCCATGTAATATTGCAGGGACGAAAAGAGTGGCACACAGCGCTAATGCAATATTGATAATTGCATAGGAGGGACCGAAGCCCGCGGCAGGTGAACCAAGCGTAGTACACGTGCGCGTATATCAGCCCTACGTGCGTGCGGGTGTGCACACATTATCCGAATCTACACGCTTCTCAGATATCGCTCGACCGCAGCATTGTAATTTTGCTAGAAGCGCAATCGATATTTCAACGACACACGAACGACGTATACAATATCCATTAGTTACAAACTCGACAGCGCTTGGCGCACAGCTCTCGCGGTCTATACATGTGACTTCGCCTCGCGTAAATCAAAATCAAATTAATTATGACGAAAGTAAATACGGCTGATGCGATGGCGCGTTTCCGTAATGCGCGAGGTGTATACGCGACAAAAGCCATGATAATCGAACTTATCGGGAGCGCGTGCGATGCGATCGTGTGATATCCGCGACCACTCGATTCCAATAACATTTTTCGAAACATACAGTTTTGCGAGAGTTTGTCTTTTTATCTTCCTTTGAGGAAATATGCAAGACGCTTTTGACAGAAGTGCGCGACGGGAGGACATTCGTTTTATGCGAATGTGATTGTTGCTCAATGAAAATGACGAATATTTGCGTATTTTTTTAATTATTGCGTTGTCCTTATTTTTTTCTATCCGCATATGTATGTATTTACCGTAGCCGATGAGGGCGAAGCATTCAATCGAAAAAAAAATGAAATGTTCGGTTCTCGATGCGCAGCGCGTATAAGAGGCAAAATGAGAAAACCATTATCAGTTGTGCTCCTCTCACCGGTGCTTCGTATTCGCGTAACTCGTGCATTTCATTGATAATTCGAACATTTATCGCTGTACCCTGTGGTGTGACGATGCACACGACACTTTATCAATGCGAGAATAACAAAATGATTCGGTTTATCGAATATGCTCACCTCTAGCCCGTTAAGATGGTGCGCCTCCCTTTGTGCCCCCCCCCCCCCCGTCCTACGGGATCGCGTTATTGCCATCTCGGGTGTAAAACGTTGGCTGCTGCTTTCACGCTCAGCCTCGCTATCGACTCGATGCTTATTCTGCAATTCCCTGCCGCTCTGCTGCATGTATTTATAAATAAATACGACCAATAGAGAGCCGAGTGTCTTGAAACGAGGTTCTCTCATTTATTCTTTGCCACGACGACGTTGATGACCCGTAAAATTCATTTTTTGTCACAGGATCTTGTGCATCTCGCCTACGCTATCGGACATCGCGAAATTCCTAACGATCGAGAGTCGAGACGATCGGAGCGATATTCGCGTCCCCACGGCGCAACGACTTTACTTATTTCTTTTTTAACAAAAAATTCATCATTTATTTCTTTTTTAACAAAAAATTCATCATTTATTTCTTTTTTAACAAAAAATTCATCATTTATTTCTTTTTTTACAATAAAAATTAATAAAATGCGGCCGCGTAGTATTTTTTTACCACTTGATTCGATATTATTATAATTTTGGATGAAATACGAACTTGAAATGAAAATACTCCGTTTAACTAATATACTACTATTTGTTTTTCCTAAGGTACACGCTTGTGAGCGTTTGTTACCTATTATTTCCTCCACTGTGACTGTTTCGCTCCTCCACTGTTTCTTTTTTCTGCACTCCTTTCTTCACTTTTTTGTCCCTATTCCCGCCCTCCTCCTTGTGGCCGCAGCCGACTTCCCCCTCTGTATCATATTCATCATGACATTTCTCCCGTGGGTATAAGAAAACTGCGAAAAACCTATACAGCCGGTCATCAAGTTCGGCCCCGGGTCGTGAAACTAGTCTTATTTTGCCGTGAAATGCCGAAGAAAAACATTTCACGACGAAATGTACGCGCCTGGGATTCGAACCCGGAACCTCCCGGTCCGCAGGTTCAGTACCAAGCACGCTAACCACTAGACCATGGCGAGTACACTTTTCGCAGTATCGGTAAACAAGTATCCTATAAACGCAAATAAAATTAATTCGTCCGAATAGTTTTTTATTCTCGTCGACTAGCGATAAAACCGTCACCATAATACACCCTTGCCCCCGGAGCACTCATGAAGAATTTACGTCTTAGAGAAAAGCGGAAGAACAACGTTGTCTCATCTACTTAAGTATAGGACGTGTTAACGTCGAGGTCATTAATCGGAAAAGATTTTTTTTCCCTGTTCATTCCCGGCACCCAGATGCAGAGAGGGGGGTGTTGATCGATAGGGCATTTGAGCGAAATTGTCAAGTGGCTGAGTGTGGAAATCCGTGTAAATCTCATAAAACTCGGTCGCACGAGGAGCCTAGCCCATCAAACGACCTCACATATTATAGATGTATACATATACGGAGGAACATCGAAGGGCGCCCTCGTCGACGCGAACAGCCGAGCAAGTCCATAAAACGAAATTGTTGCAGTCCCGCGGAAACGCGGAGACGCAGACGGCGATGCAACTGCCGGAAAAGCTTCGAGAATTAACAGTAAAGAACCTCGCTGGATAGTCTCTCATTCCTTAACTTTCCTTCTCTTTCTCTAGATTGTAGATCTCGCATACGCAATTCTGTACGATCGCAAGCGGCATATACATGGATTTTCACTCGAGAAAATCGCGTCAAGATTTTGTCCCTCGTAGGACGCTCCGAACCAGTTATACATTCAAAAAACGTACAGCTATCTCGCGGTAATGCTGCTTGTCGTGGTATTCAAACGGCCGCGCACGTCTCTTGAGCTTGATCGACGAGCTTTCGATGGCCCCGAGGTCCTCGCTTCGCTCTATCACTCGTCGTTTCCGTAAGGACAATGCACCGCTGCCTTTCCTTCCTCGCATCCGTAACACACGCATATACGTCTGCACGTGTCTGGGCAGCTACGTGTAATGGCCAGCCTATGTAAATGGATACTTCTCGGTACTACCACTCAATGGAATGAGTTGCCTCTACTACTTTATTTTCTATCGTCTAAAACGAGCACTATCCAACGCAATATTATACGATCGTGCATCCCCTCGTATATCCTGCGCCCTTGTATCAAAGTTTTACAACTACAGAGTGGGGGGTGAGCTGCCATTCGAGACACTTTACAATGTTGGCTTTACGGTTTTACCTCGTAGAAATTCGCCCGTCTCGGTTGTCGTTCCTCTCGTAGATGCGTTTCTATACACGAGGATCTCTGTATATACGCGTTCGTAACTTTACTACTCGTCTAGCAATTGGATACGTATATATGAAGCGTTAAAGGACGTTTCCTCTTCTTGTGCCACGTCTCGTTATTCTTGCCATCGCGTCCGTGTAGCGTTTACGATATGGGTCACCTCAACGCGCGTATAAACGCATCGCCGAATCGCTCTGCAAGTTTTTCCAGTCTACCACCTTATTGCATCGGGGAGGTACAGCGAAAAAACGCATCCTCGTCGAGAGGTATTCCATACGCGTCGTCATATATTGATATGACTGAGCTGTGAACCATGCCTTAACGTACATTTTTATTCTATAGTCTTCGATAGATTCTTGAGTCTATGGTCAGTTTGACAATTGCATTGGAACATCAATGTATAGTCTTCGATGCAAGAAACTCAGAGAATAGTAACGAGGTTGTCATTGCAAAGCTAGTAATAAAGACAATTAATACTAGAAAAATATATAAAAAATTGGGCCATGTACCTCATGATGTGCACAATACGTGAGCCAAGTTTTACATTATTCGCACCAATGTCCTGAGCATGAGAAATACTTAAGTAATAACTTGGCAAAGCACATGTATTTTTGTATTGAAAATTCAAACCCTCACAAGCACCATTTAAAATCTTTCGAGCACCTTGAAACCTTGCACGTAAGTTTTTTTTAAATATCTTCATTATATTTTTACAAGGGGTCTTTGAAAATTCACATTTGACCCCAATTGCAGCCACCCTGATATCTAAGTATATATTAGGGCGGCACAATTCTTGGCTCTATTTTTTTTCCTTTTCTCACCATCCAATTATCTTCTTTAAAGAAAGAAAAAAAATGTCGCGGACACTGCGAGCGGTCAACAAATATTTAGAGGTCGCTCAAGCCTCCCAAAAATTCAAATTTTTATTAAAAAAAAAAAAAAAAAACGATTTTTCGTTGTTCGTCCACTTTTCACCCATGAATTTTACGGTTTACAATTGTTTAATTAACCTCACGAAAGCTCTAGCCGGCCAATGAAGATTTAGTGGTCGCCCATGGTTTTCGAAATTAAAAATTTTCGGCAAAAAATAAATCTCCCATGCACTACACTTGCTTGTAGCATAAAAACCAAATAAACAGCGAAGTGTTACATTTTCTGAATAATTTATTATAATGATTTGACGACACACACCAATTAGACGACACGTGTAATTATGTATTATTTTGTATTATTGTATTATGGCGTCGCTCGTCACAGAGTATAGCTACGATTGGTTCGCAATTTGACCAACAAGACCAACGATGCGCGGAAAATAGCAGCCACTTCAGTTTTACTAATGCAATTACTTATACTTTTGTTTACGGACAAGAGCTTTAAAAAGTTGTTTTATGAGAACAAAGATTATAATTCTTGAGTTAGAAGTGTGAGGTAAATTTGAAAAATCTGTTTCTAAATAAAGAAGGATTGCTTTGAAAATTTTGCGAGCGTCGAATGTATGATAGAGTAAGAAGAGTAACAAAAAATTTGCGAATATTGGAAATTACGAAGCTTTTGAGCGATCATTAAATATTCATTGGCCGGCTAGAGCTTTTCCGAGATTTATTTAAAAATTATAAAGCGTAAAATTCATGAGTGAGAAATGGACCGAAAAAAATCGATTTTTTAATGAACCCTTCAAAGAAAGATTTTTTTTGTAAAATTGTACCCCATGAAAGGAATATCCATACCAATTTTTAGATTTTTATCTCTTCTCTTTTCGGACTTTACTTTTCCAAAAAATGTCGATTTCAGATGTTTTGGAAACGCTTAAGCGCTGATAACTCCTGAACTAATTGGGATATCGACAAACGGCACTATATTTTTTTTTTCATTTTGAAGCACAATTTCGTTAAGAAATATGAAAAAGATTATCAATTATCAATGGCAAGGTTTTTTGCTTCTAAGGTGAAAACGATATTTTTTTTAAAGATCATTGCCTTTTGTTAATTTTTTCAAAAAGGTCTCTAAAATAGAGTGACCCGTTCTTTGATTTTTATGACTAGTCCTTTTTCTTTATATTTTTTTTTCGAAATAATCATTCTTTTAGACGATTTTTATCATTTTAAGGCCCAATAATGCTATTAATGATTTTGTGATTTCCAATTTGGTTTCGACAGGCCTGAAACAGTTTATCTTTAATTTGTGCTGAATTTAACGAAAACGTTTATTTTTAATTCGCCAGCACTTTCTTCTGTTAAACTTAGTACAAATGAAAAATAAACCGCTTCAGGCCTGTCGACGCCGAATTAGAAATCACAAAACCAGCATTATTGGACATTACAATGATAAAGATCGATTTAAAAAAAATATGATCAATTCGAAAAAAAATAGAAGGGAAAATGGGCCCACGATGAGACTAGTCTTAAAAAACATAGAATGGGTCACTATTCTAGAGACTTATTTGGAAAATCTAGAAAAGGCAATCATCTTTAAAAAAATTGATTTCACTTTAGAAACAAAAAAAAAGTTGATATTGATAATTGATAATTCTTTTCATATTCTTAACGAAATTATGCTTCAAGATGAAACAAAAAATGATACAGTGCCACTTGTCGATATCTCAATTAGTTCAGTAGTTTCCAGTGTTTAAACGTTTCCAAAACTCCTGAAGTCGACATTTCTTGGAAAATTATAACGTCTAAAAGAAAACGGATGAAGTTTTAAAAATTGCTGTGGCCTATCATGGGGTACAATTTTACAAAAAAAAAAAAAATGAATGAAACCAAGTGGAGGATACTGGTAATGGCGAATAATGGAGTTCGCACTTTTTTCAATTGCGAAGGGGTCGAATTGGTTATTGGGATTAAATGTCGAAAAATGTGTACAACTTTAAAACGCTCTGTATTTATATTTTAACAAAACCAATTGAATTTGCGAGAACTTAAAAAAGCAGAAGATACGTGTTTCTGCGTATTACGAAAAACTCCACTTGAGGGGTGGACTACCCCAGTGTGATAGCATTATTCGAGTATCCCCCTTCGATTTCGTTCAGTTTGCAGTGTGTTATCCTACATCGAAATCTACATTAAGTAATATTTCAACGGCAAAGAAACTATTTCAAGGGTTGAAATTCACCCTTGAAGTTGGACACGCTCAGGGTAACTTTTGCAGTTGAGAGATTGCAGTTGCAATCCTCAATTTTGCAAATTGTGCATTGTTCAAATTGAGGATAATGTTTATGGCGAATAATGAAAAATGCCTTTTTTCAATTCCGCGGGGTGAATCGGTAGATATATATATATATATATAGGGGTTAAATGTCAAAAAAATTGTACAGCTTTAAAACCCTTCTTTGAATTTCAACCAAAGCAATTGCATTTGCGAGAGCTTCAAAAAAAGTCGAAGATATGTGTTTTTGCGTTTTACGAAAAACCCGTCGGAGGGGTAGCTACCTCTGTATGATACCATTTTGAGTCTCTGTCTCCGATTTCGTTCAGTTTGCGATTGCAGTTATTCGCTGTTCTTGGTGGAAGAAGTATTATGGTTCAAGCATTTATCATGATTACTATTATTGCAGTGCGTTTAACGAGTAGTAAAATTTACATCATTCTAAGTGTCAGGATTGTATCTTGAAAAAATATATTTAACACGGACTTGTTGGTATTACCATTTGAAATATCCCCAATTTTGTATTTGGTTGACTATGTAGTGATAAGGGAATAAGCTTAAGTATAAGCGATTCTATATGCATAGCTTCCATACGTGAATTGGTTCCAGCACCGTCAAAAATCCTGAAAATATAAAACGGCAAAAATTTACGTGCGTATGAGCAATTCTGCCAGAAGAGGATTAGAAAACGGAGGGGGTGATTTTTGTGAAAAATGAAACGGAATATTTTTGAAAATATTAAAATCGTCAATTGTCACTTGAAAAAAGCTTCATAGCAATTAGGAAGCTCGATTTAAGGAACATAATACGATTTAAATGAAATTCGGTTGCACATATATAGGCGTTATTCACCGGTTAAAAAAAGCTTTTCAAACGAACGCAAAACGTTGTACCATCGTAACTTTCATTGAAATATAACGAACCGTTTTTATTATAAATTTGTTTATCTTTTATCCCCCGTATATTTCTGAAAATGTATGCCGTCGAAACTGAAATACGTCCATTCTACATTGTTCTCCATAACACAACAAAATCGGCGAGATTTAAATGTCGGGGAAAGAACAACATTTCTCAAACGGAACAAAATCAGATGGAACACCGGAAATGGTATCATATACACTACTCCAAACAATTGAAGGAACACGAAATTTCTTAACTTTTCTTATTGTTTTTTGAAGCGCTATATCTAGAGCTTGGACTATCAGAGTTTTCTTATACCAGTATTATTTCGATACTATCAATTTGTAATGCCGGACTACCGGCATTTCCATATTTTCCGATATTTCCATGAAACCTTGATGAAAAACGTTGCAAGGTTGAAAGTAAAGATGGGATTTTTAGAAATTAAAGGGTATATCTACGTGAAGCCACAGTACCTATTAACCCTTCATTGACACATTTATATTTGGCCACGATTTTGACACACTGGGTCAATTAGACCAGAATAGTACTTCATCCTCCTGTCGTTATCAACCTTCGATCGGTTTTTACTGAAAAAATTCAGGGGCGCACTTCAAACTCTTTTAAATATGTCTGCATAATTTAAATTCGGAAAATCATAGTTTTTAGTGAGATCATCAATTCTTATAAATACATGTATAAGCATCCTCTGCTTTGTTCTTAAATATATTCAACACACCATAAAATAAATAAACAAAAATTAGGAACTTTTATGAAAGACCACTTTCATTGACGGCGGTGACCTGTTGATACAATGAACACAAAAAACAGGGGGCATAAAAAATTACCCTCAAGTAAAGTAGGTGATAATATTTGAAGGCTGTTAAACCTAAAAAACAAGTAAAGATAAACGCGGTAGGATGGTCTAGTGGTTAGCGTGCTTGCCACTAGACCTGCGGACCGGGAGATCCCGGGTTCGAATCCCAGTCGCGTACATTTCGTCGTGAAATGTTTTTCTTTGGCATTTCGCAACGAAATAAGACTAGTTCCCCGACTAGGGGGCGAACTTGATGACTGGCTGTATTGGTATAGGTTTTCTGCAGTTTCTCTATACCCATGACAGAAATGTCATGGGTATGAAAGGAGTGTAGAAAAAGAAACAGTGGAGGAACGAAACGCGAACAGCGTGTACCCATAGGAAAAAACAAATAATTAAAAACAAGCAAAGATAACTTAAATCGAAATAATAACAATTATAATGATATTTTAATCTTTTTACCTCGGATGTCGAAATACCGGTATTATTCGAGTCCAATAGCGATTTTTCAATATCGGATTCTCGGTCCGATATCCTAGCTTTTCGATATCATCGAAAAACCGGTTGCTATGCTCTCGCTGTGTCTGTGTGCAACATGGTCACGTCGAGATGAAAAAAAAAGCATTTTAAAGCTTCGAGTTTCAAGTTTCTCTTTTGGCAACAATTTTTTTTGAGCTACCGTTATCGCGCAATCATAAGAAATAGTGCGAGACGAACATTTTCCAAATCCTTTGTTTTCTTTTGCAAGGGTCCAAGGGCTCGGGAAATTTTTGTTCAGTTAAGTTAATGCATAGGTCAGTTAGCTTTTATTCGCTGTTTATTCGCTTCAATTCAGTTTTTTTCTCTCTACGTCAATTGATTGAGATATGCGACTTTGAATGAAAAAAGATCCTTTTGTCTTTCATCGTCGATATCTCAGCAACCAATGATCGCACAGGGAATTCAAGGGCAGCTGTGAAAACTTGAATAAATTTTCTATAAGACCCTTTCATCGAATTTTGAGAACAAAAAATGTTGACCCCCACCATTAACCTGGAAAAAGTACAGAAAATGACTTTATGGTTTTTCCGTAAATCTACCACTGCTTTACAAATATTGATGGAAATAATAATGCTGCGGGGTTCTTTTTCAGCTCAATATACCCCCAATAACCCTGAAAGGTTTTTAATTGATTCATCAAACTGTTTTTCTGGACCGATTGATCAATGTTTTACAAAACAATTAAAGAAACAGGTGTATTGTTCCTATCTGCCGCATGATCATCCTTAAAATAAGAAGACCAATTTTTTCGACTTTTTCACAACTTTGCACTGATTATTTGTTAAATTTGAGAAAAAAAATGGAAAAACAACAAAAAAATGAACTTTATATGGTTTTTCTTTGCGTGAAACATTGCAGTAAAGAATACTGACTCATGTTAAACACGATTCGGCCTTTGCATACCATAATTTCACTTATCTTTAATTGAATTAATTAAAAGTTGATACCTTGAAGCTGTATTCACTACTCGATCTGAGAACATTTATGTGATTACTTCTCGATATTATCTGCGATGGTTATTAGGGTTGCAAAAAACTGTTTTTTTTTAAACCCATATTTTTTGGAAGAAAATACCAATTGACAGTCTTTTTCAAAACTTCTTTTTGGTACAATTTTTCTAAGTTTTGATAAAAAAAATAATCAAACGATTTTGTAAACTTCAACTTTTTTTCAATCTTTGATCATGCCTAGATAGCATTTAACATAAGGGGGCGTCCATAAATTACGTAACGTGACTGGGGGGGGGGGTTCGGCCTGGCGTTACGGTCTACGTACGTTGGGGAGGGGGGTCGAAGTTTGCGTTACGTCGCGATTTTAGAACTGTCAGGATTAGCAAAATTTCGGCATGTTCAAGTTTTTTAATTTAAAACTCATCGTTCAGAATAGATGAAGTGCAAACTCTTATTATTTTGAGAAATATAATGAAGATGAAAAACCGTCATATTGCCCGCGACTTGATACTTTAAAGTAAGTATCGGTATTCTAGAAAAATACATAACTTTATATTAAGAAAAACAGAACAAAAACTTTGATCGTGATTTTCTCGAAGCTACTTTTTTCGACCTTGTGAATACTCAAAAACATATCAAGCGATTTTCAATTTTTTAAAAACATTTTTGTAATCGCAGTGCCTAAGGTTGTACGTAGCCGATTTTTTAAATTTTGATCATTACTATTTTTAAAGATTGCTTGAGTACAAAAAAAGGCCTTGAGAATAGAAAAAAATGTCCAAACTGTCGGCATTTTGTTAAAAAAACCAAAAGAAAAAAACGGCTACGCATAACCTTAGCTACATTTCTATAGATATCGATAAATTGTTGACTTTTTATTTACAGATAACCTTTCACGAAGATATCGATGGGACAATGAAGGGAATTTTTTTTCGCCGAATCAACGTTAATTTTTGTTTAATTCATAAAAATTGATATAAAACTAGATGAATATATACTTTATCAAATGTATATAAACCCGATCCTTTTATAATTAGTTATTTCTTTGAAAAAAAAACGCAATTATTGACGACAAAGCACCCGTTACGTAACGGAATAGGGGGGGGGGTTCACGCACGGCGTTACGGTTCCGTTACGTGGAGGGGGGGGGGGGTTAAAAATTGGGAAATTTTGCGTTACGTAATTTATGGACGCTCCCTAAATGCTTTCAAGTATAAAAAGAAAATTGTTGACATTTTTAGATTTTTTTTTCTCGACTGTAACTAGTGCAAAGTTGTGAAAAAAACGTCGAAAAAATGGATCTTTTCCTTCTGATGATAATTACACGATGTTTAGATACCCTTGCTCCTTTAATTGTTTTGTAAAACGTTGATCAATCGGTTCGGACGAACGGTTCGACCGACCAATTTGAAAGTTTACAGGGCTATTGGTGGTACATTAAGCTGATAAAAAACCTGGCAGCATTAGGCTTTCCATCAATATTTGTAAAGTAGTGGTAGATTTACCGAAAAGCCATAAAAAGTGATTTTTTGTACTTTTATTTCAGATCAATGGTGAGGGTGAAATTTTTTTTCTCAACTTTCAATGGAAGCGTCTTGTAGAACATTTATTCAAGCTTTCAAAGCTGCCCTTCAATTCCCTGTCCGATCCCGAGCAACCAATGGCTGAGATATCGATGATCGAAGACAAAAGGATCATTTTTCATTCAAAGTCGGACACTGAGCAAAAAATTGCCATAGAGAAACAAAAAACCACATTGGAGCTGAACAAACAACCTAACTGACTTATACATTGATTTAACTGAACGAACTTTTCCCAAGCCCGTGGAACCTTAAAAAAACAACAAAAAAATCGACATTTTTGTCTTGCGCTATTTCTTATGATTGCGCGATAACCGTAGCTCACAAAAATGTCTGCCAAGAGATCTTAAAACTAGAAACTTGAAGCTTGAAGGAGGCGCAAACTTTTCTCCTTCTCGTGTGAATACGAGATTACGATTGCGTTATTTTCTTTTCTTTCGTTCGGGCGTACGTCCCGGGGCTTCTCTCTCTTCGATGCTCGGACGTATGGTCGTTCGAGTAATTGCGATTTCGCCACGAGTATACACACTCGCATACACATCATACAAGGATAAATATCTATGTATGCAAAATCGCCAAGGCTCGCGTTTCCATGCACAAACATGCACACAGGTGTGCACAGCCCTGCGGGGCATGACCAATGCAAAACGCGAGCTCTCGACTCAATGCAGAACGAACTCGTTTCTTAAGCCGGCCCCAGACACATCGAGATTATTCGAGGGTGGAAGCGCACTTGCGAGTAGTGTAGGAGCAACACCTCGGATAGTATCGACACTCATTCATGCTCGTCCTCGTACTCGGCCCTTTTCCGATTAACGTCGGTAAACTGTCGCGAGTCAAAGAAAAATTTAACTCGTAGATGAACTGGATTTGTCCAGTTCCCCGATGTTTCATCCGTCTTGAACTACCCCGGTACGAAGAGACCAAGTTCTTTGCCGCATTTTTCCGTAACGTCGAATCGTACGAAGAGCGCATAACAAGGACCGAGAACGCCTCCAGCGAATAACGACTTACGGGGCGTCACGAAAATTTATAACAAAAAAGCTCAAGCGCGATCAACTGAAGGTAATCGAAATCCGACAGGATACACGCGCGGTCCCCGTCTGTGCGTCGAAACATGACGAATGAAAGAGGGCAGACGAGGGCCTCGTTTCTTGAGCTCGCAGTATCAAGAAACAGCTCCGAAAGGATTTTCTTCCCATGCAAAGATCCTTTGTTATAATCTTTTGTGAACTTTCTTTTTCATTTTTCCAACATGCTACGTTATCGCTCCACATCACGGTATCGAATTTTCCATTCGGCGCGCACAAGACAATCGGGATCGACCAGTTGCACCGTTCAACAAAGCCCAAGTTCTTTTTATGGCCACGGAAAGGTCACCCGCTCCCATCGAGGATTCCCGAAAGGGAATCCTTCCGCACTCTATATATCTATAAAGGTGTATACGAGTGTAGGAAATGAGGCACGAGGCAAAACGTGCAATAGAGCATTCGATGCGTCTAGACAAAATAATGATTCGGATTTCAATACATTTGCATTCATTATGCTCCGTCGTTCGCGTCCGTCAACTATCTATGTGTGTGTGGGTGTGTGTAGATGGAGAGCGAGAGAACGAGGGAGAGGGAGAGAGAGAGAGAGAGGGAGCTCTGTGGGAAACACAGACTACACATATAAATATACTATTTACATCGTCTGCGTTCCCCAAAGCTCTCACCCTCTGCCTCGTCCATTTCGTTGTTTCTCCCCGAACGTCTGTACCCTATCTCTTTCTCCGTTCCTCCAAATCTCTGCCCTTCATTGTGCATTTTAGCAGAGTTACGCTCGTTATCATACGAATGCTCTGCTCACATGGGACGAAGACCTGCTCCGCAGAGAATAAGCGGGGCTAGGAGGGTAGGAGAGTAGGAAGCAGACGGAAGGGAAGAGTATCGTCAGGACGAAAAGGATTAGCGCGGAGAAAAAAAAAATGGTAACGCCGGCGCCACAGGGACACCCGCGACGGCGGTCGAGGCATGGCTAATGAGCCAAGCGTGTCTCTCGTTCCGCAAGTACCGTACCCCCCCCCCCCCCCCTTCCCCTCTGACTAAACCATATGACGCTGGTGGTCTCAATGTCCTACGAGTCGTGTCTGCGCGGTCCACCGCGCCCGAGCTTTAACCTTTTCTCTCGAAAATACCCAATGGACATCGACGCACTAAAGAATTTAAGATATAGTATATCCGAGCCCTGTTCACAGCAGTAGCGACAGCCCCCTATCCTTCCGCTTCTCTCTCTCCTCTCTCCTATTCGTTCGTCTGCTGCATCAGACTAATCCTGTTCTACATATTGTACGGGTACGTTTCCCTCGAGCATTTATCCTCCTCGCGAATTCGAAGCGCACGGCGCTATCTTTACACCCCTGTCTCTCTCGCTTCCGCAACCCAAACAAACTTTTTTCGTCGGCTTATTACCTCCATTCGTTTATTTCTATATCTAATGTTCCGTCGTATGCTGTTCCGGGCTTCAACGATCCCATTCGTCTCGCGTTTTTACCCGAAAATTATAGTTGGTGCACAAACGAACGATCACCTATCCGAGTAGTGATCCTGACCGATGTCGCTTAACACGAACGGCAGCTGCACACCGACACCCGCTTCCGCTACTCTCCTTTCTTTTTGTTCTTTTTTTCTCTCTTACTCTCGCTATACGCTGCAATTAACCTGCCGTGGCGATCATCGGGTCCCGGTTTTCTCACCGGGGCTCGCGTGACCGCTCGACACGCACGATCGCGTCCCGCGAGACTCTCAGCTCGCAGGCTTCGTCATTCCGGATGGGAGGCTCGTCCGTCTGACGATACTCGGGTTACCGTGACGCGTGTCACTTCCCTCGAACATGGAAAATCTACTACGAATGACGAATAAAAAAAGTTACACGTATAGACACACGAAGTAAGAAATAAAGAAAAACATCAAGAAAACGCCGAGCGGAGAAAAACTGGGAAGAAAAATGGTGGGAGGAAGCTGCATAAATTATCGTAATTGAGAGGCTCGCGCGGTAAAACTCTCGCGAGGGATTGACCAGAATCATTTTTCGTCTCGCTTCGTGACTCCCCGTGAAGAAAATTTAATGTTTTTCTTCTTCCTTCCATCTTCCACCCCTCTCCTTCTAGCGTTGGATCGTTGCGGTTCAACGGAACGACGATAGGGAAGGCTTGATTATAGACATTAGCCTCTTTTAAGCGGCTAGCCCGACTCGCGTTAACCGGAAGACTCTCGAGCCGTGTCTCACTCGCGCTATCGCTCTTTCCCTCGTTCTCCAGGAGACCTCGGCTACGAGCGAAAGGACGTACACGTGGCCTAGCGCGCTCTCGTATAAATTCCGGTGGCCTATCTGGAAACGCGGGAGATCGAGTGACGAACTAAAACAAACACGGAGTCTTCCTCTACTCGTTATTTCAATCTTCAACCTGTCCCATCGTATGGCGTTCCGGGGGCTCATCGGCGCGAGAGCTAGCCCGACTTTCCATTCGAACGAGAAGAGAGAGAGAGAGAGGGAGAGGGGGGGGGGGAGACGTCTATTCAGGATCATTACATAGCGGTGGAAAACCGCGAGATCGCGTCGTTATCCAACCCAGTCTCGGGGTGCACGAATGATTACGTGCACTCTGCAATCTTTTTTCCTTCGTTTCCTCCTCCCTTCTTTTCGCTTCTTTTCCTTCTCGTATTCCAAAGTCAGGGCAATCATTAACCACTGCCGTTTCGAAGAATCCTGCAATCTTTATGCGAGAACGAACAGATACGAAACAACTACAAGCAACGACAAGACTTTAACGACATCGAGAAAAGCAAACTTTTTCGTAGCAAACTCTCGCTATTTCACTGTGCGAAACTTTGACCAACCAGACAGTTTTTTTGGTATTCACTGCTTCAATGACGGTTTGCATTTTTTTTTTCAAATTGGGACAGGGCAATAGTCAAAACGAAAGAGTATAGGTCGAGTGAAACTGGGGATGTGACGTAGTACAAAAAGGATCGAAATGCCAGACGTAGTGAAAAATCATCCGGACGAGATTAAAGTATCGACGAAAATCGACCAATTGATTCCAATGCGGCCGACGATATCGACGATTTGGCTGAGGAGTGGGACACGTTGGACCCTGCAGATCTTATCCTACGTTTTTCCCAAAGGAACGTAACAAATGGCGGGACACACAAGAGAGAGACACAAAAGAGAGAGAGAGAGAGCAATACCGCTTGCGAAAGAAAAACGATTCTTCAATCGACTTATTCACATGAGACTTACCGGTTCGATTCTGCCGTCCCCATCCTTTCCCAAAGACTGTCCCTCCGACCACCCCATTTTCGCGAGTAACTTGAATCCTTTGTTGTCTTTGGCAATAGACCTGTAAAATTTGATATTCTCACTTGTCGCTCCTTCTCGAGCAAATTGCTCAAGAGAAAATAAAAGAACCTCGAGCGACTTACGTGTCAACCGAGCTCATCTGAGTCTTGACGTGATGATTGGTGGAGCCTACGTGTTCTCGTCTAGCCTGTGCCCTGTCTTGATATCCCGTTGCTACCTGGCTCGCAGCTTCCGCGTTATTCTTCTCTACGCCGAACTTGTTCTTCAATCTGCGCAGCTCGCTCTTGTACTGATCCTTCTTCGAGGTCGTATTCGGCTCGAGAATCGTCGCGCGCTGTACCAAACCTGGCTCGCAATGACCGCAAGTCTCGTGGCCGTTGTGAATGTGACAGAGGAGCTTCGTGCCGCCCAATTGTACGACCGAACCGTGGGCGACCCCGCGAGGATCCGATTCTTGTTTAGCCACGGACAATCGCTTCCCATTCAGAATCGTGCCGTTCCTCGAGCCCGAGTCCACTATCAGATATTGCTTCTTCTCCTCGTCGTATTGAAACCTCGCGTGATGCTGTAAATCATTCGACCCCGCGTGACTTTTCGATAAAACCACATCTGGAAACTGTATCTTTTTCTGTTCCACGTATCAATAATGATCGTAATAAAGATGAAAACGATAACGTGGTTCCGGCTTGACATCGTTGGAACGTAACGAACGATTCTTTTTTATTTTGTTATTTTCATCATCCAAAATATTATCCTGCAAAGGCTTGTCACGAGGATCGTACAAAGAAAAAAAAAACCACTTTGGAACGACCGCTTACTTTGCTGATATTCAAGTCAGGAATGACAACGGCGTGGTCGCCTTCTCTGCCCATCGTCCCACCGGTGTAAGCCACGAGGAACAGAGTGCCAACTTTCAACTTGGGCAAATTGGTCTCTTTGACGATGATCCTCATGCACGGTGGATAAGTTTTCGCCAAATCTATAACGAAAACAACGACGATGATGAAACATATTTTATTTACAAAGCGCAAACAGAAGGTATCCGGAGAGGCGAAAAAGTTGCAAAATTCGATTGTAGCGTCAAGCGTATCATCGACGGTCCGTCGTTCTCGCTCGATAGGATCAATTCGTGGCATTCGGGCTGGTCAAATTTAAAAATAATAATAATGATTATGCGTAAAACCTTGATCGTCCTCATTCTCGCTCTCGTCGGTGAGCGATGTATCCCTAGAACTGTTACTGTCATCGCTGTCCGAACATTCACCCTCCTCTGGCGCGTCCGTTCTCGTTTCGTCGCTATGACGAGCCAGTTTTTGCTTTTTCGCCTCATCCTACAACGAGAGACAACGTATGCGTATCAATGGCATTTTTTATTTACCTAATGCTCGACGCCGGTATCTTTCAATCGATATGTTTGAAAGGCCAGTTATTAACTCATGTATCTCATCCGAAACCTGCAAAGAAAAAAAACCCAGATTCGTTGGCTTCCTCTTTACTTGGCCCCCTCTTTATCGCGAATTAAACAAGAAATGGACCTTGTTAGCCTTTTGAGTCTTGCGCTTATCCGTACGTTTGCTCTTTGGCCGCTCTGGGGCGACCTCCTCGCGAGCGACACGGCTATGAAACTGGTAGGACTTGTTCTCCTCGTCGTACGAGTAATACGTTCCCGAGTTTCCGTCGTAGTAGAGTCCCCGTGTCTAAACGTACGACGAAATCTTTATTCGCACCCTCTGGGCTGAAGCGTTTTGTAAATAAGCAAATAATGCACGACTCACTGCATCATAGTAGTAACCGCTGTTGTAGTCGTAATACAAGCCGGACGTTTCTTCGTAAACAAAGCCAGTTTGCCGCAGTGCAGACTCGGCGGCTAGTTTCACTTGCTCTATGACGCTTGTCCCATTGGCGCTCGCGGCAGTTTCCCAGTTTTGAGAGCTCGACGAAGCCTCTTGACACGTCGGCGATTCCGTTTGTGTCTCACTGTTCGAGACTCGTGCCTTTTTAGTCCGCGACTCTGCCTTTTTTCGAAAAAGCAACCATGATTATTCTTCGGCGCTACACACTCTGCTCGTTCCTACTCCTCAATCTCAAATACCTTTCTTAGCAACTTCTTCCTCAGTTTGTCAATTTTTTTACGCTGCTGACTTATCTGTTCCCGCAGCTTGCGTATCAACGCCAAAATATGAGGAAACTTTTCCAACTCTTGCGGAAAATCATTTTCGTCGTCCGATGCGAAGTCTGCCACCTCGTCGCTCGAGCTCAATCGACTAATTTCCGTCATGATCGACGTAAAATCTGCAAAACTTGACATTATCTTACGAAATTGAATAATGATTGTTACACATCGTCATAGACAACGAAAAAGAAAAAAAAAACGCTTAGAAAAAAAAAGGAATCAATGACGTTTCCGCGGTGTTTTTCATTTTTATTCGCGTTTGCTTGATTATTGACGAAATTACTTACCGTGCTTGGAGCTATGTTGCTTCTTACATTGCGTACATACCGCTTGAGTCACGATTTTTACCTCTTTTCCTAAAACGCTCGCATTATCGTCGAGTAAAACACAAATGACTCCCGACACATCTCGCCTTGACAAACTTGGTAAATGAGAAACTCGGACAAAACATATTTTGTACGTTTCGTATAGTCGGGCGCAGGTTTTCAATACCCAAATAACTTATGAGATATACATTCAAGAAGACTGGACGTCTGGTCTTCTTGTATGCATTATTGAATAGTGGTGTGCTTGTAGCAACAAATTCAACAGATGCAGAGGCTTTATGGTAATTTCCGGCGTGCCCGATCGTCCTGACTCTGACGACGATATGCTCAACTGCGTGCCCCGCCGCTTTCATCCGTCGGTAAATCACTCGGTCGATAAAAATGAGGCTAAGCGTCGACGACACAGTATTCAACGAGATTGCGCATTTCATGAATGCACGCGCATATATTGAAACTACATTCGCACGTAAAATGTTGGACCAATGGCGACTAGAAAAGCGCTTTTCATTGCGAAACTGTTGATTTTTTTTTAAAATATCAATTTGCAAAATAAGCAATGATACAATATTTACTGTATCGAATATGCGGATTGAAAAAGAAAATGTCACCCACACGGAGAATTTGGGTCATATTGCAAATGTCCTTGTACGAAGGGCATCCGATATTGCGTCTCCGTGTTGAGAGTTGCGACCGAAAATTGATCTCTCGCCAACTATACGCAACTGCGATACAAGATTGGTGACGAAGATTCTCGTCGCGCATCTATGATAGACCAATAATAACAATGTCTACTAGAATTTGGTTGAAAAAAAGCCAAACGTTCGAATCCTCTATTGTCGAAACATTGACGTTCAATTTCAACGATAAAGTCTCTCGGAGCATCTATCAGCAAATTGCTTTACCGTGATAGACATCTCGTAAGTGCGCTTATCAACGCACTTATTATAGTTAAGATATCCGCGCGTTATTTGTACATGACGCGCGGAGCTGTAGTAGTTCGCTATCCGCCATTAGAGTAGGCAGTTGTACACTTTAAACGTTCGCGCTCTCTCTCTCTCTCTCTCTCTCTCTCTCTCTGTCTCTCTCGCTCTTCCTTTCAAGTGCCTCACAAAGATAGGGACAACAAATTTGTCTCACTCTAATGTACTGTACAAGGTAGGACTTTCTTTTGTTTATTTATTCCAACGATGCGTCGTTTTTTACGAAAAAGAATGTGTGTATATATATATATATATTTGAGCCTCAGGTGTACAGACTACGTGCCAGTAGGCAAAAAATGGTTAAACCTCGAAAGATTTAACATTCGGGGCGACATCGAGCGTCTCGATTGCGTCATGTGCCAGGATTTTTTAGGCATTTCCCAAAACGGAAAAATCATCAATGTAGACGAAATGCCCGACGTGACTATTGCGAACGGTTGGAAAAAGGTGAAATAATATGCGTTTGCACATATTCGATTGGAAATAAACAGAGCTTCCGCGTAACACGTGAATGATAAGTGGGGACTGTGTTCGCGATAGGTCAGAACCGAACGAGAAAGGATCTGTTACTACGTGCTCAGTCAGATAATATATCCGGAAGTGGATACGCCCAGTAACGAGAAACTCGAAGCTCTCTACGACCTTCCCGACGACTTTGACGAAATAATATTGCGATGGGAGGATGCTAGACCCGTTGGCTTTTATACGATTAAACTGAAGGGTAATTCTGTTATTGTTGAATTATACGTGGCCCGGAAAAAAGACTAGAAATCCGTTTGTCCCTTTTCCCCGGGCCAACGGAGACTTCTTTTTTCAAGAAAAACTTACAGCTCGTAGGTCTTTGGCTCCACGCGGATGTGAGGCAAAACAAGCTATATGAAGCCGGTCGAAACGTCAAATCTTGTCGGCACATTTTACACACATCTTATTATCGATGGCTTTTATCATCTGTGCCAAACGAACTAAAGTGTCAAAATACAGGCTCTCTGGATACGGAGATATATACGACGAAGGGCGAGTACTCGATGCCGACGATTGACACCGCTTATGTACGCTCCGAATACAGAAATCGTGGGATCGGCTCCGAAATCCTTACGGACGTTATCGCACGTTTTCCGATCGATGATATTGCCTTCTCAAAGCCTATATCGAACGGAATGTTGAGAGGTACATTCTACCCTGATAAACCGCATCGTGTGACGTTAATATTTTTTGCCTCGTTGAAATATTATTTTTAAATTAAATATACGTTCTCTTTTGTGCAGTACTAAAACGCTTTTTGACCAAACGGAAAGAGTATCGACTACGCTTTTGGGAGACTGAGGACGGAGACGAGAGTTCTCAAAAACTCGTGTGGTTTCTTCCGAGGAACCGGAAATAAAGATAGTAACGCAAGTTCATTTGGAAAAAAATGCATCCTTTAATATTGTAATAGAATATTTCTTTACTATATAACTTTGTTTGCGCGCGCGCGCGGATGTGTGTAAGTATGAGTAAATATCTCGAGTGAACATTGGATCGTTGTAGAAAAAAAAAAACTGAAAGTGGAATGCATTCTCAGAGATATCGGTTTCTTTACTTCCATCTAGGTAACAACTTGAGCCTTATAAATCATCAAATGTTGTTTAAATATGCATGTGTGTTCGATTTTCAATGATCGTAAAATATACATCACTGAGTGCTCACTTCAAGTGAACTTTAATTTCGTTCAATATCATCGAGCCTATAACCATTTTTTCACAATTGACACATACCTCCAGCAGCTGATTTTCCAAAAACTTAACAGTCACGAGAATCAGCGACTTTGACGCTAACGTATGAGCGGCGAGTCTGAAAACACGAAAATATAATGTTCTTCTGTGTTTTTCTCTACTCGACTTGTTCGGTTTGAGAAAAATATTCCATCGGAAGAGATGGAAGGACATTTTTCAACAATTTCCTTAAGGGTGTTGAGTACGAAATCGCAAATGATAAGAAAATTCTGAAAATTTGGTATGTTTTTGTATGAAGTATTTCAGAGGTCATGTAAAAATTTCACGACAATTAGGAAGCTCCTCATTGAACGATTAACATTCACAACTTAAATGTTGTCTTATGGAAACTGATGTAACTTTGCAATAAGTTTTTTTTTTGACCTCTCAATTTTGTGCAATATCTACAATATACTGAAAGCAACGGAAACAAAACCAGGTTTATTGATAAATTTTTTTTTATTTCTTTTAAAAATTGTTCTTAACAAAATGTTTATTTTTTTATAACGAGCTTCCTAATCGTCGTGAAATTGTAACACGACCTCTTAAATACTTTATACAAAAACATACGAAATTTTCAGAATTTTCGTATCATTTTTTATTTCAACCCCTAAGGAGGTTGAAGTAATGATGATAGAATTCTGAAAATTTGGTATGTTTTTACATGAAGTATTCAGGAGGTCGTGTAAAAATTTCACGACGATTAAGAAGCTATTTATTGAACAATTAACATTAACATGTTTTACAGGGACTCAACATCCTTAACCTTGGTTATAACGATGTACTATTACCTTAATAAATTGTCTTCGATGGATACTACCGCGACATTTGCGACCTCGAAAATCTTTTGCGCAAGATCCTTTCTGTCCCCGTTATACGTGAGCCTGGTACTGTGCTCGTTCATGCCCTTCAGTTTTTCCTTCTCCGCAACGAACATGCTCTCCGGCAGGATGACGGATCGTATTATTTCGCCGATCGGAGGTTTTACACTCACCGGCACCGAGTGCGTCTCCTCGGAGATTGTAAAGTCGATACAAAATTGGGCCGATTGGCTCGAATCGTTGAAATTCACGCCCAAGGTCGACGAGACTGTACTGTTCGGTTGGAGAATCGGTATTGGGGAAAAATCGTGGATCGACATGCCGGAAGAGAGACTCTGTCGACAAACCCAAACAAACCAACAAACATAATATTAAAAACGATCATTTATCGCAAACATCGTATAAGTGGCGCCATCCCTCGTCGTACTTTGTTTCCAGTTCGGATATTCGTTATTTGCTCGTTTCCCTCGTTGACGAAGCTCAATTCCAGGTTCACCATACTCGCGCTAACCAAGTGGGGCGATCTCGTGAATCTCGACTCCACTCTCAGACCACGCCCCGTTATTTTGTTCAATATTTCGGTTTTGCGAAGCGGACTGAACGCGGCTGAGACTTCCTGTATTCCGTTCGACACATTGACGTTTATGGGCGTGAGGAAACCTCCGAGGCTCGGCGTCATGATCGGAGTCATCGGGAAGGCTGCAATATCCAAAGTGTAGCCCATTGAAATACTTGCCGAAAAAAGAGACGTGCGTGCATGTGTGTTTCAGGAATACAAAGAAACGCAAGTTGGTGATCGGCCAACAGCCGATAGCCTCACCGTTATCCAAATCCAACAGTAAATCCAAACTGGATTTTGGCGTCTCCTTGACGTCCGCTTTCGTAATCTTTTCCTTGTTATGCGCAGGCTTCACTTCGAGCTCGCTCTCGGATGATTCGGATTCCGAGTCCTCGCCATCGTCGGTCTCGCTCTCTGAACTCTCGGATTTATCGGCATGCCCTTTTCCGCGAGACTTCCCGTCGTCCGATTTCTCAGAGTCGGATGTGTAGTCGGACGAGCCGCTGCTCTCCTCGTCGGACGTTGAGCTCGAGGAAGATTCCGAAGTTTCCTCGTTCTCGGATTTAAAGTATGCGAGATCTATAATTTCAAGATTATTCTCGTAATAAACATGATTGACTTGCATTGTAACGGGAAAAAATGGATATCCGGTTGAAGGAAGGTTTACCTCGGGCAGGTGAGGCCTCGTCGTCACTATAGAAGCTCTTCTCCTTTTCCTTGCCTTTCTTATCCTTTTTATCCTTTTTCGCGTGATGTCGCTTGTCCTTGATATCGTGCGAGACGACTGGCTCGGCGACGTCGCGAACCGACGCGTCCGGCGCAACTTCGGGGAAGGACGGCAGAGGTCTGTAACCGTTGCACGGCATGCCCAGATAGTGCGATAGGGTGCCGAGCTGATACTCGGAGCCCTTGAATCTCGACACGAGTGTCGGGGCTGGTTTTGGAGCGAAAAATATTTTTTTCGCATATTTGGGCAATTTCTTGTTCGAGCCGACCTCATCGTCGAATATAAAGTGTCGCAGAAATCTCGCTCTGTCTCTTATATCGTAATTCTGATCGTACTTTGCCAACTGGAAGACGTACCGACAGAACAATTTCGTCTGTTCCGGATTGTTCAGACAGAGCTTCACCGCCAAGTTCAGAGTCTGCAGTTTCACTATATCCTTCTCGTTGATGAAACTTTTGGCCATTTTGCGAAGCACGTCGGGCGCTATTTTAGGCACGCGATCCGAATACTCCCCGAGCAACCAAAGAATGGACGCGCGAGCTTGAGGCACGGTTATAAAGTCCATGAGCTTCGCCATACGAGCTATTATTTCCTTGTGCTCGTTCGGTTGCGTTTGAAGCAATTTCTTTATGACGACAACGCTCTCGGCTACGACGACTTCTGCTTGATTCGTTGGCGGAAAATAACATTGATATTTCTCCCAAAGAAAGACATTTCAAGTTGACGCTCGGCGATATTGCCTCTTACCGTCACGATTACTCAGCAAGGAGACCAATCCGTTGAGACACGTGTCCGTAACTTCCTTAATGTTGCTGGCGCATCGACCGATCGCTTGTATGCTAGCCGCAACGAATTCCTTGTCGCTGCTCGCGATATACGTTTGAAATTCGCGCAGTATCACGCTTATACTCGTTTCCGTTGCCAGACTCGTCAGAATGTCCAATTTCAGTAGCTTTATGTGCGTCGGATCGGAAGTTCTGACGAAGAATGATTTGAGAAACGGCTCGAACATACCCTGCGGACGTTATTTTCTCGTGAAAAGAACTGCCAAAGTATTATTTTCAATTGTTCAATAGCTCATATAAGAGGGCGAAAAATTTCGGCCGTTTTAGTTCTGCGTTACGCCGATGTCAGTGCTCATTCTTATACAATACTTACGTTACCTTTCTCGCAATCGATATGCTGGCGATACAATTCAGAACGATGCTCTGGACCTCTCGGTGTCCTCTGAGTAATCTTATGAGCGCCTTAGCCGCGACCATAACTTCGCTCCTCGGCGCCACGTGATGGTACAACTGAGCCACCGCCATCACTACAGACGCATTTCTACTCTGCAACAGTGGCTTTGTGTTCCTCAGTAACAATCGATGATCCCCGTCCAGAGCGAATATGACTTTTTTCTCGTTCGAGGAATCCGAGTCGGAATCGTAAAACGGTCGATTTTCGTTCTCCTCGACATCCTGGTACAAACGAAATAAAACTTCGCCTCGTTAGTTTCCGAGACTTGTTTCGTGTTGCGCGATCCACCAAACAAAACATTGAAAAATATGACCGACTCACATCCAAATTAGGATTAACGAACTGCGTTCTTGCGTATCTCGTGAGCATGTTGACGATTACTACCTGGCCCCACTCGTCAACGTCCACGAGCAGATTGCAAAGCTTTCTGTAATTCTTGTGGATGAGATCTATCCTGTCGGGACATACTTCCTCGAACGCCATCACCGCCGAACCCACGACGAGGGTCGTTTTGTCGGAGAGCAATTTTTCCAAAACGCTTATCAATTCTTCTTTTTGCTCTGCGTCCAACGAATATAATTTGGGGATCGCGTGAGCGGCCGTCTTTCTCACGTAAGGTGACATGTCACTGGCCGAATCTTTAATAGCGAGCATCACTATAGGAACTATCATGGCCACTCTGATGCTCGAGAGGACTCTCAGAGCGCTGGCTCTGATCAGTTGATTAGGATCTTTGAGGGCTCTTTGGAACGTCGATATAGACAAGAGGGCCAGGTCCTGTTGATCCTCCGCGTATCGAACCAAATACACGTACACCAATTTCTTTACTTCTATGTTCTTGGAAACGACGTTCTTAACGACCGCCGGAAAGAGATCCGAGGCGTCTCTTCCTTTGGCCACCATCTGGAACACGGCATACCGCTCGGTACAAACGCGCTGTTTGCTTATTCTATTTATCGTTTAAGTTGACGATTGTTTACCCCGATGATACGCTTCATGGCTTCCAGTTTTAATCCGTCCTTGCTGCTGTCCAACATTTGCTTCAGGTCGTCGTGCCTGAATGGACAAGCTCAAAATTAATCGGGTCGTTGGAAATTTTCATTTGTTACATGATCGCAGATGCAACTAGAATTGGCTCCGCAGCTTCATTTTTTACAGCGCGTGATATTACAGGGAAATCGTTTCCCCTTGTGAAAAGAGAAAATGTGGCGCGTAGCGAGCCCACTTACTTCTTGTAATCGGAATGAAAGAAACCTCCAGAAGCCGGATCTGTACCAATTTCCGCATCTCCGGTATTGGATGGTCTGTCATTGCTGTACGAGCCGCCGCCATTATTTGAGAGCGTGTTGGCCGCCGCGGTCAACATTTTTCTACAACCTGATATACTATGGCCGCTCAACTGCTTCTCGAACAGAATTTGTTTCTTCACAATTTTTGACAACCAGGAAGCCTCAGCGAGCATCCATATTGTCTTGGGTGTATACCTGGATACATATATATATATATATATATATAGTGTGTATGCAGGAAGATCCGTGAGTTGAGCGCTTCCAGTAAGTGCACAAAGTGGGACGAAATGAGACTTTGCGTGTAACTCGTCTATCCTTGCATAATCGATATTCGTACGTAAAATATGATTAGAAATCAAAGTTTAACAATATAACACGGATAACCGTGGATGCGAAAGAATACGCGATGTGCGATTGTGAGAAAATCGACCGTAGGTACGGCAGTGTCGTCGTCAATGTGTTATTGGACTCTCGGTAAGATGGCGGTATAAGTAAATTCTGAAACGCCTGCAGTATCAGACGCACAATCGGTGACTATTTCCGAGACTATTTTTCTCAAGTAAAATGAATTTAGAGCTAGGGAAATATCAGTTGTTCTCCCCCTCCCTCTCTATCACTCCTTCGTTAGCAGGAAAAATGAAGGCGAACAATCGAAAATAGCATCGGACATTTCAGATATTTTATTTATTGCGCATAAATAAAACAGGCTTATTTAGTAGCTGGGCCCGAGTGACCCGATGATTTGGAGTCGCGCATCGAAGCGCTGCGCTTCCTCTTGAGTTCTTCCTGTCGTCTCGCCTTGGCCTCTTTTTGTCTTTGAGCCAACAATTTCGCGTATTCGGCCGCCTGTTCCTTGCGCGCGACGCACAGTCTCTTCTTCAGGGCAACTCTGTGCCTCTTGCGCTGCAGTGTCAACGGAGTTATCAGCCGTTGGATCTTCGGGGCCTTGAGACGCTCCTTCTTGCCCTCTTTCTGAACCGGGCGCTTTACAACGAACTCGCGAAGATCGTCGTCCTTTGTGAGATTGAACAATTTCCGTATGCGACCCGCTCTTTTTGGTCCCAAACGGCGAGGAAGATTCTTGTCCGTCAACCCGGGAATTTCCTGTTCAACGAACAAACGACCAGATCCCGTTATCGCTTTTTATTTTAACCGCCTGACGCAACGAACAAAAGCTGCGTCTTTCTGACGCTGTCGCGTTTGTACACTGAGAAAAAGCGTATCGAAAGAAGCGCAAACTCTCAAATCTTGAAACTCTTTTTCTATTCCACGAACATGAACGTCCCCGAGAGAAATATAAGCATCTCGGACACTGCCTGTGTAACGTGGGTGTGTCACCATGCATTTCATTTCAGAACTAACGCGTGGTTGACATTTTTTTAAATATCGACTTTTCGTTTGCCAAAAATTCTCTAAATATTCCATTGAAACAGTATTCTTTAAAAATGTCAACTCATTGGCTTCAAAATTGAGGGAGTTTTTTCAAAATCAGTCACCACGATATCTCACAAATCACTGCATCGATCAACTTCATTCGCTCGACAACCGTCTTCTGCGTATCAAAGAACAGTGCTTGGAAGGAATTTTTTTTTTTCATCGACCAATATGACACACCTTTGCACCGAAAATCGATACTTTCACGTTAGGCTGTGGTACTTTTTTTTTTTTTTTTTTTTTCAAAAATCGATATTCATTTAAATCTTTTGTCCGAGCACTGGATAATTTTATGAAAAAAATTGTTGCGTTTGATCGTTTCGTTTCGAATTCTTTTTCACTTTTTATATTTTACTCAAAATCATTCTCTTTGAGGTGAAACAAAAAAAAATTGAAAAACTGCTTACACTTTCGCCTAGAAAATTCACGAAAATTTCCCTTTATGCCAGCCTCGAGGCAAGTGTTACCCAGGTATTAAGATATATCGCTTACCTGTTCGCCCTTCTTGATAATTACAAGCGCCAGAACAGACAGGTTGGCATCGACGATGCAGCCGCGAACAGATTTACGCTTACGCTCGCCGGTACGACGGGGACGATAGCAAGAATGACCCTTGGAAAGAAGTAGGCGAACCCGACCTAAAGAATCGAAGGAATCGTTCAGCCTTGTATCGCTACAAACATCCGATAAATTACGTTTGAAAGGAAAAGATGCCTCTCGTAACCTACGAGTCATCGAAAAGAAAAGAATTTGGGGGAAAGAAAAGTCAAGTAAAAACGACCGTAGCAAAAGATTGAATAAAAAAAATCAAAAGAGCGCACTCACTGTTGGTCAAGACACCCTGTTTCATGGGAAAACCCTGTTTGTCGTTTCCACCTGCGACTCGAACAACGTAGCCCTTCCACTCGTCGCCCAAAGGATCAGCTTGCACCTCAGCACCCATGCGCTTTTCGTAGAACATTCGGAGCTTGTGCTCGTCCACTATTTCTAGCAACTTTTGACATCCCGTCGCCGGGTAAGACACGTTCAGCTGGAATTGCAATAACAACAATCAGTTTCCAAGTTTCCAAGATGGCGTCTGATCTCCTAAGGTCACGATTGCAGGTTAACTGGAATTAAATTGAATCTTGTTCTGCGCGACAAGTTTTCACGAACTGGGAAAATGTCGCTGAACGGAAAATCAATAACTGCGAGCCGGAAAAATCCAAAGGTTGAACAGATTAACGATTCTCTTTGCCACGAGTATAATACGCGATAAGCGATAGGCCGAAGCAGGGAATAACGCTTGATTTGTCAAAAATTATTTGAACGGTGATACTGAAATAACGGACGACGATATGCACTTCAACGTATCCACCTATTGTTAATTTACAATCTGAAATATTATTTACTCGTGATTCTAACTAAATTTCCTAGATAATATTGGATTCGTACCTTCATCGTGACAAAATCTAACGATGCCACGAACCATGGAACAGAAAGAGAGTAGTTTGCGGGGAGACCGCGCGACGGCGCTCCAACCGGAAATCGTCGGACTCGAATTTGCGCGGCTTTTGAATTATACAAAAATGTTATTCCGAAGGCGCTATGATAAATTCGTATTTCATATTGGTTTCCCGTATTATTGGGCGTGTGGAAATTGTGATAAAAGATCTCCGTAGCGAATGTGTGATCGATTATCGTTTGTCGTCGTTGGCCTGTCGAAGAATCGTCGGCGTTTCAACAATCCCAGATGAAAAGCGGACTAACGATGCATCAGCGCTTATTGTTAATAAATAATCAGGCCGAGTCAAGCATACCGTACCCCCGAACGCGCATCTCAACGATGTATTATCATCAACGCGCCGTGCAACATATTTCGCACGTGTGCGCACACATGCACGTATAATTCTGCGTAACGCGGAGCGATCGTCCAAAAAGTGTGTAGTTTATATTGGGAAGGTCGAAGCGGAGTATTGTTGCTGCTCCACCGTTGCTGCAAGCAAAATATGTCGTAGGAAAAATAAATCCACACACACTTGTACATATATATTTACCCCCGAAAAAAGAGAGTGGGAGCGCGCGCGCGAGAGCGAGAGAGGGAGAGAGAGTGGGCCGGCCGCTACTCATCCGAGTCAAGCGTAAGGGAATACGGAAAGAGGAGAAAAAGGAGCAGAGAGCGGGGCTGGCTGCTTCGGGCACCGAAATGCCGACACACGGGCGTGTTTGACTTTTTCGATAATTCAATCGTTCATACATACGTACACATCTTACGTATCGATTAATCGTACGAGAAAAGGAAAGGAAGTGGTGATCAATGGAATGCACCGAGAATAATTCCGCACACTCTGTCTAAGCAAAGTTGAAAAAGACAAGGTAAATCGCACATTTCCTCTCTTGAATAGGTTAGAATACCCTGGAAAAATGTAATTCCGAAAGAGTTACGATTTCGGCGAACAAGTCCTGTTTCCTGACTTTTTCTGCACTATGAGTATGGGTGTGTGTGTGTGTGTGTGTCTCTGGCAACGAAAAATTTCGACAAAACGATGACTATGGTACGAAAATCACTTCAGAGCTTACGATAATTTTTCAAAATAATAATTGCACGCGTTCCACCAGCACATTGCGATTCCAGTATGTGATTTTGCGTTTTTTTTTCGTATATTGGAAAAAAATTGATCAATTTTTTTACGTGTACGTACAAACACGGTTTTTCCCCATTGTCCCTGGTCAGGTAGAAGAAAATGGACGCAGCTGTTATAGAGGTTTTACAGCAGGCCGGTAGTCAAGACCCTGACGTACTGAAGCCAGCCGAGCAGACTTTAAAGCAATGGGAAACGGAGAGAGGTTTTTGTACAGCCTTATACGTAAGTTGCCCACGCGACGTCACAAAGATTCGTACAAAAAGAATCAAGAATTTACCCTTTGGCTTATAATTTTTACGCTAGCCTTGCAGTTTTATTCCGTAACGCGAGACTAATCGATGAAAATAATGACCGTTTTATCAGAACGTATTCTCCAATCATTCCCTGGCAATCAACGTAAGATGGATGGCTGTGTTATACTTCAAGAACGGAGTGGACAGATATTGGAGAAAATCAGCTCCAAAGTGAGTATCCTGTCCCAGGGCAAATAGTTAAAGTCGACGACTAGTACAATTCAGACTAATGTTCGTACTTCAGTGCCATAGCGGAAGACGAGAAAGAATTTCTGAGACAGCGTTTGATAGCAAACTTTGACGAGCCTGTCAATCAGTTGGCTGTTCAGATAGCGGTCTTGATCGCCAAAATAGCAAGGTAAAAAGAGACAAAAAAAGCCTTCCCGTATATATTCTGGATTTAAAAAAGCGAGATTCCAGGAAGGAATATGTTTCAGGCTCGATTGTCCCAGAGAGTGGAACACGCTGGTTCCGACGCTTCTCGAAAAGATAGGAGGTGAAAATCCGTTCACGCAGCATCGTGCGATGCTTACGCTGCATCACGTCGTCAAGACTCTCGCCTCTAAGCGTCTGGCAACCGACCAGCGCCTGTTTCAGGAGCTGACCTCAAATATTTTCAATTTCATCCTGAACCTGTGGAACACATTCACGGAATCGTTTCTCATACTTGCATCGAACGGGGCGGACGTCAATCAGATACAGGAGGCGATGGAAAAGGCCCTTCTGCTCCTCCGAATTCTCCGAAAATTGATAGTCAACGGATTCGACAAACCATCCGAGTCACAAGATGCCATGCTCTTTCTCAAAGTTGTATTCGAACGCGCGAGAACTAGTCTCGAGTGCAGTTAGTTTCAAAGAATCAGCATAATTCCACGAGGCAAAAAAACCGATGTAATCACGCTCGTTGAATTTTGCCCTTGTGAATTTCAGGAAAAACACTGATATCCCGAGGCGTGCAGATGGAAGTGTGCGACAAATTTATCATACATTTGACCAAAGTTTTATTGGGAGTACTGGAGGTGCATCCGATCTGCTACGTCGAATTGATACCGATGTCGCTCGAATTCTCCGTTTTTTATTGCTTCACCGAGACCGGTCAGCCATTGACCTTTGAGAGGTTTATCATCCAGTGCTTGAATTTGCTCAAGGGCATGTTCCGTCTGAACACTCCGCGGCCTCAAGGATTCGAGAGTAAGTCGTTGACGGCTCTCTCTCTCGCTCTCGCTCTCTTAATCATCAATTTTGCAAGCCCTCTGTAACGTGTTGTTCCGTATCTTCGATACTGAGACGTTCGATATCTTTTGGTCGGTCGTGCAGAGACGAAATGTGCATATTCCGAACGAGCGCGCCAGTTGCAGCGGGATTTCTTCACGGATCAGACGGTTACGGAAATTTGCACGAGACTCGTGACGCACTACTTTTTATTAACACCGGCGGATTTGGAGCTGTGGGATTCCGATCCCGAGAATTTAGGTAATCGTTGTTCCACAATCGTTGTTCCACAGCAAGAAAAAGCAGTCGCGTCGGGGGGAGGGGGGGGGGATACGTTGGAAACATAGTAACCGAAATAGCTTAATTGATTATTAATTTCAGCCATTGACGACGTTGGCGAATCGTGGAAGTACAGCTTGAGGGTAAAGATATTCGATGTAGAATCGACGAGCATTCCGTCCACCTGAAACGCTGATAAAAAATATATATATTTTGTTGCCTCGCAGCCGTGCACCGAGTCCGTCTTCCTAACGATGTTCCACGAGTTTGAAGATGTTCCCGAAACCGTTCTTTTGGATCTCATACAGAGGCACTATCAGCCGGTCGATCCGAACGATTTACACGCGATATTACTCAAGGACGCGGTTTACAACGCGGTCGGGCTGGCAGCTTTTCATCTTTACGACGAGGTTAGTGATCAAAATGCGATTAACGAGGGAAGAAAACGTTAGAGGCCGTCTCACAGATACACGAGGAAAGATTTTTTTTTGAAAGGACAGGTCGACTTTGATCAGTGGTTCTCGACAACGTTGAAACAAGAGCTGAAGCTGCGCAGTACAAACTACAGAATAATTCGGAGACGGGTGTGCTGGCTGATCGGACAGTGGGCCTGTATAAAAATGAGTCCGAAGCTCAGGCCGGAATTGTACAAACTGTTGGTGGAGTCGTTGAGCCCCGAGGAGGATCTTGGCGTTAGATTAGCAGCGAGTGACGCGCTCAAATTCGTAATAGACGATTTTGACTTTGAAACCGGCGAGTTCGCGCCCTTCTTGGAGCTCGCCTTCTCCATGCTCTTCACTCTCCTCAAGGAAGTCAACGAATGCGACACGAAGGTAATTGCACCGAGCTGCTGCACCGAAGCGCACACGTGTTATTTTCTTGTCTTTGGTATTTGACGTTTAAACGATTTGCAGATGCGCGTCATCTACGTATTGTCGTTCGTGATCGAGCGCATCGGGTGCTCCATCAAGCCCCACATTAATTCCTTTACCGCTTACCTACCCGAACTTTGGCAACAATCGGAGGAGCACCACATGCTACGGTGCGCGATTGTCTCGACGCTTGTACATTTGGAAAAAGTACGTAAAATGTTTCGTCTTATTTACGATGCGAGGCGCGCGCGTGCGCCTTCAACGCCGATGAGTAATCCATCGCGGCTTTTTCGTTTCGTTGTTCAGGCCTTGGGTTCCGATAGCGTTATATTGGAGCCTCTAGTCGTAGGTGTCGTTGCTCTGAGTTGCGACGTTAATCAGGACGGTCACGTATATCTCTTGGAGGACGGTCTCGAACTGTGGCTCGCCCTGTTGGAAAACGCTCCCTGTTCTACTCAAGCGATAATGGATCTTTTCCGAAACATGCCAGCTCTCCTCGGTCAGTCCGACCTACAAATAACCCCTTTTTATACGACGAAGCGGGTTGCGAATCCGCTCGTCCAACGTGTCTATCGCGTAATTCGTAATTGCCGATCGCGTTTCTTCTCTTGTTACTACAGATTATTCGAGCGAAAATCTTCGACTGTGCCTCTACATTATTCAAGCGTACGTTCTACTGAGCCCGGTGGAGTTTCTCCGCGAACGCGGTAGCTCGGTCGTCGAGACGATCAAGTCGCTGATCAGCGACATGAGATCCGAAGGAATAGTAATGGCGATGAAACTCTTCGAGACGTGTCTGAAAGCCGTGCCGCCGCAACAGGGCGCCCAATTGATAAAGCCAGTTCTCGGCCGCATTTTCGAGTGAGTCCGAGCTCATCGGGGCGCAAGAATTTGAAGCGAGCGCAACGGATCCTCGATCCAACGCAACGTGTTGTTGTCATGCTCGTTGAATTTTGTCAGGAACGTTTACAACGGCACGGAATATTCTATGGTAATGACGATGTGCCTGTCGATCATGGCGCGTGTACTCCTCGGCTCGAAGGATATCTTCGCACAGGTGATAAGCGAGTTCGCCCGTGACATTGGCGGAGACGCGACCGAGGAGAGCGTCCTCGCTCGTATAATCCAAGTTTGGTTGGGTCGCATGGCCCTGATCGCCGAGAACGGGAGACTCAAGCTTCTGTCCCTCGCGCTCGCGTCTCTCCTCGCTCCGAACAGCCCGCCGGTCGTTTTTCAACAATTTCCCCACATCATATCCAGCATCGTCGAGACACTGAACGACATTACGAGAACCGACGCCGCTGGATGTCGATTTTCCACAGAGTGAGTCGATCTTGACTTGTCCTTGTTTTTCCTCTCGCGATTATTATCGAGAATGTGTTTTGTCCGTAACAGCTCGTTAATGACGAGCGAACAGCCGAGCCCATCGCAGTACGAGGACGTTGATTACGAGACCGAGCACGAGCAACGTAGGACAAGGCTCGCTTACAGTGACCCCGTTCACAGCGTTTCTCTCAAGGACAGTCTGCAGAATCAGCTGATTACTCTGCGACGAGTCATGGGAGACGAACAGTTTCGACAGATGCTTCTGACACTTCCCGTCGAGGTTGATCGACAGTTGAACGTATACGTGACTCTCTGAAAACGTATGAACCGCGGCGAGCAGAGCTTTCTCGCGAAGCGCGCGACTTCCGGCTAGACTCATCGACTCATCGAAGCTCAACATTTGAACGCGTTGAATCGAGTGGCTCTCCAAATCCCAACAACAAGCCACTATCGATTTGTAATGATAAGAAAAAACAAAACAGCAAACGATCGTCGCGATCTAGCGTGAAACGGCACTATTTTATTGTATATTATATGTTTCGCTGTATTAATTATGTTGATAATAAAATCAGGACACGAAGCTTGCTCGTAACGCTCGATTTTTCGTATACTCGTTAAGTGACAAAACAACAATTCGTATATAAAAATCGTACGGCTGTACTTTTCAAGATACGTACTTGTCGGAAATTTGAAAAATCTTCCGTATGGGAAATTTTGTTGTGATCTCGTGCGCCACCCGGCGGCCATTCGCCAAAGCTACGAAACAGCTGTTCTCTTCGTGTCAAATATTATCTCTGTGGGAGGTTAGAAGCCGAGCTCGGAGCACTCCGCGATATAACTCCCCGTAGTATGTTTGATTGATTTACGGGGTGCGTGTCAAACAACGAGTTTCGGTTTATATTCGACAAAGCGCGTATCTCTCGAGTGGAATAATACAACGATACTGTGCTGACTTTCGATAACTCAACTTGCCTGGGACAGCGGTGTCGCGAGATTGAAAAAGAAATCTTCGTGTGTGTGTGTGTGTGTGTGTGTGCGTGCGGGCGCGAAAAGGTGCCGAAGGACGCTTACGAGTTCAATTTGTGTATGTGTGTGTGTTTTGCACACTCGGTGAGTACAGTTTGAGCACGTAGCCACTCTTTGATCCATTATTTTGTCGTTTTTAAACGTAAATTTAGAATAATTATTCGAAACGGATTCCGTGTGGCAAATAATTGTCGCGCTATTGGCCGTGAATTTGACTCGTCCTTGAGTGGATGAGGAGTCGAAGAGTGTCGATTCGATTTGGAAAAGCGGAAGTGCAATCGTGATGGAAATAACGCGGTATGGCCCATTCATAAATGAGCGCGCGCGGTGAGCGGGGCATGCACGCTGCCAAACTTCGTAACGACTCCCCGCGTCCATTCGCTCCAAACAACCGACGATCTCTTATTGATTCCAAGAGCGCTCATTCGCCCGCGTCTTGAATAATGGAGACAAATGGGCGACGACACTAGTCCTGAAAGGCGAAAATACAATAATTTTACGGCACACGCGAGGATCCTCCTCTCTGTGACTCACACGTCTAAATTATAGTATAGTTGCAGGAGAACGTGCCTAATTACGCGTGTAATGATTGACCGCGTTTCTCGGAGAGCGTTCGTGTGTCTCTCCGCATGTACCGGAAAACTCGCGCGAGTGTTTCGAATGAAAATCCGAGCGAACTTCGAGCAGCTCGACCAGCTCGAAGGGTCCTCGTGTGTATACACTCGGGCACGTATCCAACGGACAAGTCATACATTTTGTTCTTTCTTCTTGTCGATGCGGGTCGTATTTGTGCTAGGTATACAAAGTGGATCTCGGTCTGATTGATCGATCAAATTAAATTATAGGAAAACATTGATTTTCATCCGATTGACGGATCAAATTAAAATTAAAAAAAAAAAAATGCTGTATCACACTAGACGGAACGAGTTTCCATTTGAGTTATCCACTACAACAGCATCCATGGACATTGAGGCTTGTGTTTAATAAAACAAAATCATCAGCTTGCCGAATATGTTTAATCAGGATATGAGAGAATTATGAGCTACAGCGTATCGCTCGACGGTTAGAAGCAGTCTCTCGTACGAATACACAAGTATACGTGCGTGGTAAAAATGCTACTGTGACCCTCAACCGAATGACTAATTCACTGAACTCTGGGCTCGCTCGCCCGCGTCCGCCCATTGCCCTTTCAATTGTGTCGTAAATTAATGCGGACGATGGAGTCGACTCATCTCCCACAGCTCCTCTCTTTATCCCTTCTCCTTGATATTTAATTTTAGCTACGAAAGATGTTTGCGAAAAAAATATGGAAAATGGATCGTGCCCACAGTCGCCACCGCCGAGTGTCTATCTGTATGCGTGTGAGTGCGAAGTAGACACGCGGATGCGAGGGAGATTCGTCGTCGCGTCGTCGTCGTCGTCGTAAAGCGGATGAATGATATTCCAATTCGGAAGGGGCGTAGCAGGGAGAGAAACGTTTATCTCGTCAGTCGGTCGCGATAATGTCCCAAACCGATTGGAATGCCGCAAACGCCGTTTGAAATAAAAATAAAGAAATGTATAATTATCAATTGCGTTGAAAAAAAACGACAATCTACGGCAAACGAGGAATAAATTGTATGGCAATTGCGGGGATATTCAGCTGGCTGTAGGGGGCGGGGGGGGGGGGGGGAAACAATAAAATAGAACAACGGAAAGTTGCGAACGTGATGGGAGGATGAGAACGCAGGAGCTCCCGAGAAGTTTTATCTTTTGCGTGCAGCCTCCGTGGACCACATGCGGCGAAAAACGCATTTATCTGCCGGCACGCTGCGCGCGTTCGCGTACTATACCGCGGTATATCGTCGGATCGCGCGCACGGGTACATTGACGTCTAATTGAGATTACTGCGTTTCGCAACGCTCTCAAACGCCGAGAGCATCGGAAGAAAAAAGAAGAAAAAAAAATCATCATGCGTATACGGTACAATTTAGCAGTATCGCTATATTTTGCCAGGTCTGAAAAAAAAAAACATTTTGTCAAGCGAAGAGAACGATCGAACGATACAATCGATTTCATTTGATCATATCATGTACGCGTTTCATCAGAGCGGAGTTTGCATCGCCAGATTCCAATGCAAATTGAACTGTTCTTCGGTTGCTCGAATTTATTTTGGCAAATCTTCTTACGAAAATTCCTCAATCATTTTTTATGTCGATTATCGTTAGAGATCTGGAATTTAGATGTGCAAAAAAAGATTTTCCAGAAGCGTACAAATGGGAAAACGAAAATATAAAAACAGATAGTTCGTTGCATCGTTGACCAATACATCTCGCATGCGTGAGTCGTGTTTTCCATCTGAGCTCGATAGCTGTTATTCTCACTTCTTCTGTTGTAATTGTCACGAAAACCCAGAAGTCTCACAGATTGTTGACAAAATTGCCGCAGTCCAAAGGGAAAGTTACGATTTTCCTTCATAAAATAACAAAACTATGCATCGAAAGAAAAAAATCTTCGTTCAAGCGCTGCTTTTTGATATATAAAAGAAGCTTGCAGTGCTTTTTGAGATGTCGTAGTAACCGATTTTGAAAAGTCGAATTTAAGAAAAACGCGTTTGAAATTCGTCGCTTCGCGGATCTGCAAACGCCCATAACTCCCTCAATTTTCAACGGATCGAATCGAAATGTTCAAGCGATGGTTTTCGAATGTTATATTTTGTGATTCGGTTAAACACAAAGAATCGACATTTTTCAAAATTTCAAGCCTCAACGTAACTGCAAGAATCTTAATTTAAAGTCTCAGTATTTTGAAATAAAAGTAATTTGTCGAGGCCGGCGATCTTTCATTATGGTGGATACGAAAATGTGTCGCGCCCCGCGAGAATGAAACGGAACGCGTCTCTTTTTGCAAATCGATCGCGCGTGTCTTATTTGAGGGAAAAAAAGTGCCACACGGAGAGGCGCGATCCGCGAAGGAAAAGTGTTAAAAAAATACGGAGTACGATAGCGCGGACTTGAACGTGGTGTTCTTCCCGATGGTGGCACCTCGCGAGACGGAGCACGCGTGCTAGAATAAGGGCTTTATCGCGGGGTGGCGGCGGCAACGGCGGCGGCGGCGACGGCGGCGGCACGGCGTGCGCGCGCCCCCGCTATATCGGCGTCCTTTCTCCATTGGCAGGGGAGCGAGAGAGAGAGAGAGAGACCGAGTAGCGGAGCGCGCCGCAAACGGTGCCGCGACTCGGTCCTATCGATCCGTGCTCAACGCAAAACTACCCCTAGTTAAGTAAGGCGCAGTGTCCGCGAAACTCTCGCACAGTGATCGCCTTTTTTCTCTCTCCAATTATTCGTTGCATTTGCGCTCGTTTTATTTTTTACTTTTCCCGTCTGGCCGACTTGTTCCAAGCGCCTCGACGAATACACGCGGAGACACTCGCTACGCATTCACGGTGGGTGAATATTTATTCATTTTTTTCCTCCTCGCAACAGTGAAACGACAGAGCGGGAGAGAGAGAGAGAGAGAGAGGAGGGAGCGTGGTGGACGAGGAGAAGAAGAAGCTTCTCTCTTTCCGGTCCGAGGCAAGGTCGTCATAGCGTGTGTTATATACGTACATGTCGCTCCCAGGCCGCTTATGGCGTCAGGAGAGAAAAAAACGCAAATATTTTGGCAATTAATCGTAAGCGTCGAAATATCGAAAATTCGGGCACGGACGATTTGTCGTCTGAGAGGAACGAGCGGCTCGAGTGGTCCCCAGATGTACGGAATGCCCTCCCTCTTTCTCGCTTTTCTCGGCCTTCCTTTTTCTTCTCTCTTTCATTCTTTGACTGTCGTATGCCTTGCATGGCCGAGTCTTCTCCTTTATTTCGCACAAATGCATTCGCGGCAAGCGCGCTCGCGACGATACACACACACGCGCACACACACACACACACGCCCGCGCGCGCGCGCGTGTGTGTCTGTGTGTGTAGAGAGAGAGAGATAGAGAGAGAAAGAGAGAGGGAGAAAAATGAACTATACTTTGAAATGGTACCGTTTCGTTCATAAAATTATCGACACGTGGATCATTTTGTCAACCAAATTATAATTGACGGATACTTATGGATAAGGAAACGCTAAATAATTTGCCGGGCAAGCGTTTCATTTCGATGGTGTTGATGTTTGCATCGTTGGAATGCAACGGAAGCTCTTTTTTACATTTTATTATCCTTATTGTTATTATCACACATACTATTTTAAAACTATATTTCTATTGCACATCGCTGAATGAATATGTCAAAAAATGCTCGAGGAATTTTCGCAGGCAGAATATGCCGAAAGAAATGAAAGAAATTCCGAAATATGCTTTATTCGTGCGAGGCATTGTACTATATTTTTAAGGCGGCGTCTTTGAATCGTTCGATCCGTTAAGAAAAGGGTCAAAAGGAATAGCGGAGGGCTGAATCTCGGCTCTTCTTTCCATATGCGAAAGGCCCCTTTCTCGGGAAATAGACTCGGAGAGTAGGAGTCGCGAGGGCGCGCGGTTTTGTCGCCTGCTTCCCGTTCAGCCGCCACTTATTCTTATCAAGACGATTTAACGCGAGGAAGAAAGTCTTGTGTCCCACGTCGGTTCGGTCGGATCATCGGGGGGATGCAACTGCTTTCGGCACATCATTGCCCCTGCGATAATTCCAAAAATTAATTACCCTTTTTGTCACTATTCAAGCTCGGAGAGAAACATCGACGGATCCATCCGAGTCTGAGCAATTTTTTCCCCCAACGAATTTTCATCGAGCTTTTTATCGATAAAGTCGAGGATACTAACGAGCGTAAAAAATAATCAGCGTTTCTCAACGTTGTTCGGTGAAACGCTCGCGAGTTTCCTCCTTCGTTGATGTTAAATTTTTATTGATCCGTATCCCTTACGCAACGAAGTGTGTGTGTGTGTGTGTGTGTGTGTGTGTGTGTGTGTGTGTGTGTGTGTGTGTGTGTGCGCGCGCGCGCGTTACGTCCGTTGCCGAAACCAAAGGAAATCGTAATCTCGAGGACACCTGTGCCAACGCAGCCGTGGCTGCACTGTCAAACAAACAAGCGCGTATATACGAGAGTGTTCCGAAATTGCGCGTGCTACTGCGCGACGAACAGTGCACAAAGATAAAGAAATATTGAAAAAGCGAGCGCGCGCATACCACCATCTTCCGGATAATGATTCACCTTAATCGTTTCTCTGTCACAGGCTCTGATCGTTTGTCCACTACATCCACTGAATCGTCACCAGGCAAAGGTGCAGACGACACGATGGCGTTTGCCGGACTCAAGAAGCAGATCAACAAGGCCAATCAGGCAAGTCTCTCTCTCTCTCTCTCTCTCTCTCTCTCTCGATCTTGCTCAAGATTTTCGGCAAAAATGTGTACGGTCGAACAAACAATGGAACTCTGAATTATCCATTTTATTGCAATATATATTGCTGAAAAGCACATTTCGTACTGTGTGGACGCGCGCTTGTGTAGTTAATTAACCCACCTGAGGTATTTCTCTCACGAAAGCGAATATCCAACAATTGACAGATTTTCATCTATATTTGAGTAGAAATATATCCCGGTGAACTGGTAAAATTGCCAGCCAACTTACCTAACTATCAACCAAAAATTACCTATTTATAATAAATTGCGTAATAATAAATGTAACATCGTATAAGTTATGGAGACGATACGTTGGCCACATTTATATCTGATAATTTACCCGACGCTGAGATTCGCATCGTCCGAATGCAACGATTTTTTTCGTTCGTCATTTTTATTATAATGAAAAATGTTTGTTCTTTGCAATTTGTGGTCGTATCAAATCTGTAATGAAAATACATTAAAAGAAGTATCCCGGTCACGTTCATAGCCACAATCGGCCAACAAGAAATCGCATCAATTGAACAGAATTAATTTTCGTTGCGTTTCAGCTCTACGCGTGTAAAAAATTCTAAAGATTTCGCAAGAACGACAAAAAACCGGAGCACACGGAATGTTTGAAGATAATACCAATGACGAAAGTCAGATAAACGTGTCTAACCGAAGAGCTTTCGTAACCGCGACTTTTCCGGGAAACAGAGAAAATGTCTGAATCTACAAAATTTATGAGAAATTGTTTGTTCCAGCTTATCATTGGTCGTAGCAGGTACTAATCGATCGCGTAATATATCTTTATCATATGCCATGGTTTGTAGTTGACCAACGATTCAAAAGAGCTTTGCTTATGCGCCCACAAAATTTGACCCTCCGCGAAAGGATTACCTCGAGACAAAGATTTAACGGAAAGGGCGTCCAGGCGCTGAAGAGAAATTGTCGATAAAGTTTTTTTTTTTTTTTTCATCAAGTCTCGATCTATATCGAGCGCAAACGATTTATCCGATCGCAGTCGTTGTCCGTCGAATAGCATTTATGAAAATCAAAAGTGTTCCTCAATGCGGCGTATCGTAGCCCTTGTGCGGGAGCGTGTATCTCGTTCGAGAGTCTACGTGCCGACAGAAGTATTATAGTGCGGCGGTGGCTGCTCGTATATCGTATCGGATAACGGCCTCGTGCGCACAAATGCTTAAATCAATTAATTATCTTGCCCATTTCCTGACTGGCCATACTCGAGAAGAACACCCTCGCGCTTTACACCCGCGAGTGTACGGAAACAATTTAGCGCAAAGTTTCACCAGACTGCACCTACGTGTGGTTACGAGGTCTACATATAGACGCGGAACGTCACGAGTCCTTTCATCTATCGCGATGTCTCTCGTTGTCCCCCCGATACGACCACTCCGTCACCGAGTTCTCTTCTCTCTCTCCCCTTCTCCGCCGCCCCCCCCCCCCCCCCCCGCCCCCGCCGTGCAATAGAAAACTCGTGCGAATAGATACAAAGGACCGCACGTACATCATCTTATTCGTATGTTGGGCGTACAATTTTCACCGATCGGTTTTATATTATTTTTCAATATAATTCGTGTCTTCTATAACTGAGTTTGCTCAAACGTTCTAAGCGTCTTTTTCATTTTTTTTTTTTCTTCTTCTTCTTCTTCTTCGTTTTTATCGTTGTGAAAAATATTTTTCGATAGAGTCAGGTTGTATGTAGGTCTCTAATGAGAATCTTTAAAAAACCTTTATCGAAGCTTTGATCTGGCACAAAAATATCAATATCGCAAATAATCGGTATTTTGGTAACGACGTTTATTGCCACGCACCGAAATGATCCACAAAAGAAGCGAATCTATCGTACTCTACCAATTAGGTTCCCTACCCTCGATTTCGCAGCGTTCAGAAGTATGAAAGTAATAATAGGCTCATCCCCGCAGAGGAGTAGCCGATCTTTGGTACTTCCGGAGTCCCCTCTCACCCGTATAATAGCCCTTTAGGTGCTCTTCGAGCCGATTCTCCTCCACCGCGATTCTTTCATTTTCCATGTGCACCCTCGATATCGCTCAGATTACAAAATAAGCATGGCTAAAGCGAAAAATTCAAGTCACTGTGGAAAACCGAGGGGGGAGGGGGCTGCGATAGGGGCACGATCTGGGTCAAATTCCCGATCTTACGGTAGAGAGGAAAGCGCGTCGTCGGGATTCTCGGCGCCATCCTATTTCGCTCGAGAGAACTGCCAAAGCGTACTATATACGTGACGCTTGACACAAACCCACACACACACACACACACCGCGAGACGGGCGAATGTGGGTCGCTCCCGGATATGGGTCAGGGTCTTGCGGGAGAGCCCCGGAGAGGACAATCGACGCGTGGATTTCCGCGTATATGCGATGTACCATCGCCGTTATGTACTATCCTTTACTACGAGCGAGCGGCAAAAAGCACTTGCCGATACGCCCGCGGGACTACTCATTGTCCCAATCGTTTCTCGAAGAAATCGAGGAAAAGAAGATAGTTATATCTCGAACGTCCAGTGCGTCGATTTAACGTCGGGGGTTCGAATACCGCTGAAATCATTTGACGAAGCAAATAAATTGATACACGTTGTTTTCGAAAACTTGGATAATGAAACTAATCATCTTGCCACGCTCCCACGAACAAGAGGACGTCATTTGAACAATTTGATCATTTCTCTCCACATTGACGTTTTACATTTGAAAACAAAATCGGACATATATTGGAATGCTCGAATGAAGAAAATAGGTAACTCAATGATTTTTTTCCCGCTAGCAAATATACCAAGAGACTTTGTCAGAGCCCGATAACGAGCAGGAATACCTCTCTCGTTATATCGGATCGCACCGGCACGCAGTTTCGCAGATGTTTTTCAGGCTACGAGAGTGCTCGGATTTTAAATTCTCGTGGCCAAAAACTAATGAGAAGGAATGAAAATGACAGGAGGGAGAGGGGCAGAGGGCAAGAGGATGAGGAGGTACTTCCTGACTCACAGCCATTAACACGGAGACATCTAATACATGTATACGAGGATTGGCAATTTCCCATGCACGATGTTGGTCTGGCACGCCACCCGGTCGCCGAGCTTGCAAAACCTCGGTGCCCGAAGCTTTTCATTCCTCGAGTCTACGCACACCCCGCCCTCCATTTCTCGTCTTTTACAATATTACTTTGATAAGACGGGGGTGGGGGGGGGGCGAGGTTCTTTGGGGTTCTCCACTCTCGAGCCATGTTAGCCTGCACGGCGATAAACTTCGAATAGCCAAGTGAATATTGCGGAGTCAAAGTTTGCGAGAGGCGGGTGCGGGGACCGTTCAAGCCCCCGGAAGGCACACCAAGGAACACGTGATAAAATTAATTGGATATCGCATCGGAATTAAATTTGAATGAAATCGGATAATCGGGCATATTGGTTTTTTTTTCGCGCATCAATCAATAACATAGCCACCCACTCCTTCCCTCTGTATATAAACGCACATGAAGAATCGTATACACGAGCGATATCGATTTCGTTTGGTCCGAGACCCGTACCGAACTTGGCACCCGCCGCACTCGTTCGCGACGTTGTCTGCTCTTCCCTCGCTTCTCCCGCTAGCAACCCTCTACTCGTCTTGCGAGATGTTGCACCATACCTACTCGTTATACATACCTAGCTCATTTATCGCGTCACGAATTGTTTCTTTTCCCACCTGCGCCCATCGCCCAATTATTTCATCCCCTTTCATCAATCAAGTTGAATCAATAATCATTCGATTCGACTTCAAAACTGATTTCAATGTGATTTGTTTTAACCCTTATTCGGCACACTGTGGTGGGACGAACGTAGGGGAAGCGGGTATTTTTTAACATACTCAAATCAAATTTCGGCTATACAACCTACACTACTTGGGCGAAGAAGCTTTTAATAAGTCCCAAAAAAAGTCACCATAATATATTCAACAGTTTATTTATAATAACGATTTTTGTCGCTCGGGTGCAAACAATCCCGGTGTGCCGAATACGTCTCTCCGCTCAAAAATGCCGAATAAGAGTTAACGAAAAAAAATCAATTTCATAACAGTTCAATACATCAAGCGCTCCCACCTAGCTCAATATATATATATATTTTTTTTATATTGCTTTTTCGAATTCGACGATTTCTCGAAAGGGAACGGAACTTACGGGGGTTTATAGGTAGATTCCGCGAATCGGTGAAATAACTTTTTCAAGATCGCGGTGACCACGATATCTCGAAACATCACTGCACCGATCAAATTCAAATTTTACATGCTTCTTTTACATGTCAAAACGCAGCTCTTGAACGAATAATTTTCCGTTTCGTTGCATCGTTTTTTTTTTTCATTTTCAACGAAAATAGTTGAAGTGGAAGTTCGCATCGTTGGAATGCAACAAAAATTTATTCTCTCCAACAAGTCATTTTTTTGGTCGATCTAGACTGTAAAAATCGCTCGGACGGCTCTCTGCGTATTATCATTAGAAATGTACGGCCTCAAATTGTGAAACGGCCTTTGGGAAATTATAAAAAATCATTAAACAAAAGATGGCAATAAAAATGATCGTTGAATTCAAACGATGCAAACTTTAATGTCATAAAAATAGAGCGTTTTTGTAACCGAAAATCAATACTTTCACTTCGGACTGCGATCATTTTTTTATTTCTTTCAAAAATCAATATTTTATTTGATTCCTCGAGCAAACGCGTTTGATTTTCTAAATTCCGATTATTGGTTTCCGAGCAGTAGTGGTCACGGCGAAAGGCCTTTTCCAAAAAAGCCCTCTCCACAAATCATTGTAAATACCACATTTATAAACATTCTTCAACACAAACACGTTTCAAAAGATACTCTTTCAAGTAAAACAAAAAATATAATACCCACACACGTTTTACCAGAAAAATGTGCACGCAAATTCATATCTTCCCGGCCACATGCTAAGTGCAACCCGTTGATCCAGCAATTGTTACGTCTCCCGAGATCTTAATACACAAACAAATTATTCATAAGTATTTTTTTTTTTTCATTTACAAATATATACACATTGAATTGCTTTGTTCCGTAAGACTCGAGTCGTATAAGCAACCGACGATAAAAGAGTTGACTCGTGTCAAAGGTCCACTTGCCCCATCATTATTTCCGATGGTGAAGCGGCAAGTGAGAAGAAGAAAAAATATATTCACCCCCTGTCGGTGTAGGCGAAAATGCGAACCTATTCTGGCCGGCTCGCCGAATTAATACGTGTGTACTGTGTATGAGAATACATCGCGAGACCGACTTGGATATTGATCGGAGGTTTGTCCTTTCGGTTGCTAAAATCTCCGGCCCGGCTTACCCCGTGGTGACTGGCAACGCTCTCGCGACCAGAGCGCGGGGCCAGATGGAGAGAGCGAGAGAGAGAGAGAGAGAGAGAACGGGAAAGCAAGAGGCCACCAAGGCTTCTTGCTCACCTACGCAGATAGAATAGCTCACGAGAGAATGTAGAGAGCGAGAGAGAGAGAGAGAGAGAGAGAGAGCGCCAAGGAAGGCGCTGCGAGAAATGATGCTGCGAATTACTCGCTAAAGCTCCGCAATCCATTTTCTTCTATCGCACCCGTCTACGCTGTGATGCTCGTGGATTTGAGAGATTTTTTATCACCAAAGGCAAAATTGTCAATATACAATAGATACTGGATGATCGCACGAACATCAGGAATAATTCGGACAATTCAAAGGAAATCGCGAACAGGGTTTTTCCGTCGAGAATATTCACTCTATATATTAATTAAAATGTTACGTACATATTATTACATCTTTTGATTTGCGGAAAAAAAAGTAAAAAAATGTAATATTGGAAAATGAGGGCTGCACGACACTTGATTCAGAGACGGCTGCCGCCTGAGTTGTTCCGCTGCGTACATCCTAGCGTCTGGTGAAGTAGGCTGAAACATCAAAGCTACAAAGTTATAGATTTTCAAGAGCTGCAAGCTCTATGAGAACCTAAAAAAGGCAAAGAAAAGTGGCAGGTGATTGAAAATATTTCCTTACGACGAGATTATTAAAAAAATAATTTTCAAAGAACTTCAGGTTTACATATTAGACGGTAATTGTGTTGTATAAAAGGGTGAGAAAAAAATGATTCGTCTGATAGTTTTTGAGTAATCTTGTACAAGTTTTACGAAAAAGTGGTTTTCGGGAAAACGCGTTTCAAGTTTCAAGAATATACAACATATTTGACGACTGAATAACCTACCGAACAATCGGCGATTTCAGGGCCACAATGCAGTCCCTCAGCTTTATCGTGGAATTAATTTTTGGCCATAAGTACTTTTTTACGTTGCAAGGGATCTTCTACTCGTTGAAACGTCGACAGACAAACAACGCGCTCTCGTTTTATCCAGACTCGATAAATTCTCGCCAACTCCATTGAGTATGTATATATATATATATTTTGTTGAGCCTCCCCCCGAACCGCCAGGAAATTGTCTTTGCAGCCGAAACGAGACACCCTTAAAGTCAATTACCCTCGAAAGAATAGCTAAGAAAGAGGGCGCGAGGAGCTTTCTTCGCACACAGAGAACCGTCGAACACACTTTGTTCCTAGCAAACTAGGAGGTTTCACATTGCCAGAATAAAAATGCCTCGCAGAGTTTTGTGCCATTCTTTGAGCGAATCGAGCACACGCAATACCGAAAAAAAAAAAAAAAAAAACTAAACAAGCGAGATAAGTTTAGGTTTTTTTGCGCAAGCACTCGCTCTATCTATTGTCAACTTGGTGAAACGTTGTTTTTTTTTTCTTTTTTTCTTTCTTTCCTCACAGTACATGACCGAGAAGATGGGAGGAGCTGAAGGTACGAAGCTCGACGTTGACTTCGTGGACATGGAGAGGGTGAGCAAATTGAATTTATATCTCGCGAAAACCTTGGCTCATTAGCGTCCGTCGGTGCTCTCGACACGCTTTTCACGAACAACGGAACAAGAGTTTGGCGAATCAACCCGAAAGACGGGGCAGAGTCACGAATCCTCATTCTCGATATATATATATTTTAGGGGGCCCTCGGCAGTAGCATTTTCGTAGCTCACCGCGGTCTTGTCGATGTAAGCTTGGAGCATGGAGTTGACGAAAATGCTACTTCCGTCCATGCCATCCTCACGCGGTTGCAAAATAAATGCATCTTTGTCGCACATTTGAACATTCGCTTTAACTTTCCACCGCGCCTCGTGCAGAAAACAGACGTGACGTGCGAGCTCGTGGAGGAACTGCAGTTGAAGACGAAGGAGTTTCTACAGCCAAATCCAACGGCGAGAGGAAAAATGGCGGCGGTTAAGGGTATCAGCAAGCTCAGCGGACAGGCCAAAGCTTCGACTTATCCACAGCCCGAGGGAGTACTAGGCGATTGTATGCTCATGTACGGCAAGAAAATGGGCGAGGACACGGTCTTTGGTAGGAGCATTCGTTTCATTACACATTACACATGGGATATTCCACATCGTTTCAGCTAGCCCGCAGCTAGCTCCGACCATTTTTTTTCCTTTTCCCAACTTTTGTCGTTGTTGTTGTTGTTGTTGTTGTAAAATTGTACCCCATGGCAGGAATATCCACAGCAATCTTCAATTCTTCTTCTCTTCTCTTTAAGGAGTTATAATTATTCACAAAATGTCGATTTCGAATGTTTCGAAAACGCTTAAACACTGATAACTCCTGAACTGATTGAGACATCGACAAATGTCACTGTATAATTTTTGTTTCATTTTGAAGCACACTTTCGTTGAAAAATATTTAAAAAATTATCAGTTATCAATGTCAGGGTTTTTTTTTGCTTTTAAAGTGAAAACTATTTTTCCAAAAGATGATTGGCTTTTTTATTTTCTTCAAAAAATTCTATAAAATGGAGTGACCCATTGTATGATTTTTAAGACTAGTCTCATCGTGGGCCCATTTTTCATGTTTCTTTGAGGAGGTTTTTATCATTTTAATCTTCCGTAATGTTATTGATGATTTTATGATTTCCAACTCGGCTTCGACAGGCCCTGAAACGGTTTATTTTTAATTTGTGCCAAAATTAACGAAACAACAGAATTTCTGTACAAATTTTTTTTTTTCTATCATTCGTCATATTGATCAATACTGGTAGAGCAATTTTCAATCGAATCTATTGCTCCGCAGCAATGTCAAAATTAGAAAAATGTTGTCAGCTCATGTTATCGCGAAGAAGATTTTGGGATATCAGCAGAATGGCATTTTGTTTCGACTGCTCATGGCAAAAGTCTTGCGATGTTGTAGGTGGTACGGTAAAGCGAACAACCGCACGAGTAAGCCTCCGATTCCCAGTGGACAAGCAAATAACGAATTGTCGCGATATTTATACAAGTGGGCATCGGAGGCTAATAGTTTGCCAAAGGTGACGGTCAGATTCGCATCATCCGAAAATTTCTGTGACGCGAGTGAAAAACTCAATGAGAGGGACAAGTTCGTAAAACCTATCACGGTAACTCAAAAATTGCATTGCCTAGTGCCTGCTAACGAAGATTATTCAAATTTCGATCAGTCTAGATATCGCAAATTTTTCAAACGGACAAGAAAATTAATTTCATAATCTTTCGCGACAAAAACGTGTATGGGCAATTTTTAATCAACGTATTCCCATATAATAATGGAATTGGTTCGTTACTTTTAAAGAAAATAATACAATATATAACAATAATGACTGTGTTGGATCCGATTGAAAGTTGTCGAAGTAACATTTTTTTTAAATTGATTTTTAATTAAAAATCGTTTATTTTCGTTACATTCAGCACAAATGAAAGATAAACCATTTCAGGCCTGTCGAAGCCGAGCTGGGAATCACAAAATCATTAATAACATTATTAGAGATTAAAATAATAAAAATCTTGTCGAAAAATATAATTGATTCACAAAAAATCGAAGGAAAAATGAGCCCACGATGAGACTAGTCTTAAAAATCATAGAATGGGTTGTTCAATTTTCGAGACCTTTTTGAACCAAATAAAAGAAACCAATTTAAAAGTCTTTAAATAAAATAGTTTTTACTCGTGAATTGAAAAATTGATAATTTGGTTGATCATTTTTGCCGATTTTTCACTCAAGTATGCTTCAAAATGAAACAAATATGATATAGGGACGTTTGTCGATATCTCAATAAGTTCAGGTCGTTTGAACGTTTCCAAAACTTCCGAAATCGACATTTTCTGGAAAATTGTAACTCCCCAAAGAGGCGAGATAAAAATCGAAAAAATTGGTGTGCCTATACGTTTCATGGGGTACAATTGTACAAAAAGAAATGAGGAAAACAAAAAATGGTCGGGATCACTGGCTAGCTGAAATGGCCTGGAATATCCCATATGTATATACACACACACCCCTTTCGCTAAATTCGAAGCAGAATTGATCGTTCGTTCTTCCCACTAGGTGCCGCACTGGTAGAAATGGGAGAGGCCATGAAGCAGATGGCCGACGTCAAGTACTCGCTGGACGACAACATCAAGCAAAACTTCTTGGAACCGTTGCACCATCTGCAGACCAAGGATCTCAAAGAAGTTATGGTGAGAGATTTTCGTGAATCGAAAAATCATACTTTTTCGCAATTTTTGTTAAAAATCACACCAAAAGAAAAGAGCCGTTTTTTTCAACGCACCGCAGGGAGACGCGCGAGAACTTTCATGAATCGGCTCCTAAGAGAAAGAAGAAAAATATGCCTTGGTTTACATTAGTTTCGCCAAACAAGTACACGCGATTCATAAAATATATGATTTTTCATTAAAAAAGAAGAAAAAACAGCGTAATTTGCTTGACGATAAACGATAATTGTTGACGAATCGTAAAAATCTCGTGTACACGCTCGGAGAATTTGTCCAAGAAGCTACAGTTGAAATTTCAAGTCAATCGGATGAAAATTGGCCAAATAGTGCGTGTTCGTTCGATTTGAAAAGCGTGGTTTCGGCAAAAACGCGTTTGACCTTGAAAACTGATTCAGCAGCTGTCGTCCACACAACGGAATTAAAGCTCTCGTTTGAATTCCGCGTATGCTCTTGGTAGGCATTTCGATGGTAGGTCTTGATCAGCTGTTGGCTCGTTGTATGTTTTGTTGTACAACGACCGGATTAAACGACTCGAAATTGTTAGCTTTCGCTCTCTAGGCTGTTTCGTGCGTTTTCGAGCCCTTTGGGAAACGAGCTCTAAATATAAACAAAAATCCCGTACAATTTGTATAGTGTTCTTCGGATGTTTATACATACATTCGGACAACAAAAAAACAGGGCCATTTTTTTCTACTCAGATGTAACGCTTCGCAAAGTCTCCCCTCAACCTCTCCTCATCCGCGATACGACAACACTCGATATGTATGTTTGTTTTTTTCCTATGTACAGCATCATCGGAAGAAACTTCACGGCCGAAGGCTCGATTTCGACTGCAAGAGAAGACGCCAAGCAAAAGGTAATTCAATTGCCACGTATCTGCCTCTCTCTCTCTCTCTCTCTCTCTCTCTCTCTCTCTCTCTCTTTCGCGTCGAATTGTCGCGTTAGGCGAGCACGGGAGACGACGGCACCGCGCGTCCCGTCGCTACAATTCTTACCTGGTGCATGAGCAGAGGCACACTGAGCAAATTTAACAAAACGAAAGATAAATATATTAAATGTTGCATGCCGTCGCTCGTTTGTTTGTATTGATTTTTTGTCAATTAGCCATTGGGAGGTTATCGTCGAGTCCGCACCCCGGTAGCCCAGCGAGATCGAACACACCGACTCCCTATGTGGGTACGTGACTGATGTTAGGATTTTCCTCAAAACCAAAATCAAAAACAACTATTTCCGCGCGCACTCCACGCCCCCTCGGAATCAGCTTTGTACTTTCCACGCGGAAACGCCGATGGTCGCTCACCTGTGAAGCTTCGTTAAAAACTAATCGTGTAGATCGATTCGAAGCAAAACACGTCCAAGCTTTGTCACCCTTGTCCGTATACGTATCGCGCTCCTATCTTCGAGACACAATCCTCCTCTTGGACGAAAAGCGTTGTGTCGACGCCCCGGCGGTATCGATAAAGGCTCGTGCTTCCTGTTAAATATCGCCCCCCCCCCCCCCTCGCCCCCAACCTGCCGCTTTGTTATTTGGGCTTTGGCGAAAAAAATTCGATGCCACCCCAACAACATAATCAACGTGTATCAAAAAAAAAAAATCTCTGTCAAGTTTGGAGGCGTTCGGAAAACTGGAACACGCGCCGCCGAGCGATTGAAATTTTACATGTAAAATATATGTATTTATCCCACGCATCAATGATTTTTTTTCCGAGTATAATATTAATGAGAAAAATTCGAAACTTGGTACACTTATTGTGCATAGTTGTGGTGGACGAAACAAATTTTTTTCAATTTTTTTCATTTATCATTTTGTTAAGGACAAGCTCTGTAGAGATACCCATATTTCGTTTTTTTAAATATTTGGTTTCAAATAAATATCAAATAAAATAAAAAATAAATGTTCTCTTTGAAAATGTAATGACTGCAGGGAAGAAGACAGAAGATTTACTATGTTTGTTTGGGTTATAACCCAAACAAACCCTGGTTAGCAAACCAACCCTGGTTAGCAAACCAACCCTGGTTAACAAACCCTGGTTAACAAACCCTGATTAACAAACCCTGGTTAACAAACCCAGGTTAACAAACCCTGGTTAACAAACCCTGGTTAACAAACCCTGGTTAACAAACCCTGGTTAACAAACCCTGGTTAACAAACCCTGGTTAATAAACCCTGGTTAACAAACCCTGAAAATTCCCGGAGCTGAAAATTCATTTTTTATTTTATTTGAAAATAAATATTTAAAAAAAACGAAATATTGTTTCGTCATTAACGTCAAAACGAAGCTTGTCATTAACAAAATGATAAAAAAAAAAAATGTGTTCCAATCTTCCGAGCGCCTCCAAACTTCACACAGATTTTTTTATTAACACCTTGATCATGTTTTTGGGGTGGCATTGAATTTTTTTCGCCAAAGCCCAAATAACGGCTACCCTAACGCGTATGAATATTTTGTACGCACACGTACATGTCGGCGCTTGACGAAACCCTCAATTATTACCTGTGTAGGGAAGTAACCGGGGCGAAAGTACATGGGGGGGGGGGGGGGGTGGGGGTGGGTTTGAAAAAGTCGCATATATTGCTACTACTCCGCGACGTTAAATTTGAATACCTTCGTCAGCCAAGTGTTCCAGTTCGAATCGTTGAGTAATAATCGGCTCCGTCTAATTTTGCTTAAACCTCCGCTCCAGTTGGTATAGATATCGTTCGATCCGCGGCTCTCCCCACCGCCGCCGCCGCCGCCTCCGTATTCGGAGCAAATGATAAGAGCTTTTGTTCGAATGGCGATGAAATTTTCATTTCCACTTTGGACTCTCTCGATAAGTCGAGGGTTTTCGTCCCCAATGTACGGAAATGATTTTGCCGTTGACTCTCGGGAATATGGGACACCCGTATTACAGTCGCGTTGAGTTTTGCATTTGAATTCATAGAAACTGCGCGCTTCGACCGTCGTATCAAAATGTACATTGTTGGAATCCATTGTAATTCGCTGAACCGATTAAAAAAAAAAAAATTCTCAACATTCTCACTAGAGAACGAAAAACTTAAATTCGAAAGAAAAGAAAGTACTGTTGGTGAGGTCTCGAACTTTGCATCGTTCGAACGCAACGAATTGTTTTTTTTTTCGTTTGTCATCGGCCGAAATCTTTTGTTACGAAATTGGATCGCAGAGCTTTGGATCAAATGTTAAAAAAAAAGTTTGAGTTATCGTCGTATGTTAAGAATGCGAAAAACTTTGGATGACGAAAAGTGAAGAATTTGAAAAAAATTAACTGTCGTTGGGTCGCATCACGATGAGAACTTGGATTCACCAGCGTAGATCGATGTAGAAGCGAATGTCGTAGAATATTTTGTATTTCGTTTTCCATTGGTTGGCGCGCAACCTTACGGATAAGCTAGCGATGAATTATCACTAGTTTCATTAGTACACCGTAGAAACGAAGCAAGCCCGTAGTGCACTTTTTAATTAATCGTACGACGCAACAACGTTTGCGTACAGGTTCGAACTTTTCAGACGACGAGATTCGTCAAGCGGAGGAAAAATTCGCCGAGAGTCTCCAGCTGGCTCAAGTGGGCATGTTCAACTTACTGGAGAACGATGTAAGTAAGGCACCGAGTGCTGCAGACGAAAAGCATACAAAACAAAAAACAACAATGAGAAAGAAAATAACGGAACGAGGAGGGGACGCGAGGAGAGACTCCCTGTGTCCTTTTCTGTTCTTACGAGGAGCACACCGTGCCCAATGCCAAACGGAACAATATTTTATCCTCAGGTTTTGCAGGTCGAACAGGTTGCTCAACTTGCGGCTTTCAGCGAGGCACTGCTCGAGTATCACCAACAGTGCGTCGAGGTTCTCAGGGTTCTTACGGAAACGCTTTTGGAGAAGTGAGTTTTGTGGGGCGGGGGAATAAGACAAAAGAAAATCCTTCCCCGTGCCAAAGAATTTTCGGACTAATTTTTTTTTTTTCGATACGTATCATCGGCAACTGTGGCTTGAGCGAGTGCGACTTTGTCTAATCGGTCGAAAAACGTGTGCTTCGCAGGAAGGACGAGGCAGCGAACAGGCCCAAGTTGGAGTTCGTCCCCAAGACCCTGGCCGATCTGAACGTCGAGGGTCTATCGGCGGACGGCATGAATGGTGGCAACTTCTACATGCAGGGTAAAATATACTCTCTCTCTCTCTCTCTCTCTCTCGCTCTCTCTCTCTCTCTCTCGCTGTCTCGAGAACAGACTCTGAATAAAAAGTATCGTCGTAGAAAAAGTTGAAATGCTGGCAAGTATCGGTGGCTGTACATGTCGGATCGGTTCGATGATCTCTCGCCTGGAAAATCTCTTGACAAATTTACTGCATTTTCTCCATAAAAAGGCTCCCCGTTATCGATAGACTCGACACTTTATCCCACACCGGTAACCCTATGAATTTTCAACTCTTATCGAATGACACTTTATTAAAATGTTGATTGTACAAAATACTCTATCGACTCACTCCGCTATATGTGTATTACGTGTTCCGCGTATACGAATGTCTTTCCTTGACACGTTGTGTAGGGTCAAGTCGAGCCGGGTCTCCGGTCCACGGGGACGGCAAACGCTCACAGCTCGAGCTATTTCCGGCCGGAAACCCGCCACAATCAGCCAATGGTAAATCTTGCATGGGGTCTCTCTGTCCGTCTGACTGTCTGTCTCTCCCTCTCCCGTCCCCCCCCCCCCCCTCCACTCGCTCTCGCTCTGTCTCTCGAATGTTATCATTTTCCTATCTGTGCAATGAAAGAGGATGAAAATACTCCTCGATGATAACGAGGATTTCGCTCTCTCACTCTCATCCAATCCTATTTCCTATGCTTTCTTCGTTTATTTCTATGCAGTCTGCCGAATAATTGTTTTCTTTTTACGTCGATGGTGTAGAAGTTGATAAAAATAGTCTAGATTCGAGCACCCTTCGTTGTTATCAAGAGACACGATGTTTTTTTTTTCTCTCGTAATCACCTCGTAAAAGTGGCCTGTTGTCAAATGTTGACGCATTTTTCGTGCACTTACGACGCGAAGAAAAGGATCACAAGGCGCGCGCGCGCACCTAACAGTACAAACGAAAGAAAAACCAATTTCGGTATCCAAGATCTACAAGTTACAAGTGCACGGTAAAGATTTTCGATCGTATCGATATTGACGAAGCAAAGAAAAACAAAAGTATTTTCGTCTCTGATTTATAATTGCGAAAGCTCGAGGTCACTTTTACGATAAATTGTAGTCCATTGACAAATTCGAGAGAACGAAGAAGAATAATAAACATAAAAAAAAAGCAAAGAGCACTCGGGCTCGCGATCCCTTCGGGGATTCCCGAACACTCGTTGATACGGGAAAACGTATTTTCAGCGTCGCCGCTGCCCTCGCCCAGCAAGTCTCCGGCGAGAACTCCGATGCCGAGACAGCCTTGCTGCACCGCGCTCTACGATTTTGAGCCCGAGAATCCCGGTGAACTTGGTTTCAAGGTAAAGACAATATCAACGAGAAATACGAATTTAAATAGAAAATAAATACGTAAACATCGATATCGCGCTCTTTGTTCGGGTTTGTTTAGGAAAACGACACTATCACCCTGATTCAAAAGATCGACGACAATTGGTACGAGGGAAGCGTCAACGGTCGCACGGGTTATTTCCCGGTTACCTATGTCCAGGTGGTAAATCCATTACCCTAGAGAGGACGGTGCATCATCGACTTTCGCGACGCCAAAGGCCCATTCCTTTATTCGCGTCTACCGCTAATCAACAATCTACAAGCTCCTAGCCTATACTCGAAGAGACGAAACGAAGCAGCGGGGTGGGGGGGGGGGGGCGGTGGCGAGCTGGCTCGAGGGGCAAAGGGACAAAGAGAAGACAAAAGAAGACAAAAGTTGCGAAAAAAGTACGCGACGGCGTTTCGCGTTACGCTTTCGAAGCTTCTTCGTCCCGCGATCCAGCCGAATTATTTCCAAAAAAAAGCTACGAGGCAAGAGTTTCCGTATCTCTATGCCTGCTCCCCCGTCCGCGTCTCCTCCATCGACAAAATCATCTTAAATCTCTATACGCATGTTAATGTACATATATATATACGAAATGTTATAGTGTCTTCTTTTACCGACGTAAGAAACCACGAAGAAGGCACGAAAATCAAACGAAAAAGAAACACACATTGAGACACGTGGTCAGCGCGTACAAACAAACAAAACGAAAACACCGCGAGATACGTGCAAGGACAAACAAGTGGACGACGACGACGACGACGACGACGACCTACGTCGGTGGGGATGACTTTTACTCGTTACGTGTTACGCTTCAACGCTCTATCCGACTCGACCTGGTAAATTTTTTTTTCTTTCCTTCTTCTTTGCATTCGTTTCCACATCGACCGCGCGGATCCTCGTTGACGCGTGTCCAAATTAACCACTCGCGACTGTTGGTACGTGTTGTTGAATTTCTTCGTTTGCCGTCGATATATTTGTTACGATTCGAAAGAACCACGTACTTTTTAGGCAAAAGTCAGTTTAATTAGCGTCCAGAGTGTTAGAACGAAGAAGAAAAGAGGAAGAAAAAAAATCATTCTTTCAGCATACACGCTGATCCCCCGTTAGCTTTTACGCGTACGAAACGATTATTTCGTTTCGCCGATGCAAGTGCGTCGATTCCGTTACTTTGAAACCGCGCTTACTTTTCTCCTTTGCCCCTTCGTTATGTTTTTCTTTTTTTCTTTATCGCATCATCCACATTTTTACTTTGTGCGAAGAAAAAACAAACTACGGCGAATCTCTTCCACCCTCATTCCTTTACCTTTTTCCCTCACATAACGCTTCGACAACGGTGTCTTGGATTTTCGCCGTTCTCTACTCTCAACCGTTACGGGGTACGATAATCCAATTTGAACCGACGCTTCGTCAACTCGATGATCGCCGATGCGTCTCTCTCACCGCCGTTGCAACGGTGTGTGTGCGTGCGTGCGTGTGTGTGTGTGTGTGTGTGTGTGTGTGTGTCCACACGCACACACATATGTTTCTTCATATTTAAGAGAGAACACCACGCGTAATATCGAACGGAAAATCCTTTACGGGCCGGTATACTAGCCCCCCCCCCTCTCCCGACCCCCGACGTTCCCTCGACTCGTATCTGACGACGTCACGATGACTATTGGACGGAATTTTATTCGCCAGAAAAATATGAAGATGAAAGTAATTAAGGAACTTGGTTGAATAAGATATACGTTGCCATGTGGTTTATAGGTATACTCTTCGACCGATATTTCCTAAGCGTTAATTATAAACATTAGCGTATTTACGAGAAAAAAGATACGATGAAAGAAAAAACCAACATCTATCCACACTTTCGATATATTACCGACCGCGATGATATTCCCTGTATACATGTGCAAATATGTATGCATACCCAAACAAACCCACACACACACACACACACACACACACACATATATATATATATATATATATATATATATGTATGTATATATGTATGTATGTATGTATTAATGGCGATGCGATAGACTCGACCGTCATTATAATGTTGTTTTTTTTTCTCTCGATTAGTTGTATCACTATTCGCGTTGTTCGTTAAATATCATTGACCTGTGAGAAAAACAAAAACTATCGAAAGGAACGAAAGACGAAGAGAAAATGCAAGTAAGCACGTCGGACTGAAATTGATGGAAATCGAAGCTGAAAATGGTTTCTTTGACGCGAGTCTTGGGATCGTTGAAAATATATTAGTTAGCAATAATGTTTATTGATTAAAAGGAAGCGAGAGGGAGAGAGAGAGAGAGAGAGAGAGAGAGAGAGAGAGAGAGAGAGGGAGAGAGAGAAAGGAATCTACGAGTAACCGATACATCATTGATATTACGATTTTTCGAGAACGTAGCGTCATCACCGTTTCGTCCTTAACATAAAAAAAGGAATTTGCAGCGAGTGCGGTTGTAAACGATATACGATATCATATGCAAAGTTATAACCAATCACGTCGAATCCGACACACACACACACACGTTTTTCAAACTCGAGATGTTCTTATCGATGTCGTGCAATATATCCTTGAAGCAATTGCGTGGTTATACGGAGGATGACGATTGCCATTATATGCAGTGTTTCTCAAAATAATAATACGACGACAAGAACCGTACGTTAAAGTAAAAATAAAAGATATACCGACTTATCGCACGTGACAGAGAGAAAGAGAGAGAGAGGGGGGGGGGGGGTGGAGCAAGGGGGTGATGAAACAAGTAACGAGTACACACAATTGTTTCCGATCGGTCTAATTACACATGGCGAAACCAATTCGATACGCGTGGCGATTGCATCGTGTCAAAATTGTATTCCGTGTGTGCGCGTGTGTCGGTACTGTCTCTCGAATTTCGTACCTGAATCCAAACGATAAACAATAAAATGCCGCGGAGAACGGGTTGGACAAAGAAAAAAAAGGGAAAAGAAAAAAAAGTCAATTAAATATTGAAAAAGGAAAAAGATCGACCGATAATACGCCCGGCAATAAGCGTTCGCCCGACTATATACACGAAGAGCTTTCGTTCGTCGGATCGATGTGGCGTAATAGCAATAACGAGGGAGAGCGAGAGAGAGAGAGAGAGATTTATCGGGCAAGCAGAAAATTGCTGCATACTTTGAGAAACACTGATTGACAAAATAAATAAAAACAAAAACGAGACGACACATTTGCGATGGTCGCCACACTAAGTAACAGCACGTTGACGCTGCGGCGTTGAGGTTTGGACCTGATGGCCGAATTGCATACGATTGCAAACAGATGAAAAAAAATGATATACATACGAAAAATCCACTAACTGCGCATACCAAAAATCGGTATCCTATTCTATAAATGTTGGCTATTGTTAAATGTTGAATATTGTTCTGCATGGAGTTTTGTCGTTTGGACGAAAACAAACTGCACCGAGAGTTGAATCCTTGTGAGCGGATGTTAAACAAAAAAAAAAAAAAAAAATAGCGGACGGACGCAGATTCAACGACAAAACCTCGTGCATTCTATCGTAATCTAAGACCATGCGTGGAGACGAGGAAAGGTGCGCTCGAATTGACAAAGGAAAACTAAATGAGACGAAATCGAAGCCAACCGCGTACGCGCACCGTATTCTCTCGTACACAGTCCTCGTTGATCGTTAATCGAAGAATACATGTTTTTCGGTTCGCCGCAAGAAAAAGAGAACGTCACTCCGCATCCGAGGTTTGACAACGAAGAAATCTACATTAAGGATGTTGAGTCCCAAATCGCAAATGATGATAAAATTCGGAAAATTTCGTATGTTTTTGTTTGAAGTATTTCGGAGGTCGTGTAAAAATTTCACGACAATTAGGAAGCTCGTTATTGAACAATTAACATTCACAAATTAAATGTTGTTTTATGGAAAGTGATGTAACTTTGGAATAAGTTTTTTTTTGACCTTTCAATTTTATAATATCTACTATATACTGAAAACAACGGAAACAAAACCAAGTTTATTGATACATTTTTTTTTATTTCTTTTAAAAATTGTTCTCAACAAAATGTTATTTTTTAAATAACGAGCTTCCTAATCGTCGTGAAATTTTAACTACAAAAACATACGAAATTTTCCGAATTTTCTTATCATTTTTTATTTCAACCCTTAAGGAGGTTGAAGCAATGATGATAGAGTTCGGAAAATTTGGTATGTTTTTACATGAAGTATTCAGGAGGTCGTGTAAAAATTTCACGACGATTAAGAAGCTATTTATTGAACAATTAACATTAACATGTTTCATAGGGACTCAACATCGTTAAAACGGGAGTAACACGTTGGGAGTTGGGGAAAAAAAGAAGCCGAATAAGTAGGTTCGAAGAAACGCGATAACGGAGAGACTCTCGGGTTCGCAGTGCTGCATTACCGGCGAGTAATAGCGAATTCACTTATTTTTTATATAAGCGTTAATGAAAGTTCGTCTCTCCCTCCCCCCACCCCTCTCTCTCTACACACACAAGTCTCGAGAGTCCTGGGAATCGAACGGATTCGCGAAACTCGGTTGTCTCTTTGCTACGCGATTTTCGCGTTTCGTAATCGCGTGTATTTTTCCGTTCAATGATATTTTGTTTGTCAAAGGCTCTTTCTCTCACATCGGTTGACGTTCTACGTTGTATAAGGGTGGCGGTGGCGGCGGCGGCGGCGGCGGCGGGGGCGGTGAGTGTCAGGTATCAAGCGACCAGGGGATGCTGATGAGTGACACACTTTCAGACAATACATTAACATTAATTAAACTTATATAATGCGAAATTTAATCTAAACTATACATTGATTATCGAAGAGAGAAAGCAAAGATGAAAAGTCCGATTTGATCGAGTAAGATATGTAGACGATTACGCAATTTCGGTCAATACTAAATGAATATTATGATAAACGATTAAGGAAATAAAGTGTGCTCCATGTCAACACGAGTTACGACGAGGCTGTTTATTTTATTTGATTTTTCAAACATTCCTAACGTTCGACGAGTGTGAAAATCGCTCTTCGCTCCCTTCCCCTTTGGATATAAAAATTCGCTCCGTCCTCGTACTTTGCAGCGAAACGTTACGGTGCTCTTTCGAGGAGAATAATAAAAACAATCACTGACAAATGACATTTGAGGTTGTTGGTCGACGGTGGAAGCCCTATATCATTTGCAGAGTTAACCAAGCCTGCGACATGCGATTCAACAGCGGTAGAGGGAACGCGAGGGTTCCTCCGTATCATGCATAATGCAGCATTTTTTCGCCTCTCTCTCTCCCTCTCCCCCCCTCTCTCTCCCTCTCTCGCTCGCTCGGTGGACATATAATTGTATACGATATTACCCAGGGGATTCGAGTCCCCAATCCGCGGTAACAAGGCCTACACCATCGTCGCGAATTCACCGACACGCGGGACCACCAGCCAGACCGGCATCCCTCGGACAACTGTATACCGCGCGCGCGCGCGCGCGCCCGCGGTATTAGGAGAATCCGTTAGATGGGGCCCTCGCGCGAAAATCTGCACTATTCAGAGGCGCGCGTCGCAACGCTGAAGCTCCATCCGAGCCATCTTCACTCTTCAGCTTTGTCAATCAAATATTGCTCGTTGCTTTAATCGTCTATAAATTCTCAAGAGCAAAGCCTTTTGAGATTTTTCGGCTTCATATATATATATATATTTGTTCGACGAGGGAAAAAAAACAGGCGGCCAAAAAGGTCGCCGAGACGCGCAACGGGGCGAGAAATGTTTTTATTCTCGCTTTCACACCGAGCTATCCGAAGGCAAAATATTACCATTTCATGCCCAATTACAGAGTCCCGTGCTTTTACGAGGCTGGCGCGCCTGATCGTTCGCCATCTTTCTCTCGGCGCGATATTTTACCGCGATGTACATCTCACTCGTCTCGCGTACAGAGCCGTAAAAGGACGTCATTTCGGAAAATAAACGATTCGACATTTTACTCTCTCTCTCTCTCTCTCTCGCTCTCCCTCCGTTATATCAACTCGTTCAATGGGAAATAAAAGCTGTACGAAGTTTGGATGGGCAGGGTATGAAAGCACGTGGAGAGGGAGAGAGGGAGAGAGAGTCAGAGGAATCTCGTATTTTCTTATCTTTAGAAGCAAACGAGTCCGGTTGTAGATCTCAACTTTTTTCCCGCACTCTCTCGCCGCGAGCCTATTTTTCTCCAGGCGAGGGTGGATCTTTTTATACGCGCATACACGCACAAAAGTGTACCGCAAGGCACGAGCGGGGGGGGGGGGGGACGTAAGCTGCTTATCTCCCGCAATTAAAATATTTTTCTTTAAATACCCGCTTAGGCTCTACCTCGGTGTAGTATTGGATGAAAAGTGAGCCGGGTACGGGTGAGAGAAGGGATGCGACGGTGTGTGCGCCCTTCGTACAGACGATGCGTTACGCGGCTCTCTCTACGGAGATTCGATTCGTTATTCATTATCCGCGTCGCGCACACGCACGGCAAGCGAGCCGGCAAGCTGACAGATCTTTTCGCATCTCTGCTCAGGCAAACTTTGTTAACATATATATCTATATAATCGGGCGGCTGCGTATACACAACAGAAGCGTGTTTTTTTTTATCTTCAACTTTTGTAAAAGCTGCGAGAGAAGCTTGACTCTACGTACGGTGGATTGCTGGGCGCTGCATCGCAAAAGTCTCATTTCTCCCCCGAGAGAGAACGTCCACATTTGTAAAACCAATTTCCCGGAACATTAGCCGCAGACGATGCTTTCTTCCGCGAGTCTCTGTCGCGCTGGCGCGCCTTTGTACACCTCTCCGTATACACGTATATTATTCGCCTATATACGGGCGTGAGGCGCTTTCGATCTCGGGGATACCTGCGATTTTTTTCAACAAAGTCCCCTTCACGTACCGGGCGAGGCTTATTTTTTTTCCCGTTAATGTTCTCGGCCCACCTCCCCCAAACCCCTCCTCTGGCTTGTAAACAATCATCGTTTCCCAAAGTCGTTTCCCAAAAAAACATCTTCCAAAACGCAATTTTTTTGTTTTCTCTCTTTTCCCCCTCGTGTGCGTAATCCGTGTGTGCGTCGTGATTTACCGCTTACTTCGTCACGGCTGACGATACTTATTTGGCGATACGCCGGGGCAGGGGGGGGGGTCGTTGTGCAGGAGAAAAGGGAGAAGGGAGAAACGGTCGAAGCTTGTAACGCGCATATGTGGTCTCTGTGAGATCCGAAATTCTGCTGACGATCGTCAAGGGACCTAGGCCTGTATCTCGGCTGCTATATATACGCGCCCGTTCAAGGTTCTGCTCACTGACCCGACCCCGTGCCCGCGCGCGTCCCGTATAGATGCGCGAGCACAACCGAGCAAACAAAAAGAAAAATAAAAGAAACGGTTACGCGTTTGAGGATAGGCCTCGCGCGGCGGATGCAGGAGGAACGTTCCCAGAGGACCGCGAGGAACATTATCGTCGTCGCGGCGCCTCTGTGGCGCGAAACACCCACGCGACACGAAAAATACAAACCGTCCTAACGCAGGGTGTTCCAGTCTATTCGAGAGACTATTTTCCAAACAAAACAAAAAAAAAAACACCTTTTTTAAAGAAGCTCTCAAATGCATACTTCGGTCGGATACACGTACAGAGCGCGTACAGATGCGTTATATTATTCGATAACAATTTTATTATATTTATTTGTTGCACATTATAATACGATTCGATAATTCGTCGAATTACGCGCGTATTCGTTCGATGGGAATTGTCGCAATCACTTGATCCCGGTCACTCTCATCTCGGTGGTCTCGAGTCTCGAGAATGGATTTAACACAAACGAGTTATCGTAAAGGAAAAAAGCCCGCGCGAAAAAGAGTGACCGACGGAATCGGCGCGCTTGACAAAAAGTCTCAATTTTCTCAGCATCCTCTCCATCCCTCTTAATCCGCAGTGATGCGGTTTTTTTCCCCCCTCGCAAACAAGTATCGCGATACGTCGCATTATTTTCGCGGGACGCGCAAAAATTCTCCAAGGTGATCAATTATTGCGATCCGACTCGAGTTACGAGAGCGCGTATCCCGAAAGCGAGCATAAACGACCAAGGGCCAGCGTTTCTATGCTACTCGACGAATCAATTTTTCTCTCGCATCACGCACTTATTCCAGAGCCACATATCGAACAAATATTTTTTCGCAATTCCTTCTACAAAGCGTGGATTATGATCGGTGCGCTCTTATTTATTGGTATTGTATTCGCAAAATCCCGTGGGTCGCAGTTCTCGATTCCTCCTCGAGTCTCTCACTCGCCCGTGTGTGCCTATTTACATAGAAATTTCAATAAACTACGAAAAAGTGACTGATGTATGTAAAGATCAAAAGAGTAGCAGTATTTGTATGGTACAACCGCGGTGCTTCCCATCGCCCAAAGCGTATATCACTTTTTGTCTAAAACGAAACTTTTTTTTTTTTCTCGTCTTCTTTTCCAAACTCGTTAGATTATCGTTTGTTTTTTGTTTTACTTTCATTCTCTATGCAACAGGCGCATCTTTCTTCGCGCAATTCGCACCAAAGAAAATTCAACACTTATACACGACGTCAGCTGATCGTGTGAGTTTTTTGTTCGTTAAATCCACGAGGATGATAATTCATCCGTGTCACGATATACGATATTAGGGAATAAAGGGTGGAGCGTTTATTGCACGATTGCGGAGATTAATTGGTCGAGGCTGGAGGACTGTGAAGTTGTCCGTAAAACATAGCCCGTGGCCTGCACGCGGTGCAATCCGGGGTCGAACGATCCGGCGAGTCTCCGCTACCTAAAAAGTAGTAACACGTTATTCAACTTTTCTCTCAAACGCAATCTCGCTAATTTCGTTCTTTGAAAATACAATCGAGGAGAGAAGATTATTATCGGAGAAAGGTAATTTTTCGAAAAGTATTGTCAACGGACGAGATGGAGTTTGGGAGGAGTGACAAAAGTCGCGAGGGAACAAAAAAACCGCAAAAGGTTCGTAGCCGTGTGTATCATCGCGTACGCGGTGGTAGAGAGGTGGTGTACAGAGACCGTATGTACGAATTCGCATAAAGCCGTGTGTAGCCGCGTGTGCGCGTAAAGCTCTCTATAATAGGTCGAAGAGTCGCGCAAGCGTCGTAGTTTGGCTAAATCCCGCCCTCGAAAGCATTCTCGGGCCGTGTTCGCGCGTAGCCTTCCTGCAACCGGGCAAACTTTATCCCTTCCAGCGCGGCGCCTCGTTACCTTGTTACCAGCCGCCGCTCCCGTATCAAACGACACCCGCGCGTCACCCCCGCTCTCCTTTCCCACTCAACGCTTTAACGCTACCGACTAATTACTCCGATTAATTCAGGCTCCCTCTCCCATTTCTGCCCGTTTCTCGTAATCGTCACCACGCGCGCGCGCGCGCACACACACACGTTCCTTGTACAACTCAAAATCGCCCGCTAATCACAGGACTCTCGAGATGTACTAATTACCACCAGATAGTATTGGCCCCCCTTCGTACGCGCGGCTCCTCGATTTATCTTTTTTACACGTTTGCTCGTTTACTTATCGCCGGCAGTTTACTTGTCGCCGAAAAATATTCGAAAAACCCCTTTGCGTAAACTTTTCATTAATTTGCGAACAAATGTCAAACGAATATAACGATTTCGATATTTCTCACAAAATTCTTCAAACGTATGAAAATTAGCGCACCGTTTGCGATTTTTTCCGTTCGATCGAGCCGGAAGTGAGGATGGAAATGTAATAATATGACAAAGGCAACGAATTCAACTCACTTTTGAGAAGGTTCAGATGCTGATAGAAGGCACTGCCGTGCCAGCTCTCCGGGCTCTTGGTCGTGTAAACTTCCGGCTTGACGTCACGAAAAGCGGCAGCTTCTTCGGTAGCTATTTTCTCGGCCTCGCGTTCCTGCGCACGTGTTCCGTTAAAAGGACAAAGCCACGATATACGATTATTTCCGAGTACGAGAGGTTTTGTTTTCTTCTTTTCTTTCATCAAACAATTTAGATTAAAATATAACCTTTCGATCGCGATTGTACGCGATGTCAAAATGTTTTGTGTACACGGGCGGGGGGGGGGGGGGAGGGACGACTGGGGAAGAGAAAGAGAGAGAGAGAGCTCGAATAAAATGCACGCTGTGTATATAGCCTTCTTCCGATGTGAGGCTTTCACGCACCCAACAGCGATTACACTCCACTCTTCCTGATCAACTACTCAGTTATGCAACAATAGCTCTCCGGTCTCGGGGCGCGTTCAACGCGAGCCACTCTGCTCTACGAGATGCCTCGCGCGCGATCCATAATCTACCTTCGCAGTCTGCCTCTGTGACGTCAGCGTGAAACGCGCGAGCTCTGATCCTTTATTTAATCCTTTTTCCAACGGGAGAGAGACAACGATCGTCCGAGACCATTCGAATTAATATCCGAGCTTTCTAATTGCTACTAAATAATGCAAACGGCTCGCCCGAATCGCTTCCCCCTCCGTGAAGCCCCCCCCCCCGCCTTTGCGTCTCAATTTCGTTAACGACAAAAATCACGAAAACACCTATTCTCCTCTCCCTTGCTTTTAGCTTTGTTCTTCCGAAATCGTGCGCCCGAGTGCGACTAATCGGCTAAATAAATTAACGAGTCCGAGTTACGGACACACCAATATTATGTATTTTTTGTTCTGGTTGTTTGGGTTTGTTCCCCCAAGTAGCCAGAGTTTAGGTGTGCTTGGTCGATTGCTGCCGCGCGAGAGCCCGTGACGACCCAACGCGAGAAGGAGAGTGACAGAGAGCTGGAATTAAATAAATACGCCACACGATTTCAATCGAAATCGTTTCCAAGCCTGAATAAGTCGGGATCGTGCACGAAACCTCGAAAATTTCGCAGATTTGGTTGAATTTCTCATTTGCCGCGAGACTAAACGTATGCGTAGCTTTTGTTTTCTTTATTTATTTATTTATTATGTTCTCGTTACTTATCGTACTTGAAATAGCCGTGGAATGCCGAACAAGTTGAATTTTTTCACCATCTCGTACGAACCGTACGTTGAAAATTTAACGGGCTATACCTAGGTGGGTAAAAAAATTGCATTTTCCAAAAATATTCTCATTCGATAGTATTAGCTCCTGACAGTCGGCCGGGCGAACGTTAGCAGCACCATACTTCAAACTTTAAACACATTTTCCCTCGTAACACGGTTTCCAAAGTCCACCTGAAGGATTGCATTCAAATTTAAGTACAGAAGATACGATGAGAAACACGCGACGATCGTTGACGATTTCACTTTTCAATAGTTACGTAAAAATGACGACTTTTTCCAATGATTTTGTATGCTCGAGTTTCAATTCAGCGTCACGTTGTGAAAACAAAAAAAAATCATGTTGAAAATCGACGATCGTCGACAACTCGTGTTTATTGTTAACTCGAACAACACGTTCGGTTTTTGGGATTTCAGATGGACCGTTTACGCCGAGTAAAGGGTCCACCGCCAAACGTCGCGAAAAAGCTTCCATCATCTGCCGGCGGCCCTGCTGTTTTTGTTGTTTTCCTGTATTTTTTCGTGCGATACACGTACCTTTGTGTCAAAAAAAAATGCGTTTCTCCTTCAACGGCCGTATTTTTTTTTCAGAAGAAAAAATATCGGAACTTGGCCCTTTTTCGAGCTTCTAGGTAGACGTAACACCCCTTGTTACTTGTTATCAAGGTGTTACATTCACCCCGTCCAATGTATTTCAAACATTTGGGCTCCTTGAAGCGCGTTCGAAAACTTTATCGAGACCCGATGAAAATAATTTCTCGGCGAATCGAAAGGCCTATGGATGAACTGATGAGGGGAAAAATGAAAAAACAAAAAAACAAAAAAAAAGACTCGGGGATGAAACAAAGTGTGACTCGTTGGAATAAAATCGTAGAGATCCACGAGGAGAGATATACGCAGGGTGGAGTGACGGAGCGGATATCGTCGCGCAGTTAAAAGCGGATTGGGTCGAGTACGAGCTGCACATTCACCGTAATAAGTGTAGGCGCGTGTTTCGCGGAGGGACAAGGAAACGAATAAAAAATTCATAGGAAAGCAGCCGTGAGGTTAGCGTGACGTAACGCGTGTAGCGCCCTGCTCGCGCGTACGAGGCCGCGCGATGATTACATTTGCCTCGACGAAACATCGCGACTCGGTAGAGACAATCAACTTTTAGCGAGTTTCCGCGCAATTATGATACACCTGAAACTAAGTGAAAGTACGCCACCGACGAATGCATTCCCTCTTTTGGGGGAGCAACGCGCTTCTTTTCCACCTGTGCACGTCCCGTTCTAATGGTAAACAAATTGATACAGCCGAAGATTGTTTTATCGAAGCCTTCGATATAGCCTCGTGCGATGTGTATTTTTCACCGTGCAAATATTCATTATCCTCGGATCTTAATGGCCCTTGAAAACTTGTGTCGTTGTGAATTTTCAGCGGTCATATTTTCTTCCAATCTTCCAACGAGAGTTGACATTTTTTTGTTTGTTTTTTTTTCAGCAATTTGACAAAAGCGTGAAAAACCGCTCAATCGCTGTTATCGAAGCGTCACATCCGAGAATACATTTGCTTTTCTTCTTTTTTATCGGCGCTCAAATGATGTATAAACGTCACAAGAATAATATACAAAAGGATACATAGGCGAAACATTTTTTCCACATTTTTACCGTTCTTCTTCGGAATCGCCTCCTATAGGGTGCGTCTCGAAACATACGAAAACGACCTGGAGATTGAAAGTAGCAATTTCGAGTTGTCCGGTCCGGCCGTATAGTACCAAAACTATACAAAGAATGCCTACCGAGGAGAGTACATTTTGCGCGCAATTCAAATGAGTGTACAACAGTTCCTAAATCAGTTGTAAAACTTTAAACGCATTTACCTCGACGCTACATTTGTTAAATCCGAAGAACGCCCAATTTACGCAGTTTTAGTCCGATTTACCTGTACTTTAAACTCTGGCTCCTTGGGGTAGATACTAGTAAACACACGATTTTTACGATCCATCGACGACTCTTGTTTTTTTTTTTTTTTTTTTTTTCAAAACAAACTAAAATCGTTTTTTCAGCGTTTTTAAAAGTTCGAAACGGTGCGATTTTGCGAGAACAACGAAAAACCGCATATTTTTCAACAATAGTGTCTACTTTTCTAGCGAAACTAACGTAAATGACGAAATGTTCGTATTTTTTTTGTCTTTCGTTTTCCGTAAATTTGGTGCTACTTGTAAATCAATGAGCACAGAACAAAGCCTCCATGTCTCGTTTTGACTGCTACTTTAATATTGTCAACAACGAAAAATGCCAGAAAAGGTCTAACTGTTCGGTAAGCCACGTAGATGTAAGGCTTAAAAAGAAGCAGGTAAAGGGGACGACTATGGGGGACCGAGAATACGTAAATGATCAGACTTTGATACAAGGAAAGCCCGCATACCCGACTAATTCGTTATGCCCAAGTACGTCTGTAAGAGTTATGTAAAAAAAAAAAAAAATAAATAAAGGGGGCGAATGCGATAACGCGGCGATACGTTACGAGAGCTTTTATGGATTAACGTGTATATACCTGACTCGTCACGCTACTCGACCTTCTCACAATCTACACTGCGCCCATCTATGTAGCTCACGTATTCGCGTACACGAACACTTCCATGCCGAATTAACCAAGGATCCCTTAATTGGTACAACAAGACGCGTTTTTCGTAGTCAATCGGTCGCTTGCGCGGTGTAGCTGAAAAACCAACCTAATTCGTTGAGAAGTACGAGCATGTTGCGCGTACATTGTTAGATTGGTGTTTTGGTAAGGTCGAGTCGTACGAACGACAAGTGGGGCAGGTGGTAGCAGCCCCATTAACATTAACATACTGTGTGTCGTATGTACAGAGTACGTCCACCCCACACCCCTATAATACCATATTAATCGTACATCAACTTTGAGAGAACAAAGATGGGCGCGATGACTCGAAATTCGTGCATCGAATGATGAGCGCGTTGCGCCCTTTCGTTGCCCGAGGCATACACCTACGACTCGTCGACGCGGGAGCAGCATGGCAGCTCGCTCCCGGCACATATGTTCCTCGTCCCGTAATAACCGTGTAGCCGCGATGCTTTCGCTCTGTACACACGCACGCGCGCGCGCGCGCAAACACACACACACACACAGACGCATATATTGTACGTATAATATAATGGGTTCTCTCGCGTTGCTAATCGGGGGGCAGCGCGATCTGTGTGTACCGAACGAATCACGATACGCTGTATCAGTGCGTGTACAATATTTGTATGAGAATATAGAGAAAGCGATGAGAGATGGGTCGTCACGTGACTAATTCAAAAATTCGTAACGCTTCGCGAAAGGACTGCAAAAGCCCCTGTTAACTGGCACCCCTCTCCACTTGCTTCGTCCTTCAAGCGCGACTATGTTTTTATAATACGCGAAACATTTTGAAGGTTGTTATTACGGGGCCAGGAGGAAATCCTACCACCGAGCTCCATATTATTCTCAAAGTATATTGCAACCCCTTTGCTGATAATCCCTCCCGTGCAGTATTTCGCAGGCTAATAATACACTTTAACGCGCTTCATTTTTCAATCATCATTTGCGACAAAAAAAAGCTCCCGCGGAGGTGAAAAATAGGTAGGTAGAGTTCGGTCAATTGTCGCAAAAATGGGGCTTTATGGTAGCGCTGAAAAATTATTCATCTTTCAAGTGGTGAATTTTTGGTGGGAAAATCGAGCGCACTAACAAGGAACCGCCTCCTCAAGGGTCCCCCGTCTTCGTTTTTCTCGAAAGTTACATATGCGAACGAGTGTTGAAAACTTTTAGACACGGATTTTTTTTTCTTTCGATATTGCTATACTGTATTTTTCATCGCTTCACATTGTACGAAATTTAGTTTTTTTTTTCTCATTCAAATTGGTCGACTGTTTGCGGCTGAAACTGCAAAAACACCCCTCGAGACACACCTTTCTTCGAGGGACGATTTCCCCTCTTAAAACTGCTCTTTCGGGGATACAAAACTTGAACCGTGTCTTTAAGTTTTCAGTGCTTTATCACATACAATCGGCGAAAAAATTAAGCGAGCAGAAAAATTTCAAGATTTTTCCAGTGATTTGAAAAGGCCGTAACTTCGTGAAAGATGATCGTATTGGAGGAAAAAGCATTTTTGAAGCTTGAAATCTCTAGTCTAAGAGTCTAGCGGAGGAACTATCTTTTGAGCATCTCCCTCGGCCCGGTCGTAAGAAATAGCGCGAGGCAAACATTTTCAAATTTTTCTTTTTACTATTTTTTTTTGTCTTGAAAATCCTGGCTAAATCAATGCTAGGGTCTTTTGGCCTGATTCTTCAGCTTCAATTTGGTACTTTTTTGCTCTTTCTGTAGGACCATTTGTCGCTGAGATATCGTCGATTGAATGAACAGAATTTTTTTTTTCTTTCGAAAATCACCAATATGTTCAAGTTTTTTTAGCTCAGCACATGCCCAAAGACCCTGTAAAAATTTCAAACCGATCGGTTAAACCCCTTTTCTTATCCGAAGCGTCAAAGTTTTATTAAAAATTCAAGGAGCACTTTTATTGCTCCTTAAACGTCAGTTAATGATGATTAAGACAAAAACGAAATTTGTTACTTTTCTTTCGATTTCTCGTAAACTATTTTTCAAAGGTGAAAAAAGCAAAATTTTCAAACAAACTTGAAACAAAAATATATCATTTCAGACCGTGTAGATTTCACGAAATCATCATCTGTTCAGTGCGTCGATGCGATCTTTTCGTTTGCATGCCATAATTCTTCGAGATTAAATTAATTGCATTAAATGAAGTTGATAACCCCAAGCGAATCTTCATACACCTTTTTACACGCATCGCTATACGATTTTTCAATCCCTTTTTCGAAAGCATTTGCGATAAACAGTTTTATTTCGAAAGTATGAAATTTTGTCATATAATAAAACAGTTTTTGTCGAAACAACGCATTTTTCCGTTGAAAAAGAAAACGCTTTAATTTTTCCGATTTTTTTTTACCCAATCACAACACAATTGTTCTTCTTCAACATTTTGATTTTTTTTCGATATTTTATGAGTAGTCGATCGAAAATTGTGAGAAAAATAAGGATTTTTGTTTCATCTTAATCACGATCAATTGTCGTTCAAGGAGCAGTATAAGTGCTCCTTTAATTTTTGACAAAACTTTGACGATTCAAGACGAAGAACGGTTTAACCGACCGATTAAAAGATTTACAGGCTCTTTGGGCATGAGTGCAACAAACCTGCAAACATTGGTTCAAAACGGCAGAAAAAGTATATTCTTGCACTTTTTCAAATCAATGCTGAGCCTAAAAAAAATCCCCTCTAAAATACCAAAAGTAACTTATAGAGGATTTATTGAAGTTTCCCAAACCCACGTTCCATTCGCTATACGATTATTAGTTCATGAGATATCGATGATGAAAGAAAAAAGCTGACTTTTCATTCAATCGGCGATATCTCAGCGACAAATAATCGTACATAGAGCAAAAAAAGATACCAAATTGAAGCTAAAGAATCAGGCTAACAGATCCCAGCATTGATGTTACCAGGATTTTTTTGACGCCTATGGGCGTTTACGAAGAAAAAAATTGAAAATGTTCGCCTTGCGTTATTTCTTACGACAGCGCAGAGAGCGTGATGCTAAAAGAAAATGTCTCTAGGAGATACTTAAACTAGAGATTTTAAGCTTCAAAATGATTTTTTTTTGTTTTCTCGATACGACCGTTCTTCACCAAGTTACGACCTTTAAAAAATGACTGAAAAAAATGTTGACATTTTTCTACTCGTTTAATTTTTTTTTGCCATGCGTAAATGAGTTTCAAGAAGATCGACGGCGGATAATTGAGTGATGTACCTTGTTGGTATTATGCCGTGCAAACATGGCAACGTCGTAGATGGCACCAATGCTACTCTGGCTATCTCAAAATACTTATAGTTATACTACATATAATTACCGACAAATATCGTTGGTTCTTATTCTCTTAATTAGTAATTATTGCTCAATAATAATTAAAGATATATGTTCGGGAATGATAAATTTACAAAAATTTCTGGGAAAATTGAACATACACTGCATTTTTTTTCCAAACAGAAGCACTTTCACACTATCGGAAAAGTATAAAAGTTTTTAATTTCTCTTGGATTATACCCGGTGTAGAAGTATGAAACCGGAATTGATTTGTAAAAATTACACGTCTGTTGTTTGAAAATGATAAAAACGAATGCGGAGACGGCTTCCTGCGTCACGTTCAATTGACCCGCGAGTTCTTGTTGACTTTGAGTATCATCTTTATCCAATAAGGCTTGCAATTCGTTGTCTATGCAAACTTTTTCGGTGGTTTCCCACCCTCTTCGTTTCTCACGTGAAAATCACCACTTTTGAGTTTTTGAACCACTCGAAACACTGTGTTTTACCAAGAGCATGTTCATCGTAAGCTTCGACAAGCATTCGATGCGATTCTGCAGCAGTTTTCGTCAAATGATAACAGAAAACCAATGCTCTCCGCAAATTGTAGTTCGTAGGCACAAAACCCGACATGTTTAAGGTTATAAAAAAAATATACCGGTGTAGGGAAGTTGGGGATGTTGAAAATCTTCGTCAGCTCTTAGAGGGGAATGATGGCGCTGCAGAAGCGGTCTTACGGTTCCTAAACTGATGGGGAATCACCATCTATAGGGAAATTCCGGTTTCATACTTCTACACCTGGTAGGCAGCTTCGATATATACCTTTCCTTTTCGACAAATTTTTTGTTTTTCTCTTCACAAGGGCACGACGTTGCCAATTCGTCTCGCGTTTATTAAGCGATAAAGAATTATAGAAAACATTATTATGTATATATAAGGGTCAATCGGCCGCGTGCGTAAGCATATTGAGGTCCCCTCGTACTTCACGTCCGGCGGCTGGACCCAGCGACCCCTTGAAAAACCTATCCATTTGAAAAGTAACTAATTGTGTGTGTGTGTGCGTGTGTGTGCGCACGCGCGCGCGTGTGTGTGTAATAATAAATAGATTTCCCAGATTTTTAATTGTAGGCTTAATTCTGCCGGAGTGTGCGAGGGGGGGGGGGGGGCGAGATTGTCTCCGGGAGAGGTGAAAGAAAAATTGAAGAAAGAGGCCAGACTGATAGATTGTAAGCACAAGCGAAGAATTCGTAATAGCCAACGTGCGCGGTCTATGCGATTCGTATCTCTTGCGAGGTCCGGAACTGTCCTCTTTCCGCGTACCCCGAAAACATCTCGACGCGAAAGATGTGTTTGTGTGTTCGTTACCTCTGGTACGTGAGGCTCGTTCCACGGGCCAAAAAACGCGGACGATTTCGTTGAAAAACGAGCCCGCCCGCCCGCCGCTCGTTTGTCTCATCCGTCTCTTGTTTATCGGACAATCAAATCCGTGCAAAAAACGACGAAAAAAAAATCTTGCCGTTATATATAGGGGAGACCGGGGCAAAATGGTATAGCGGGGCATAATGGGACCGGGGCAAAATGGGACCGGGGCAAAACGGGTTTGTTTGGCGTAACAATTCGATTCGAACAATTTAATTGTTAATGAAATTGTTTAAATAATAATTTTTTATCATTCGGCTAGAATCTTCGCAAGTTTGGTGTAGTCTATTAATGCATTAATGACTGTGTGTCCCATTTTGCCCCAATTTGATATTCCACTCCTCTCTGTCCCATTTTGCCCCGATCCCATTATGCCCCAGTGCCGTTTTGCCCCGCTATACCATTTTGCCCCGGTCTCCCCTATATTTTTTTTGCGCGCCCATTGATAAAAATAAATACAATATTTGTGAAATGTATGGGGGAGACGAGTGAATAAAAAACCAAGCAAGGGAAAAAAGACACCTCTCGAGCGACGGCCGAGGTTGATTGTGAGAGTGAGCAGGGCAGGCGCAGGAAGACGCCGCGTGCGTCTTCCTTCTTGTCGAGGAGACACGGCGCGGTCGAGCCGTAGCATAGAAGAAGATTGTCGCCCGGTGGCCCACAGCCCGTATACACCGAAGGATTCGTACGTGTAACGAAAGGGTGGCGCGCGCGCGCGAATTCGCAGTTTGTGAGATTGTTCCCCGACTATTGAATCACCACGAGATTACGAGGGCCGTCGAGCGACCGGGAAGAGCGAAAGCGCCTGGAATATCGAGACTATAGAACCGGTCGGGAGTTTCCACTTGTGGATGAGTTCCGCGTTCTCCCATTTGTAACTTCGCTCACCCGGCAAAGTATGTAGGCGATTTCGCATCGCGTTGCTCCCTCTCTCGTCGTTTGGAAATCCTCGACGATTTCCCGGGTGCACACCTTGCCTCTCGCCGCTCACTCGGCGCTCCTATATAGAGACACGACTCTTCAACGGGGGATCTCGTTTCCGCGCTCCCTCCTCCTACGCCAGCGTCCGCTTATATTCATTCGAAAATGGAAGAGAAGGAGAGAGAGAGCCGCACGAGAATGTACAGTAGTGGCGCCGGCGCCGCCGCCTCCGCCGCCTCCGCCGCCGCCGCCGCCGCCGCCGCCGCCGCCGCCGCCGCCGCCGCACACAACAGTCGCGAGTAGAGGACAGTTCGACGAACAAAAGGGCGCGAGTAAGGGACTCCGGAGCGCAACGTTGCGCCCTTGTTGTCGTTCAGAGACGAAGCACTACTCGTACGCGGCTACGAGCGAAGCAACGCGAACCACCCCCGCTACGCTCTCTCGACGACGCGACACAGACCCATACCCTACCCCGCTCAATTGTTTCAGCCCCGTTGATCCAATAAAGGATTATGGCGAAACAATCGTAGCGCGTGCTCGCCCGCGAGAGCCCTTCCGCTCGGCCTATCCGCAACCCGGGAAAAAGCTCTCGCGGTACTCTAATGGATTTTTTTACCTCCTATATACGCGCTTACTGGTGTATCCTGCTGCTGCTGCCGCTTTTCAAATCTCCGCGCTTCTCCAACGATCATATGGAATAACACACGCGTATTATGTATAGGTCAATTTGATAAAACTATTAAGACGCGTGCGCAAAATCCTAGAGCGATTATGGGACTGCTCCGGAAAAATCGCTCCGTGTCGCGCCTGGCTATATTATATTCGCCAATTTCCGAAGAGTCTCGGTCGCGGCTCTCGTCGAGCGCGTTTAATACGCAATCCCGTTAGCATCGCGTTTTCGGCTCGATGATCCGTTCACCGGACTGCGTTATATTATTCTCGGACAAATTGATTACGCTGCCGGTCGGATACTTGGTCATCTCGGGACGGGGCCCGTTGAAAAAACAATCCTTTTTTATTTTCAAAACAAAAGCTTTCCAGTGCTCCGAGCTTTCAGTGCGCAACGATCAACAAGACGAAAACGAAGCCTGGAGAGGGAGAACGAGCCGCGAGGACGAGAGAGCGGTGGCGAACAATTGCCCGTGTGTCACTCGTACGTGTCTACAAATCTCTCTCTCTCTCTCTCTCCCTCTCTCTCTCACTCACTCTCTCGGTACATACATTTATATACTCGAGCCGCGAGATACAGCAAGACGTATATGTATGTAGAAATGGCAGTGTGGCTCGGAGAGTCGAATTGGATTTTGAGGGTTGAGAGGGCGGAGCCAGTAGTCGACTCGACGATTATAATTGAATCAACAGTCACCGCCCCCCCACCGCTTCCTTGGTGAACCACCATAGTAATTCTGCCGCGCGCGCGTACGCACACGCACACACACGCACACACACACACACAACCTCGTTCCGTCGACGTTTCCGTCCACGACGAGTATTTCTTCATTCGCCCTCGTTAAACAAAATTTGACGGACCAAGCCCCTTTCCCGACATTTATTTCGTACGACAATTTATCGCGTGAAATTTTAACGATGGGAGATACGCTGTTTCTCAGCTCGCCGTTTTTCGTACTACGCGATATATATGCCAAGACTTCCTTCTACACCACCGTTGTCAATACCACAGTGAATTTAATCACCCCCGCGCGGCTCGAGGTCCCTATCCTCTTGCCAAAACATTAAAGGTTGCGCGGCCTGACATTTGCCGAAAATAAGCCTCCCCGGACGCCGAAAAATCTTCCCCACCGCGAACAGCACACATTTTCTCTCGATCTAAGCGCCTTGCGCCTCAAACTTGACCTTTGGGACGATACGAGAGAAGGACAAAATTACGACAAGCTATAATGATTATTTTCCGTTTTATCAGTCGCGCTTTGTCCTTCGAAGGAACCAAGAAATCCGGATATATATGTAGATGCGAATCACGTAGGGTAAATAAATCGATCTCTTTCCGAAGAAAACGACCGAGAAAACGGCCTTTCCGAAGAAGAAAAACGTAATTCGAGTTCTCGGAAGAGATACCTTTAATGGGTCTCGGAGCGAACGTGGTGCAATTAAAAGTTGCGGTCGAATCTAACTAAACCGTAAGTCAGGGAGGGGGGGGGGGGAGAGAGAGAGAGTTGGCGAACCTTTGATTTAAATGTTTCGAACAGGAGGAATTCTCGTGCTTGGCCGCTCCGTCCTTCCCCGTAGCCCGCGATTCCACGTCCCCGGACACTTGGGAGAGAGAGAGAGAGAGACAGGGAGTCTACGTGACGGCGCTTAATTGCATTTGAGAATCATGATATAGACCGCGCGGCGGCAGTTTCTCAGCTTTCGGCTTCGAGCATCGAAGGCAACTTTGCGGAGGCGAGATTTCAAACATCAACCTGTGCGCATTCTCATCTACGTTGCACCGAGTCAAAGTTGAGATTTGAACAAGGTTATTCCCTTTGCGCCCATCGTACGTCAAATAAATATATTCTTTAATTCGCATAGACTTTGCCCGACGAGGAAACGGTTTTCGGTGTGCCCCCTTCGATTTCGTTCAATTTTTTATGCTTTTTTTTTCCATTGAAATCCAAGAGACACGTTTTTATATCGGCACAAAAACACTTTTAACGAGTGAAATTCACCCTCCAAGTTCACCACTCTCAGAGTGACTTTTGCAGTTTCGTATATTTCTTTCAGCGAGATATTTGATTGAAACTAATTGGAGAATAATGCGGCCATGGCGAATAATGAACAAAGCCCTCTTCTCAATTCGGACGAAGTGAATTAATAGAAATGCATAGAGGTTGGAAGTCGAAAAATTTGTACAGCATGGACTACTCTATCCGTTTCAGAGAAACTATTGGCATTTGAAAGAGGTAAAAAAGGAGAGATACACGTTTTTGGGTTTTTTCGAAGAAGGTTTTTGGGTTTTTTTAAATGAATTTTCTGTATTACGCCATTTTGCGGTGTCTCTGTCTGATGTTGTTGACTCTGAGAGATGTTCTTTTCCATCGAAATTTGAAAGATGCAAATTTTCTTTGTTTCACGGCAAATAATGTAATACCGAAGTCTTTCGATACGGACGGCATAAATTGATCGAAGTCTATGGGGAGTTGATGGCCAACAAATGTTATAACATATAGCATAACTTGAATTTGCAGTGTAGGTATATCGTAAGCAAATAACATTTTGTTCGAGTCGAATCTTTATTTATTTAATTTGAATGTATTTAACATTTTCAAAGAATAGCTGAAACAAATAAACCTGTGTATATATATATATATATAGAAACGAATAAATCGGTGCGATGGTCTAGTGGTTAGCGTGCTTGCCACTAAACCTGCCATGCGGACCGGGAGGTCCTCCCGGGTTCTCGAATCCTAGTGTCGAGTACATTTTGTCGTGAAATGTTTTTCTCCGGCATTTCGCGGCGCGAAGTATAACTAAATAGTTCCACGACTGGGGGGCGAACTTGACCGGCTGTATTGGTGATATAGATTTTCCGCAATTTTCCTATACCCATGACACAAATATCATGATAAATATGATACAGAGGGGAAAGTCGGCTGCGGCGGCCGCAAGGAGGGGGAAACAGGGGGAAAAAAAGTGGAGAAAAATGAATGTGGAGAAAGAGTGGAGGAAAGAAACACTCACAGTGCGGGAAAAAAATACGTAACAGACGCTAACAGCAGCGTGTACCTTAGGAAAAAACAAATAATAATTTAAACAAATAATATATATATATATTAGAAACGAACACGGTCGCGGTCAACCGCGAGCCAAGAAAAAAAAAACCCATTTGATTAACATAGATTTTATTTAAATAAAATATTTTTTATTGGCAGCGTAGACACTACTGCTTCTTATGTTTCAACACAACAATTTCGTATGCCTTGATGTTTATGGTGTTGGAGTATGGAAAAATGATCCACGAATTATGATACGAATTTGCATTAGAGAAATAATATAATCAAATTACAACCTCTGACTTATTATCAATTATCATGCCAGCCGTATGTGAATCTTTTTGAATTTTCTTCGTCCAAGAGTCCTTATACAGGAGTGGAGCGACTTTTTTAGCCCTCCCAAATGCAAATGGTTCCGTTGAAATGAAAAATAAAATAAAAAGAAACATTTTTATTCTTACCGCCACTTAAAACCATGGGGATTGAAAGATGCGCATTTTTCATGATTCGTTATAAGCATTTCATTTTGCGCAGTTGGTTTCAATGAAGTATCTCGATAGGAGATACTACAGAATTAGGATCAAGCTGATACGCGAATGGGCGAGGCCGCGGGGGAATTGACGAGAAGACGCGAACAAGACTCGAGCTCGCGGTCTACTCTGTATTTGGCCATGCTCACTCGTATATAATAACTATCTGGCTTCAAATGAAAATACTACTCGCATCTCGTTCTCTCTCGCGCGTTCGAGCAGAGAAAGACCGCGTTCGAAACACTCGTGTGTTCGGTAGACCGACGAATAACCACAAATAACATTTGGGGATTACTCGGTTACCTCGATACCGTTGCGCGAGACTCTCTACGGTCGTCTCTGTACTCCCGAATAACTGCTTTTAAGGGAGATGATCGAACGCTACGTTTTATACATGGTATATACGCACACGGCGACGTACGGGCCTGTATCGAAGCGCCCGCGAGCTCGCACTTGCAGCCCCACCGCCTCAATGAGGGCTTATTCAACCCTCCCCCCCCCCCCCCCCCCCATTGGTACACATCAAAATAGTACATTTTGATACGAATCTATCATTATATACGCATTATACGTACGCAGCGGCGAGCAAGCTTACAAAAAGCAAGTATATATAAAGAGCGGAAATTATACGGGAATGAAGAATCTCGAGCTACCATTCAAACGATTCGCTCGTTAAAAACTGCTATCCCTGTCCTTGATAATCTACATTATACGATTTAACAAGCGCAACGAGGCGGCTGCGGTGGCGGGTCAAGACTAGTGCCGTATCGTTCGGTTCTTGCATGTACAAGTGCAGGGCGCTCCGAGAGTATACGTGTTGCGTGCGACGCTCGTACAACTACACGTTGCTCTCTCTCTCTCTCTCTCTTTCGTTTTCATGCCCGCTCGACACCCTTCATCGACAAGGGGAATTGAAAAGCTGTCGGGGCAATCCTGGCAGGCTTATCCCAAACTCTCGCTCATCTCTTCGTCTCTCGCGCACAGCCTCGAAGGAAGATAGTCCCTCTTTGTCGTCGTCGTCGTCGTCGTGGCGCTTTCGAGCCCCGATTCGATTCTTCGATACCGTATACACACGACAGCGACCCGGATGACAGCGATTAAGAAAGCCCACACACTTGAAGCAGGTTCTCTTTCAGCGACGCGCGCGCGCGCACACATACGCGGCACACCAACCTCTCGAGTGGTTACACTTTCCGTACCCGAATGATACCTCAATCACGATCGTTACCGCGCGATAATAGTGCGCCGATACAAATCTCCTTCGTCTCTCACCCTCACTCTTCCTTCTCTATCCCGCCAACTTTGAATGACGTGCCATACCAGTCTATCTAGCGAGAGTTACTACACAAGCTGCTTATAAACTGTTGTGCGCACGTGTGCACGAACGCCGTTGATGCCGCGGTGGTGCGTACGTTCCTCTTGTTGGGCGCGCATGCATATAGGTAGATACATTTTAATTGTTGCCGCGTCGTCGTATTGGGTCGGCAAGACAGATATTTTGGCTTTCACAAATAGATAACGTTTTGTTTGTTTCGAAAGACTTTTTTCAATGTTGCGATTTGTTACCTTTAAAATTGCATAGCTGTCACTTTTAGCTTGCGTCAGATGCAAAGGAATTTTCGTGTGCAGCTGTTCGCACTTGGCTCAATGTTTTGCCGATGAAGACGAGAAGTTCTCACGGAATGATGAAGCTACCAGAAATGTGGCCCAAGATTATCGGACAAAATGGAAGATATATGACCCGAGTAGAAATCCTGGTCCGGCTTCAAAAAATACCTCATCAGACATCCTGATTGTTTCGTTCATGCCTGGATCAGGATTTTTTTTTATCAAGTACTCATAATTTTTGTCACACTTTCCCCGATTTTGGTCTGACCAGGGTAAAAATTCAAGGCCTGATCAGGGTGAAAAGTGAAGGCCTGACATGCAGTCCGAGGAGTTCCGAGAAGTTCGCTGATGCTTCGGAAACCACCACACATTCTTCGTTGCACTGTAAAAAAGATATTCAATTTAAATAGCATCTATTTAAATCAAATATGTGTTTTACTACGATCTTATTTGTTTCAAATGTAGTTTTTTAATGTTCAATCGAATATTTCACAAATCCAAATTAAATTGAAATACTTCATTTGGAGTTGTATCACAATAATTTTGTATCACAATGCGTCATTTGCTGGCCTTCTGAATGGATGTTTTCGAAAAAAAAAATCTCCATCCACTTGGGATCGAACCTAGAACCTACCTACCTACCTATAGCTACGCACGCTGGCCCTACGCTATCGTGTGTTTGTAGCGTTTCGCTGGCATAAGAGACCACATCGATTTCTATAACTGTTTCTTGTATCACATAAACTATATCAATTAGATGATATCATTGGGAAGATTAGAGAGTTTTATCGAATATCATGCTATAGCGTGATGCTATAGCATGCAATAGCGTGACAATATGTGTCGACGTTTTGACGACACGCTAATATATACTTATAGGTCGTCTAGTGTTTGATAAAAGGTTAGGCGTGTAAAAAGCGCCAAACTCTATATAGGTCCAGTGACTTGATTATTGCTTAAAGCTAGCCAGATCAGGCGAATTGAATGAAGCCGTAAGTCCAGTTGCCTGAGCATCGCCTGACACTAGTATGAACATGCAACCAGAGGAAATTCCCGAGTCAAAATTTTTAGCCTCCTCTGGAACCCTTGCAGCACCCATTTATTTTGTAATGGACAAGCCACCAGCCTCCGTTGAACCTTCCAAACCCCATTTGTCGAGTTCAGTGCCACGAAGAGACCTCCTCTTGGTCCAGTTTAGCCTATGTTAGACCTCCCAAACCTTCTTTCGATCCCCAGTTTCAATGAAGCGTGCAGAACATAGGCCTCCTTAACCTGCTTTCGATCTCAAATTCGTTGCCCCGACCCGGCCCAACCTCCTATCGACCCAAATTCGATATCTCCTCCATCATCACTCCATTGTAGCCAGTTCGGTAACCCGTTAGATGACGAAAAAACAGGAAAAAAGTACATGGAAATATGCATTATCAGACGATGGATAAATACTACACAATTAATAAAAATACATCGTTATATTATCAAATCATTAGTGCAATATTAATATGAGAAAACAATGAAATTTTCTCAATGTCGGTTTATTATTATTTTATAGGCAATCCATACAAGAATGCTCGTATATACAGTCTTACTCCAATTCTATCGAATTTATAGGCGGCACGAATTGTTCTGTGAGAAAAAAATCCCACAGGAAAATGATTAAAAAATTTCAGGCTATCCAGTATAAACTAACGCTACTCTTTATTACATCTTTGGCATTTCCTCTTAAACCCTATAGTTGTTGAGTTACATTGAATTTTCCAGAATTAGTATTTTTTAGCAAAAAATGAAACAACTTTGCAAAAAAACATCGTACAAAACTTTTCAAAAAAAGAAAATGGCGCTCCTGCTATCTCGTGCGAGTTTATTATATATCACATGACAACAAAATTTTCCATAAGTCATGCGCCCAATTCTCGATGGTCGGAAAAAAGCAAAAAAAGTAAAATAAAGCTGAATTTGTTAATTTCAAGACGCCGTTCGGTAAATTTGGTCACCTTTTTTTTCACGAAGCTATGTAACTTTTAGTGCGGCAAGAAATATCGACTGGTGTATCCAAACTTTTGAGCGGAAGTGTATATTATATAATACTATATACATATATATTATGCTCGAAATATGTGGTTGCGTTAATATATTCGAATATACACTACCGGTCAAAAGTTTTCGGACACTTAAGACAATTGCAAAACTTTCAATCACTTTGCATAATTGCAAAATTATGTTAGAATAATTAATTATATAGAGCTTTATAGTATTGTCGTAAAATAATCAACGAAACAAATTATATTACTCTAACATTATTTGACAATTGTTCAGCGCTCGCAAGTTTTGCAATTATGTCAAGTGTCCGAAAACTTTTGGCTGGCAGTGTATATCTAAATAACATGTAATGTTCATATCTATGTAAAACGTTAGGGTGTCAATAATAGTCTATTTTATGTTCTAAAAGATTTAAATTGTCGGCTTGGTATTCAACCTCATTCTATTTTTTGTTTCTTTTGTCTTTTCTTTTTGTTCTTTTTGTTTTTTTTTTGTTCATACAATCATGAGTCGATAAATGGTGATGGCCGATTACGGTCGATTTTAAACAAAATATTTGTTTTTTCTACGTTCTCATTTGTACTACGTCGGAAATAAAAGAAATATTTCCACGTTTATGTGTGAAGCATATTTTTATTTCTTCTCGCTACACTGCCAAAAATCACTTTTCATTTAAATAGGATCTATTTAAATGAAATAGGTTTTTTCCTTGTCTCACGAGCTACTACGATCATATTTGTTTCAAAGATATTTTTTTAAATTTGTTCCAGCAATTCTTTTAAAATATTAAATATATTCAAATTGAATAAATAAAGATTCGATACAACTAAATCTTTAATTGCTTACAATGTACACTGTAAGTCCGAGTGTACACTGAGAGAAAAGTGCAAGGTATTTACAACAAGCGAGCATATATGGTAAAAGAGAGTATAGTCGAATTCCCTATAGTTTATTGTCAACGCAATCATAATATGGTTAGCACAACTATAAGCGGAAAGTATAGGTAAACATGCGTCGTTGGTGGCGTGTTTTACTATCTAGTATCTCCAAAATTACTGTACACTATTGTAAAAGACTTTACAATATCGACATGGTTAATTCGCAGCTATATCACAAAATCGGCGCACAAATACTAATGCTGCACTGAGAGCAAAGTACATGGTATTTATGAAAGACGCCCACGTCAAAAGAGAGGATAGTAAAATCCTGTATAGTTTATTGGCATTGTAATCATAATATCGTTAACACAACTACACTAGGCCAAAGAATTGAAGGATATTGGAAAAGTCCGCCAATTTTCCGGTCATCTTTAAATGGCTGTAACTCCTCGAAAAATGGTCGTATAGTAAAATAAAAATAAGCCAATTGAAGGTGTGAATCTCTAGTTTTGAGATCTTGAGGGCGAAAATTTTTTGCATCAGCCAATTTTTAGTCATCAAAAACCCAAGGTAAAAAAAATTTTCAAAATTTTTGCTCACCTTTCACAGTCCGCACGGACTTTAATAATTTTTTTTGAATGATCGGACTAAAAGGATCGTGTAGCTGAATTCTTCCTCTTCAATTTGAGCGGTGGGGGAGCTCTGTACGATTTTTTCTTGCTGAATTATCGATGTTCAAAGCAAAAATAACACTTTTGACTTTGATGACTGATTACTCGGAGACTAATGGTCGCACAGAAAAAAACCAGAGGGTTTTGGAAAGTTTGACGTATTCTCTATAAGATGCTTTTATCACTTTATTATCAAGATTTCTTTTTATGCGGGAAAATGGATTTTAAAAAACGTGAAAAATGCCACATTTACGAATATTCTTTTAACTAAGGATTATTTTGCCAATATCGAATAGATAACAAAAAAATTCGGTTTTTTTATGACCTCAAAGTATCCTAAAAGAGCCCTCAAAAGTTTGAACCCCTGCGATTTTTTTTTTCATTGTGTTCCGAATGATCGAAATTGTGGTTTTCGCCAAACATCGATTAAGGATGTTGAGTTCCTATGAAACATGTTAATGTTAATTGTTCAATAAATTGCTTCTTAATCGTCATGACATTTTTACACGACCTCCTGAATACTCCATGTAAAAGCATACCAAATTTTCAGAATTCTATCATCATTACTTCAACCTCCTTAGGGGTTGAAATAAAAAATGATAAGAAAATTCGGAAAATTTCGTATGTTTTTGTTTGAAGTATTTAAGAGGTCGTGTTAAAATTTCACGACGATTAGGAAGCTCGTTATTAAAAAATTAACATTTTGTTGAGAACAATTTTTGAAAGAATTAAAACAAAAATTTATCAATAAACTTCGTTTTGTTTCCGTTGCTTTCAGTATATTCTATATATTACAAAATTGAGAGGTCAAAAAAAAAACTTATTGCAAAGTTACATCAGTTTCCATAAGACAACATTTTATTTGTGAATGTTAATTGTTCAATAACGAGCTTCCTAATTGTCGTGAAATTTTTACACGACCTCTGAAATACTTCATACGAAAACGTACCAAAATTTCCGAATTTTATTATCATTTGCGATTTGGGACTCAACATCCTTAAAGGCTAAATCTACCACGTTTTATTCGTCTTTTGAGAATCACAATTTTTTTTGGCACCGATCCGAATTTCCGTTGCTAAAAAATATTGATTGCTGAACAACGGGAACAAATTTTTGTTTAAGGAAATAAAAAACATTTACTTAAAAAAAATTTTTTTTGACAAAAAAAGATTAATTTTAAAAAATCGAAAAAAATTGTTCGATTTTTTTTTATAGCGCTGAACGTTTTTCATGATACGACGAGCGATTGGAGTTGTTGGAATTCACAGTTCTTTAAATGTGTGCGTGTGTACAATTTACATCCCTACGATACGATACGACACCCTACGCACACGTCCCACGATCATTAGATCAAGATTTTCGCTCGTCGTATAATGAATCACGTTCAGGACTATAAAAAGATCTAACATTTTTTTTCGATTTTTTTTTCAATTAATTTTTTTTTCATTAAACGAAAATTTGTTCCCGTTGTTCAACAATCAACATTTTTTAGCACCGAAAACTCGGATCAGTGCCGAAAAAAATTGTGATTCTCAAAAGACGAATAAAAGGTGGTAGATTTAGCCTTTAATCGATTTTTGGCAAAAACCACAATTTCGATCATTCGGAACACAATGAAAAAAAAATCGCAGGGGTTTAAACTTTTGAGGGCATTTTTAGGATACTTTGAGGTCATAAAAAAAACCGAAATTTTTTTTGATCTATTCGATATTGGCAAAATAATCCTTAGTTAAAGGAATATTCGTAAATATGGCATTTTTCACATTTTTTAATATCCACTTTCCCGCATAAAAAGAAATCTTGATGAAAAAATGATAAAAGCATCTTATAGAGAATACTTCGAAGTTTCCAAAACCCTCTGGTTTTTTTCTGTGCGACCATTAGCCTTCGAGTAATCAGTTATCAAAGTCAAAAGAGTCATTTTTGCTTTAAAGATCGATAACTCAGCGAGAAAAAATGGTACAAAGCTCTCCCACCGCTCAAATTAAAGGGGAAAATCCAGCTAGACGACCCTTTTGATCCGATCATTCAAAAAAAGTTATTAAAGTCCGTGCAGACTGTGAAAGATGAGCAAACATTTTGAAAATTTTTTTTACTCTGGTTTTTTGATGGCTTCTAAAAATTGACTGATGCGAAAAATTTTTGAGCTCAAGACCTCAAAACTAGAGATTCACACCTTCAATTTGTTTTTTTTTATTTTGCTGTACGATCATTTTTCGAGGAGTTACGGCTATTTGAAAAAGACCCCCTAAAATTGGCGGACTTTTGTAATATCCCTTAATTCTTTTGCCTAGTGTATAAGCGAAAAAAATATATCTAAATATGCAACTTTGGTGGCGTGCTCGACTATCTATTATCCCGGAAAAAAGTACTAACTATTGTAAAAATATTAACTGAATTAACTATGTCGCTATTGTAAAGTCTTTCACGGTAGTTAATAGTTATTTCAGGGATACTAGACAAAAAAAACACACTACCAAAACGGCATGATTATATTGACGCTTATAGTTGTGTTAACCATATTATGATTGCGGTAGCAATAAGCTATATGAATTTTACTTTTACCATGTGCGTTTTTTTTTAATATTATAAATACTATGGATATTTTTCTCATTGCAAGTTTGTACTATTTATATGGTTGACATTAACACTCGTTGCGAATAAAATGTTACAAGATCTTACGAAAGCCGTGGCACGCTATGATCGATATAGAAATATTAGCGCATTTATTTATTAGTTTTTAGGATTCTAAAAACTAATAAATAAATGCGATATTTCGAAAACTATTGCACCGCGCCAAAAATCCATTTAAGCAGTGACATATATTATCAAAAAAGCAATCTGTGCAAAATTCCACCTATATCAGAGGTAGCGGTTATTCGGAAATGCAGGTGGAATTACTTTCATCAGATATGCCAAATCTACGATCGAATTACGATAAGTAGCCGATAGCATAGAGGCAGCGTGCCTGAATATAGATAGGTCGGTCGTAGGTTCGAATCTCCATGTAGGTGAAATATTTTCTTCGACAGGAATCATTTCAGGAGGTCAGGGAATAACAAATAATGATCAACAATCATACAGGTAGTACTATGGATTGAAAATTTTTGAATGTTTGAATTTATGAAATATCATATACATTTAGTAGACATACGATTCAATATGGTAAAAACCACTATTGTTTGATAGTTTAAGGAATCATATATTTTATGAAAACCTACTATATTATATAGCATTGACAGACAACGTATGCTTGAAAAATTGTTGGTTGCGGTTAACGTATGATCATAGTTAACACAACTGCTAGAATATCATAAGCAATACAGTTCGGCAGTAACCATGACTGATCAAATATTATTGTCCCCTCAGGGTAATATAAAATAAGGTTAAAATATGGTTGAGGTTACTATACATTTCTCTCTGTGTACACTGACAGAAAAATTCTATTGATATTCACTAACCGCGTTTATTTGATTCCTTTTTATTTTAAATAATTAGATTTTTCGTAATTTGATCCTAATAAATATGTGATTCTGGTTCATCTGTTCAATAAACTGGTGGTCTGTCTTTGTTGCAACACTCATGTCAAAGGGGCGTGCGGGTAGAGAGGGTATGGAGAGAGACGGATTATATATATATATGTATATAGGTTATCTTTGAAAAATCTGTAGCATGTTATTCGATAAAACTCTCTAATTATCACAATGATATTAACTAATTGATATAGTTCATGTGATACAACAAACAATTATAGGTATTCATTTGGTCTTCTATGCTATATCTGCGACTAAAATGTTACAAGCACTCGCTAACATAGGGGCAGCGTGCGTACCTATGAATAGGAAGGTACTATGTTCGAATCACACATGGGTAAGGTGAAATATTTTCTTCGAACAAAATCATATCAATAGGCCAGGGAATGACGAATTACGATAAAAAATCGTTGGGGTAAAACATTCAATGAAGGTATTTATTTTATTTTGGATTTATCAAATATTTTATGCATATAGTACACTTAGATTTCCAGTCGAAATTGTAAGCAAATAAAGATTTATTTTGGCAGTGTACAGTAGGCCGAAAGGGGGGCCAGTAGGTTCTGCGGGAGCGCTCGAAGTAGGCCGACAACTCAACCTGCGGAAGGCCCACCTGGCCTTCCGCAGGTTGAGTTGTGGACCCCATTGGCCTCCTTTCAGTGAAAATGTCTACTGTCTGCTATTCCGGAGGTTCAACGGAGAGCCTAGCGCATGTTGCTTTCAAACACTGCACCCTCCTTTGGATACCCGATAATCCGCTATCGCCGATTTCTGCTCGAGAAAGGAAGCCTTCATTTTGCGGGTTGAAAGCGGGTCGAAAATTTTGACTCGGGAGCAGTACCACAATGTGATCAGACCCGGATCAAATATCAAGCCAGCCCGACCATATTTCTACTCGGGAGGTGGCCCAAGTTTATATCCTTTTTTTTAAATATGAGTTTTATGTCAATCAACGTAATTTGGACGAGTTTAGAGCCTTTATTCCCGTCGAGGACAAGTGATGTCCAATTTTTCGAAAATTACATCGGTGGAGTAGACTAATTCTTGAAAAAGAGTCTTCGGGAGCTGGTTTTGCCACTCGAACAGCTCATTTCCGCTGTATGGCGTATGAAATTGTGACGCGTCGGGGAACATCAAAGCGATTCACTTAATTATATCGCGAGCGCGGAAGGGTTATAACCTTCCAATGGATTATAGAGATAGAGGTGTAGAGGCGTGATACGCGATTCGCTAGTCACCGCGTGTGTACACCGGTCTACCGTCACTTTTCGATATATAGACAGTGGCTATGGAATATCACTCTACGCGCGTATAGAGAGTCTGCACGAGCAGCGCGTATTTACTGACACAATAATTATCGGGATTGACGAGGGGGCGGCGGCAGCGGCGGCGGCGGCGGTAGCGTCGGCGAATGGAGCAGTTCAAGACCGCAACCTAGCAAATTCTCGAGAGAGATCTTTGTGTACATGTATAATCCACGAAAATCCACCACCGATCTAACCGTTACAAATTCCCCGTATTATTTGAACGTAAAACGTTCAAAAATCAATAATTATAGGAGAACTCGGGGCAAGACGCATACGCGGGATAAGATGAATCTTAAGCTTAACCACTAAACAATGTGTGCGAGCACAGTGCTCCCGTTGGAGTTCGGAGGGAGGGAAGTAGGTGGGGGGGGGGGGGGGGGCGGTGGGCAGTAAGGTCAATGGTTGTGAAACAATATTGATTTTTTGACAAAACGATGTAATTTTTTGTAAAGTTCAACATCGTTTCAGCTTTTTTGAGTTGCCGATATTGATTAAAGACAGATAGGTAAACACAATGAAAGTGCTAATTATTAATATAACAAGAATGGGAATATATGGAATGGGACAAGATGAATACAAGCTATCGCAAATCCGGAATATTTTACAACGTACCATGATTTACGTTAGGAAGGGTGAAATGAAACTAGAAAAACATTTGGTTCGTCTTCAACCGATGTTTCTACCAGGGGAAGAAAATGTACTTGCAAATTATCGAATTGATATATATGGAAGCAAGATTATTCGCACTAATACAGAATCTAGACGATTGGCTTATCAAATTGATGGCATTGAGAATGTAACCACTTTTGTAGGCGAAAGATGCCAATAATTCGTATCCCAGATACATTGCCCCGCATAAGGGGTAAGATGGAAAAAATAAAGGTTTAATTACAAATATATATTGTATGATACAAATCGGGAAGCCTGATTTTTTCGCTTCTAAAATTGAAGGTGACTGACTCATAGATGTATTGTTTTATTTAAACATGACCTTACCGTTATCACCTTGCCCCGACTTCCCCTAATCGTCGGGACAAAAATAAAAAATTCAACAAAGGCCCAAAGCTGTAATTGCTCGTCGACAAAGTTAAAAGCAATGATAAAATTATTGCAATTGATTGGAACGTCGAAGCCAAATATGTCAAAACGTATTTATCAAACAGTCTGTTGTCAGCACAGGTGGGTAAGGTTAATTCGATTAAGGGAGTACGAAAACAAGAAGACGAACAAAAAAAAATGTTTGTTCTGCAATCCAATAGCGCGAGCTATTGTATCAGCGAATTGCCCCCCGCCCCTCCACGGCCTGTTCTCGGGCCCGACACGCGTCACGGGACAAAATAAGCTCCCCTCGCCCCAAGTACGTACTTTACTGTGCCACGAGGGTGGAGTTTGTTTCGTGTTACAAGATACACATACTCGGTTATAGCCCCGGTACACGTCGAGGATCGATTAAGAATGTTTGCCCCCCCCCCCCCCCCCCCCTACTTTGCCCTTTTACACTCAACTCTGCGACAGACTAATTCATTTAACGAGACGATTATTTTTTATTTCCCATCCAAGATACCTGCCAAACATTTTCCAGTCAAACGGAAGACAATAATTATACGAAATAGCGAATATACGTATTTAAAACCTATGTCGCGAGTTTTGCATGATGTATTTCTTTAGCTCGGAAAACGAGTTTCGACAAAAATATTCCAAACGTGTAGTAGCCAATGATGACGCCGTAGTTTAGTTACGTTATAAATAAATCAGTCGCGTATACTTGGCAAACGGCCCGATTCGAGATCGCGCAATGCGGATTTCTGTATAGACTTGTTACTTGAGGGGAGCAACCCGTCGCGTGTCGAGAGAGTCGCGTGTCCGATACTACATATACGACGCACGCAGAGAGCGCGTCCTCGTTCGGAGCTTGTCATTCTCTCGGCCAAAATTCACCCCGTTTACCGTCTCAAGTGTTTGCCGAACTGTTTCAGTCGAACTTTAAACAAACAACGTTTTTTCTCAATTACCCGAATCAACGAATCATCGACAAATCTCTCATCCGTTACTTTTTTTACGATCCTCGTACATTTTGGGAGTTTGTGTTAGTAATTTAAAAAAAAAAACAAAAAAAATCTATCTACTGACCGTTTCGCGGGCCGGGCTCCAACACTGCGGTGACACGCTGCGACCGCTGTGATTGCTGCTAGCTCCCGAATTCGAGACCGCTACATTTCCCCGAAAGTGCTCTATTCCGGAATTGTAATTGCCGGAAGTGACGGTTCCCGAGACCGCCGGATCTTCGTCCTCCATGGTCTCGATGTCGACCTCGTCGTCCGAATCGAGGTCTTTGTCGTGCGAGCATGAGACCTCGTCTTCACGGATCGCCGGAGTTGATTCGATTATCGGTGAGGCTCGAAGAACCGGACGAAAGGCCGATTGATGAAGGGGTACCGCTGCTGCGGGGTTGAGGGGATCGCTCGCCGCTGCCGCCGCCGCCGCCGACGCCGCCGCCGCCGCCGCCGCCGCCGCCGCCGCCGCCATCGTTGTTGTCGTACCGCTCAACGGCGGTGGCAATGGACCTGACGAAACAAAAACCAAACAGTTCCGACCGCGCACCAACGAATAAAGAATTCAATGAATTTATCGCGGGGGGAGGGGAGGGGGCGTACCCGGAAAGAGCACGGGTCCTCTTTTGGCGAGCCAGGGAAAGCCGTACGGTGGAAAAGGAAAGCCCGGAGACTTGGCGGCTGCAACCGCCGCGGCCTGTTGATGCTGATGCCAAACGTAATCCATAACGAGACTACGAGAAAGCGGCAGTGGGAGTTCCGGAAAGGGCGGTACCCTCGGATGTACCGACTGTTGAACGGGTAACGACGAAGCCGGCGGCGTTGTCCGCACCGTCGGAGAGGATCTCGATCTCTTGGCCGTGGATCCCGGTGATTCCTGGGAATTTCCGTTATTTCCGAGCAAACGTTTCCTCGAGGCACCGTTGAATATCGCCTTTACGTCTTCCCAGCAGGCGTCGTCTCCTTGGTTCCCGCCGCCGCCGCCGCCGCCAGCACTGCCGCTGCCGCCGCCGCCGCCGCCACCGCCACCGCCACCGCCGCTGCCGCCTCCCGGCTTCGAGAGCATGCGCTTTCTCGTACCACCGTTGAACATCGCTTTGACGTCCTCCCAAGCGTGCACGATGTCGTCCGGTGGATTTCCCGAGAGCTTCATGTGCCGTCGCCACGAATTGAAATTGGCCGCGTCCGGTTGCACGTATTTGTCCGCCGGACCGGTTCGATGCGAATGAAATATAAACTTGTTCGGGGAAAAGAAGAGTCCGCAGTACGTGCACTTGATGCACTTTGCTCGAGAGCTGTTGTAACGAGAGGGCAAAAATGCACCGCGGCAACCCCAGGCACACTCGTGATGTACCGAGAAGGCAAAGTCTTCCGGGAGTCTGCGCGTAAGACGACACAAATATAACCATCGATAAAACTCGTTTAGCCAAAAAAAAATTTTTTTAAATTGAAAAAAACAAATCGCGCTAACCTCGGCGGTGCGTTGTCACTGAGGAACGATTTGCAGAGGCGCTCGGCTTCTCTCCTCGTGATCATTCCGCATCTCCTCGAGGAGGGTGGCATCGCCCCGGCTCGGCGCAACATCTCTAGCTGAACCGGGGTACACTGGACGCAAGTTATGCCGAGAGCGACCCGGCGATTGTGTATCTCGTTGTAACTGAATTGTTTGAGAAGAGTGTTGCTTATTTGTGCCAGGCAGAGTCTCTCCTGGCCGTCGATCACGAGGGAGACGATGTGAATACCGTAGAGCGACACAGTACCGACCTGCAATTCCTAAATCGTACAATCGCGCGCGACGCCGTTTCCTCGAATATAGCCTCCTTCAACGAGGCGATGGAGGAACAAAAAGCACGTATAAACGCGGAAAAATGTATTGCCGGTCGAGGGCGGGAGGAGCACGGTACCTGATTCGGTTTAGCGTGCGATTGCGCTTGGGAAGTGGACTGCACCGATTTCTGAGACGGGGCGAGGGGTGGCATCGACAATACCGCTGCTCCCTCCATTCTGAAATGAAAAAAAAAAAGAAAAAAAAACATAAGATCCATAGTCATTTTGTCCGTTTGCGATTTCTCTCGTTTCGCGGTAGATCGCGCTAACGACCTTTTCATTGCCAAATTTGTCATTTTAATTGTAGCGCGTACCGCATCCCCTCCTCCTTATAGCTGATCATCGAAAGTCCCTTTCTAGATTTTCTCAATTAAATTCATCGGGTTTGTTATTCACGAGCCATCTGTCAAGTACAATATACGTTGGGCATGATTTGCCACAATTTTTCCTTATTTAACTAGCCCTCACAGCCCTTTGCATGGACGACGAAGGCGATTTCGAAATATTTACAGATATTGGGAGCGGCCATCGCCCAAATTTGTCAACTTTGAATTTCGCTACTCGAAAAACCACTCCCTCCGGACGATCGATGAAAAACATAGACTGGACTGCATTTAGAGACGGAACAAAAATTACGCCGCTAGGAGGTGGTAACAATAACGAGGAACCGAGTTTTTCCATTGAAACAATTACAACAAAGATCCAAAAAACATTAAGCGATTTCAGCGAAAAAATAACGTCAAAGAAAAATAAACCTTTGCCACCTGCAATAAGAGAAACGCTCCGGCCGAGAAAAAGAGTCAGACTAGCAATGAAAAGGTTCTATATAGAAACTACGACGACCTTGGCAACGGTCGTAACACCTACCTAGAGATCAAAAATGAATGCGCAATCCAATTGACTGAACATAAAAATAAAAAACGCACTGACATTATCCAGTTAACTGATGACCACTACCAAAAAGTGCCGAGGATTCAAAAGGTCATGCAAACGACTGCCAACAATAGCGCCGATCTTGCCAGACTGTAATTAATAAAAAGATGTAGCAATAAAACTCCTCGACGTTTCCATGGTGACGCATACAACCGACACCAAATTCTGGCCTGCTAAACGGACCTCTGGACCGAACGGACACATTAGACATCAGAAAAGCAATTTCTAAACTTAAAAATGGTAAACTGAACTCTCTCTCTCTCTCTCAATACACCGACGACGCATGTATAATATCCGAATGAAGAAGCTCGCAACACGCGAAACCTGAACCTGAAACCGCGACACCAATCCTTATTGACTACTATAACAGATGGGAACTCCAGTGCAACGTCGGTAAAACTCAGGCTGAGACACAAACAACGCCAAAAGACGATTAGAATTGGCGATTAACACATTCCATTACGCGACTGTATCAGATATCTAAGTATAGACGTGCGCTGTAATTCGAACATGGCTCGGCATGCCGAATCCATCATAAGCAAAGTACGCAAAACAACATACATGCTGTCTGGAATTTTGGGCTGGAACAATAAAATAAATGAGGACATAAAACACAAAGTCATTAGAGCCTGCATTCTACCCACATATACTAGACTACGGTTAGGCTGCCTATTCCCATTGTATAGCGACAATTATGTAAACAAGTTAAAAGTAGCCTATAAAAAAATACTAGCAATATCCGGTAATCTGCCAAGAAGCTTCCCAACGCAAGCATTATGTGAAATGCTAAACGAGGTGAGCTTTGGCGAAAGAGCCCAAAATAATTTCGCAGCATGCCTTTAAAAACTCGCAACGTTGGACGGTAACCTAACTGGAATCGATAATGAGGTCCCAAGACCCCAAAACTCAGTGTTAGAGCAAACGCATTAGCATACACCGACTCACCATATAATCTGTACATACAGTCTTATCTCATACCTACAACACTTAGAGTCGCGAAACATCAAACTATAAAAGCACGTCAACAATAATCGTAAGATAAATATATGATAATTAGTCACTTAGAATCCTATCACACATGTTCGATCAATAAAACCCATAGCGGCACACTATATATAATCACAACTGAAGAATAAGAATAAATAATCATCGTCATTGCCATCATCATCATCGTCATCATCATCATCATCATCATCATCATCATCATCATCATCATCATCATCATCATCATAATCAACTAGCCTTTGCCAAGATAATATATCGGCGGCAAGCTGCCTTGTCTGAATGATCTTTCGACGGAATTGGACGACGGTGATTGAGAAAATCCTCGCGTTGATACAAGAGAGCAGGGCGCCACCGATGGATTAAACACTTTTACCGATCAAAGCTGCTGCTTTCGTTGGCGAGATTTTCACGGAAAGTCAACGAATCTCTCTCTCTCTCTCTCTCTCTCTCTCTCTCTCTCCAGCTCTCTTGTTCCGTCGATAATTAAAACAGCACAATAATACTTTCCTATGTAGAGCGGATGAAATAAACAAGAGATAAACGTGATCGGTCCTTTCTTTGCGCTAAATCTTTCGAGAATGTCGAAACGTGTCACTCTCGTTCGAGCCGGTACTCGTTCCTCCGCTCCTTCTCAGTTCTTCTATTTTTCTCTTTTTTCTAGCTTCTCCACCTTGTGGCTTTCGTTCCGTCAATTTCGTCGCTTTCATTGCGAAAAAAAGGGACTCGCCTGTACATATATTTCTATATATTCGTAGAGGCAGCCCGAGTACTCGATCGTTCCGCTGCTGTGGCTGCGAAAATAAGCCAAGTTGAATTCGCAGTGAACGTGGATACTCCTCTCTCGCTCTCTGCCCCCCCTCTCTCTCGCTCTCTTCCTCCCGAGACTCTCGAAAATCGAGTTCCTTATCCTCTTATATCGTTAGTTCTCCCGAGCGTCTGTTATCTCACCCTACGGGAACCATTTCCTACTTCCCCTTTTCGAGCTTTCTCTCTCGTTCGTACACCGTGTTTTCCCTTACTCTCGGCTCGAGAGCTTTTCTTTGGGAGTTGTCGTTCAACGATCTCGGCAAGCGTTAAATTTTCTAGCCTCTTTTGTACACCGGCGAGTCTCTAATTTCCGTAAACCCTTGAAGTTGACAGAATCGCGAGAGAGGAAGAGAGAGAGAGAGAGAGAGAGAGAGAGAGATGGAGGGAGGGAGGGAGAGAGAGACGGTGTGTGTGCGTGCAAAGACGATTTTGCCGGGCCATTAATGAAGTAATAAATATCATATACATATATATTAATGTTGCATCATCGGTGTAATTTCCTTAGATTGAATGAATAGCAGTGGCATAACCAAGAATCAATCAATACATCGTCGTCATTTCGTAATTTGTACAAAAAGGTGCTGTTTCATTACGTAAATTAAGTAGATATTCAAATTTCTAAATCAAGTCGACGATGGACGAAAGCAATACGTTCGATTTTGCGACCGATACACAGCTAAAATAATACCGGAGATTAACATTTACTACCAAGTAGTTATAGCTGATATCATTGCGAATCCAAAACGCCGATTCGAGAATCTACCGTTAACTCGTGCAGTTGACGCATTGTTTGAATCGAATACGAAGAATGGAGATGATTTCATGAATAATTATTGAAAAAAGCTCAATAATTGATATGTTAGCCTTAAAACCGAAGCGATGGTCATGAAAACCATACTTTAATTTGAAAATGATGAAATAAATGGTGAAAATCAAAGAAATCACATTCAAACGACGTGCTACGCTAACTTGTATAAACATCGTAGTTACTCTCAGTGAGTTCCGCTGGCTATGAGAAAAGTTTGCCTGCCGTGAGGCGGATATGAACGTGGCTCGGAATAATGCTTGAGGAACGGTTCTCTCATGTGACATTATCGAAGAGAAGAATTACGCTAAAAAACTGTTGGCCCGATTTGCAGAAGAAGAAAAAGGAAAACTGAGACTCATCCAATTGTATATGTACCGAAAGTAAAGTTTAAAGACTGGTAACTGGATTAAGGAATGAGTTGGTTGATTATATTTTGAAGGTATTGCAAGTTGGTATTAATGTTGACAGGACGTGTCGTTGAAGGTAGTTTTATATTTTACGTGTGTTACGTGACTATCGTGTAAATTATAGTTGAAAAAAAGATGATCGCGAAGAAAAGCAATTTTTCGTCACAGGCCGCGGGCTTCTCGAAGACCTCTCGCAGAAAGAAATGCTTGCTACGCCATCGATAAATAGCAGAATGATTGGTGCAAGTGATGGGCGCACCCGCTCGGGCTCTGCTACCGCACTACCGAATAAAACATTGCGATGCATCCTTAGAGAGAAAAGAGACGAGTCTGTTATCGCACACTTGTAAGTATGGACGGAAAAAAGTGAATCGCGATTGCGAGTAACGTACAGGGAGAATCGACAGGGGCGTTCGTTTGTCAGCAGGTGCGGTAGATGCTCCGTATACCTGCAACGATGGACGCCACAGCCTCCATTTTAATTGAAAACGCCTTCCATGAAGGTACCAACTCCCGGTCCAACGCGCGTACATGTACGTTTAGTGGTTGTACGCTACTATGGCCACACGTATACAGAGGTGGCCGCTGCTTCCGCGACGGGGAAGCGAGTAGCGAGAAGCTGCGTTTCGGCAGACGGCAAATGTCCCTGGAGGCACCGCGTTACAGGGGAGGGTAATTCAATTTGACACTCCCACCCGCGTTTAAACAAGGCAGCAGCACCCATCCGATATGTACGAGCTTCGTCTCGCGCTCCCTCTCTCTCTCTCTCTCCCTCCCTCTCTCTCTCTCTCTCTCTCTCTCTCTCTCTCTCTCTCTCTCTCTCTCTCTCTCTCTCTCTCTCTCTCTCTCTCTCTCTCTCCCGCTTCCGGTCGCTTACCAAGCGCGTCTCTCCCTAGCTTGCGCCTCCGCGTGCAAATTAAATTCTCATCCACCGTGAAACAATGCCAAGTGGAGGGTCTTGTTACCTAGATACTAGTAGTATATACATATATATTTGAAAGCGTTGGCCCGGGCACCGGCCGTTCTTGCGCAAAGCCACCCTGTGCTACCGATTCTCCCTCTTCCTCCCTCTTCAGGTATACAACCCGATCCCGAATGTTTCGCCCAATTCTCCAAACTCCGGTCCCGTGCCCGGAAAGCTTCCTTTTTATTTCGCTCTCGTCGTCGTCCCCTTTGCTCCGAAGAGCTCTGCTCCCGACGCTTCAGGATCGTACAAATGGGAGCCGCGCGCGCGCGTTAGATACTGTCGCCATCGCGCCTCACTTTTAAACACTCACACCTACAGGCGAGTCATCCGTCGGATGTGAGTGCTTTTTTGTTCACATGCAATAAAACGTTCAGTTGGGATTGTTCCGGCATAACTTTGGCCATCAAAGAGTACATCGCTGAATACTCTTCGAATCGTTTGTCTTCCGAGACTATATACGATGATCCTTAAATTAATGACCCAATTACGTACGTGATTCTCCCGAGCGATAAAACGACACGCGGCGGACCGTTTTATGGATTCGTTTGCGATAAAGTTTCAATTTATCCGAAATGGAAGCCAATGATAAAAACGGATGGATATGGTATGTAGAGGCTAATCGTTGGAAATATTCCGAATGGCCAGCTTTCCGCGAGCCGTTCTCTTCTTCGTCTTGCTTCGTTCCGCAGATTATTCGAATGCAAAATTGTACCAGAAACGAGTGCACGCTCCCCGTCTTCCGCTTATTGCCGAGCCCTTTTCCTCACTCTCTCGCTCATCTTGGTTATTTTACAATTCAATTTGTACCGTAAATCCTGGGAGGGTGTATGGACGCGAAAGCCGAGAAAGAGCGAGACCGTGCGAGAAAGGAAGACAACGAAAGCTCGTTCATTGTAACGTTGTCGAATCTTCGTTATTCCATCACGAGTATACCTACCTCCCCACCTCGTCCTACTCTCGCTACTTTTTTTTCCCTACTCGTTGCTTCGTCCTCGAAGCCGCTTCTCGCTATTATTGCTCGTCTGTCTATCGCGCCCCCATATCCAAGCTCACTGCATGCCTCTTGTACGGTATTCCGTTTTCATTTTCTCCGCGTTTTCACCTTTTACATATATATATTTTTTTTTTTTTTATTTTTTCGTTCCTACGAATAACGGGAGAAAGACTTTCTTCTCCGCGTTCAGCGCTTCCGCAAAAATATCTTTTGCCATTCAAATGTTTCTTGTCATAATTAAAAGGCAGCGTTGTTTCTCGATTACAGTGAGACCGAACGAGCGTAATTTTGTGAGTCGCGTTTTTCGAGTCACGTCATTTACGCTGCATATGGTTTCACATGATAGTTCGGCTTGTGCCGCACGATGACACAAAATGAGTTGTGCAACCGAATGCAGCGTTGATTACGCGTCTCTGTGAGTCGCGTAATCTACGCGTAATCTACAAATTTACGCTTGTTTGGCCTCACCCTCATCGCCCTGTCACGCTTTTCGTGGGTACACGAAGCGCTGACGGGCGCGCATGCCGGAGACCATTTTCGAGGGCTCTCTCTCTCTCTCTCCCTCTCTCGTTGGGCTGTCGGGCCAAGAAAAATCAGCGCCGTATCGCGAGGCACAGCCGTCCACGTTGATTTCGGAGACACGACGCGGTAAAACGGCGGAAGGTCAATTATACTGATTATTTTTCGAATGGAATATTAATGGTGAGGGTCGGGGATGTATTGTGGCACGAAAGCTATTTCCCTCGCTCCAACTCGTGTTTAACTCGGGTACGTCGTCTATTTGACACGCTACGCGTTAAACACTGGAGGCGAGCAGGGCACTCGTTCCGGTACATCACATTCGATATTGTTTATCCGAAAATCTATTTGCCGCAAATTACATCGCAATTTGATGAGAAAAAAAGCATCCTTCTCTCAAGGAGCCACATTGACAAATCCCGATGAGGTAATTTATTTTTTGCACCGCGCGTCTCGGTACTCACGGCCAACTGATAATCCATCTGTACGTATATGAACCGCCAATGGAATCTCGTTTTATTGTACTCTCGCCGTGACGAGGAAGGAGGGGGGGGGGGGGGGGGGAGCGCGCGGCGCAAATCTTTTTGTTATTTTGTCAATGCACAAATGCATAACTGCGATCCGATATGATTCCGCGCCCGAGGGAGGCTAATGACGCAATATACATATGTCTTTTAGCCCCGAGCGCAGATCAAAAGGATTTCGCGTCCATCGCAGTCCCGATAGAGAGCGTCTGGAGTTTAATCATGTAATTGCGGCCGAGTGGATCCTACAATGGGCGCACGTTTTACTCCGATCGAGAGGACACGACAGCAGGATAATATCCCATTTTCCACAATTTATCCTTTCGCGGGACTTAATTTAACGGCACCTGCGCTGGGGTAGAATCAATTTATCGCATACTCGCGGAGCAAACGTGAAATCGCGATACTATTACCGCCAGCCGCTATCGATTAATACCCGTAACGACATAATTATATAATACACAATTATCGATGGATTATCCGTTGCTCTCGTAAATTCCAATAAATACAATGTTCACAATGGAAAATGAAAAACAAATGTTGAATCTATTAGCCTTAATTTTCTCTTTGTAAACTGTATAAACAAAACGTATAATTCGTTTAAGATTGAGGGAATAACGTGCGCTCGACGATTCATTATTTCGGTGATCTTTTTCTCAAAGGGATTTGACAAAGAGCGTGTTCCGCGGACTCGTTGAAAATTCCATTTGTCTTCCGGAGGGCGAGAGATCGTGTTTGACGAGATGGTGGAAAAGAAAAACATTTTTGCCGAGGAGCGCGCCAAATCGTTGAGTTAATCCTCGGTACAAACAGTTTACGATGTTTGTCCGCAACTGTACATCAAGCTCCGCGTCGAGCCCCTTTGGAGGGTGCGTTGGAGAAACACGAGATAGTATTATAGGGAAGACCCGCTTGGCGCACGCCAACAGTTGCTTTCGAGAGAAAAGACGAGTGAAAAGGGAGAGTGAGGGAGCTTATTCCCCCTGTCCCACGGGGACGGTTTGTCCACGCTGAGCGCGGGCGCGTGAATCGACTATCAATTTATTTTGTCGCGATTTTTTTCGTCACGAAGTATCTTTTGGCGAATCAGGCAAATCCGGGCGAAACCGGCGAATCCGGAGGGCTGCGGTCTTCTCAAAAACTCAGCGGAAACAAGATTTCCTCTCAACTTTCAATGTATTTTACTTTTCTCCAGATTAATTTGGCAAGTTAGCCGACTCTGCGATGGCTACTTGTTTCCTCGGGAGAAAAAAAACAAAGTCTTGCCTCGTTTCTCGGTAAAATTGATGAAAAATTGTAAGCGCACACCTGGATTGTTTGTGTCTTCAAAGCGTGAGAATCCTTCGAGTTTTGGTCGACTTTCGTCGAGCGTGTCAAGTTTATTCACTCGCGATGCACTAGAATCGACGGCGACGGCGACGGCGACGGCGACGACGACGGCGACGACATTGGCTCAATCTCGCGATGAGTCCCGCAACGAGCGCGTGTTTTTCGAATTTCACGAAAATATATGTCCGGATAGTGTAGGAACGATTTCGACGTTGACGCTTTGACGTTTTGCCACGAGCTATCGTTGACGCGATCAAGCTGCTCCTTCTCGTATCTCCAAACGCGGATTCTGACGTTCGAACGAAACAAGGGTGTAAAAGTGAGCCCTCGCGAATCGTCGAGTCTCGAGGCGCCGCCTCTCTCTATTATGCCACCCCCGTAACAACCAACCCTGGTACGAGACCGAGGAGAGATAGGCGGAGCCAGAAACTTGGTCACGGGGGTGGCTCGCCGCCTCAGGGGTAACTACAAACACGTACTTAACGTACATTATTATCAAACTACCTTTTCCTCCCCGCTCTGCACTCTCCTCGAAGCCGCGCCGCGCTCCTATTCCTCTGCAATGTGTCATAAAGTACACGTGTGTGTATAAAGCCTGTATCTACCGCGTAAGATATACGCATACACGCGCCAAACTCGATACAACTTCATCATTGGGCCAACAAAAAGAAAAACGATGTTTCACACGGTTGCCAGAAAATGTCATTCAATCGCGATGCCATTGAGATATAGCTGTCGTTTAAAGGATTTCGCGATGCACGCACCCACACACCCACACGCGCGCGCGCGCGCACGCACACACACTCTAGTCACAAAGATTAAAGGACACAAAAAATTTCTATATTTTTTGGCGATTGTCAAAAGTCCACAACTTGCCGAAACATGGTCGTGGAGCAATAAAAAAAAATTGCAAATTCAAGCTTGAAGTCTCTCGTTTGGAAATTGGGAGGCCAAATATTTTTATCGTTGACCGTTTCTGAGTAATCTTAAAGAAATCAGCGGAAATTCTTTGTTCAACATTTTTCCTTGCCTTTCAAAGGGTCCATGGGCTTGAATAAATGTTCTTTAGCAATTTCACCGTGAAGCTTTCCTAGTTTGATTCTTCCTCTTTAATTCGAGCGATCATGAGCTTTGTACGATGATTTTGCGGTGAGTTATCGTCGTTCAAAGCAAAATGACCTTTTTCGCCTTGAAAATTAATTACTCGACAACTAATGATCGTATGGAAAATCAAAGCAGCGTTTTGAAAAATTTAAGGTATCCTCTATAAGGCGTAATTATTGCTTTTTGACTAAAGAAAAATTTTCGATTCAAAAATTGATTCCATAAAAGTATAATAAAAAATTGCGTTTTTAAGGATTTTTTGGCCAGACATAACTTGGCCAATAAAAGATAAACTAAGGATATTTTTTTTCCAACCTCAAAGTGTCCCAAAGCAACCCTCAAGACTTCAACCCGCTACGACTTTTCTTTCATCCGTTCTTCTTTCTTTCTTTCATTATTTGTGATCCAAATTAATGAAATTATCGATTTTGCTCAAAATTGGTTAAATAATAAATTTTGCATTTTTCATTGATCTTAAAAATTGAACATGTTTCGTTCCGCAAAAATCAATTAATGTTTTTCATCAAGAAATGTTAAATAAGGAAAAAAAGGGAAAAATCAATATTCACAATACTGCATAGTCGTGAAACAAAATCCAATGGAGGTTAGGCAGATTTGCGGAAGAAAATACAGCAATTAATTGGGGGGGGGGGGGATACAACTGTTTGCAATTCATTTTCAAATTGACAATTAAAAACAAGGTAGAAAGAGTCGTGAAAACGAACGAATTTTTTACACGGCCGTGTAGCATTGTGCCTATTGTAAAAACACATTTTTTTCGATATTTTATATTTCCGATGAAAAAAATATTAATTTTTGTGAAAAAAGAAAATATTTTCCACTTTAAAAAAATGAATTAAAGATGCAAAATGTATCCTTCAATGGATTTTTAGCAAGAGTGACATTATTAATCATGCGCACTGCAATGAAGGAAACTTTGCAGCGGCTTGAACCCTTGAGGGTTCCTTTGAAATACTTTGAGGTTAGAAAAAAACCATAGATATCCATTATTTATCCATTTGTAAAGTTATATCAAGTTTAGCAAAAATCCCTATAAACGCAATTTTTTGTCCTTTTGGAATCGAGTTTGGCGCATCGATTTTTTTAAATAAAAAAAACAATAATTACGCCTTATAGAGGATACTTTGAAGTTTTCAAAACCCTGCTCCGTTTTCCTGTACAATCATTAATTCCCGAGTGATTCATTCTTAAAGCCAAAAAGGCCATTTTTGCTCTGAACGACGACATCGCTGCGAAAAATCATCGTACAAAGCTCATGAACTGTTCAAGTTAAGGCCTTAGGCCACAGTAACGGGTATAAAATCATATGCGAATATAACCATTTTTTTTCGTATGAAAAAGTGATTCACTCATAAAATTAATTACGCGTCTATTCAGTAGGAATATCAAGGTGTTAGAAAATATGTGTATATTTTTTTTCGGTGTACTCGACTACTCGAAACCTCGATGTACTCGACTACCCGAAACTTCTCGAAACAGTTTTTTTTCCGATTGGCGTGACAAATAACTTCAACAATTTTCACTTGATTTGCTTCAAATTTAAAACTTATATTCCTAATTACATTTCGCAGAGAAGTACGTATGGCACTTCTGATTAATCGAAAACTTTTCATTTTTTGAGCAGTTTATGAGCAGCTGTAACGAAATTTTTCACTGAAAATTGATTACTTAAGTTCAAATACCTACAACTTTTGAATAAAACAATATTCTTTAAATTCCGTACGTACTTCTCTAGGTATTCTAATGTAGATTGACGAGAAGTTTTGTTTTTTGTTCTAGGTAAAAAATTGTGGATGCTAAATGTCACGCCGCAGAGGGCCTCAAAAAAGATAACAAAAAATATGTTGGTAGTCGGCCATTTTGTACATCGAAAAATATATAGATATATATACTTTCTAACAGCTTGATATTCATACTAAATCGATGTGTAATTAATTTGATGAGTGAATCACTTTTTCAGACGAAAAGAAATGGTTAAATTCACACATGATTTTATACCCGTTCCTGTAGCCTAAGGCCTTAACGAAAAAGAATCACACTAAAAGAGATTCAAGGTGTATATATATATATATATATATATATATATATATATATATATATATATATATATATATGTAAATTGTCAAGGGCGCATCATCCACGTAATCATAAATTCTTTGATGAATATATATATAAGATAAAATAAATAAAAATATAAAAAGAAAAAATATCAAAGAATTTATGATAACGTGGACGAAAAGAGCATCGTTTAACGAACCGCAAAAGAGGCCCGCGCTACTCGTCCGAAGCAGCCCACGAAGAGCGCGCCTTCCGATCGTTACGATTTTCTTACGCACCCTCCCGAATGGGATACGCACATGGGCGACTGTAATAAATATCTTTCCAGGGACAGCCCCCTCGGCCAATTATTCGAAATGATTGTCGCACAATAAAGAGAAGAGTCGGAACGTAAGTAAAAATCGTGGCATCGAGAGAGTGAGAGGGGAAAAAGGAAAAAGCACGCGTGCCGGTTAGGAGGAAGGACGCGGGTCCTTGCAACGCGTATGTCAACATACGGTGCGCGGCGAGACTTGGCCCGATCTCTCGCGCCCCTCGGTTTTGTCGTACGGACTTGAGAGGGATGTCAATTACGAACGTATCATCTTTGACCATCATCTTGCCACCAATCCGACACAACTTGATAATTATACGACTTTGTTTGGACGGCCAGCGGCAACTTACCCACTCATCGTGTGACAATTTTCCAAATGTCGATATTATTCTATTGACATGACAGTTTTTTTATACAACTGAACAACAACTACACTACACCAAAAAATTATTTGAACAGAAAATTTCTACAATTTTTCTAATGTTTTTGAAGCGCTGTGTCTTTGTGAAAAATGGTCGTATCGCGATGAAAAAAAAAAAAACTTTTTCGAGCTTCAAGTTTCTACTTTCGAGATCTTTTGGCAGACCGTTTTTTGTGAGCTGCGGTCATCGCGCAATTGTAAGAAATAGCGGGAGAAAAAATGTTTCCAAATTTTTTTGTATATTTTTTTCCAGAGTCAACGAACTCCCGAAATGTTTTCATAAGTATGAAAAAGTTAAATCAATGTATCGGTCAGTCAGCTTGTTAATTCAGCTTCCCAATTACGTTAATTTTTTTTTGCTTTCTCTCTACGTCCATTTTTTGCTGTGAGATATCCGAGTTTCAATGAAAAAATATCTTTTTGTCTTTGATCATTGATATCTCAGCAACCAATGGGCGCACAGGAAATTAAAGGGCAGCTTTGAAGACTTGAATAAATTTCCTATAAGACCCTTTCATTGATTTTTGAGACAAACCATTTTTCACCCTTAACATTGATTTGAAAAAAGTACAAAAAAAAAAATACTTTTTACGGGTTTTTAGACAATCCGGAATCAAAATTTGTAGCCTCCTTTGAACCCTTGCAGGACCCATTTCTTTTGTAAGGTACAAGCCGCCAGCCTCCGTTGGACCTACCAAACCCTATTCGTCGAGTTCAGTGCCATGAAGAGACCCCCTCTTGGTCCAATGTACCCTGTTAGACCTCCCAAACCTTCTTTCGAACCCGAGTTTCAGGCCTCCTCAACCTGCTTTTGATCTCAAATTCGTTGCCTCGACCCCACCTAATTGGACCACCCATCATCAGTCTATTGTTGCCTGTTCGATAACCCGTTCAATGACGAAAAAAATACTTTTTCCCTGAATTCCCTGATTCCCTGATTGATGTAAAAATACATCGTCACCTTATCAAATTTTTCGTGCAATACTAATATGCCAAAACAATCTAATTTTCTCAATATCGGTTTATTATTATTTTATAGGCAATTCATAAAAGAATGCTCGCATATGCAGTCTTACTCCAATTCCATCAAATTTATGGACGTCACAAGTTTTCCGGTGAGAAAAAAATCTCACAGGAAAATTCTTCAAAACTTCCAGGCTATCCAGTATAAACTTACGCTACTTTTTTACATATTTGTCATTTTCTCTTAAACCCTATAGTTCTTGAGTTACATTGAATTTTCCAGACTGTAGCGTTTTTAGCCGAAAATGAAATAACTGTGCGAAAAAGAATTGTACGAAACTTTTCAAAAAAATGAAAATGGAGCTCCTGCTACGTCGTTCAAGTTAATCATGGATATACATGACAAACAAATGTCCCATAATTCTCAATTCTCGATGGTGGAAAAAATGCTCAATAACAGTCACGTACAAAAATGTGCTAACCGGACGAAAAAAAAAATCGTTAAAAAATTATTTCAAAAAAAGCAATATTAAGCTGAGTTTGTTCCCACCAAAGCGCCGTTCGGTAAATTTGGTTATCTTTTTTTTCGACGAAGCTATGCAACTTTTAGTAAGGCAAGAAATATCGACTAGTGTATCCACACTTTTGAGCGGCGGTGTATGTTATATAATACAATATATAGTATATACATACATAAATTATACTTGAAATATGTGGTTGCATTAATATATTCGTATATACATTACTGGTAAAAAAATTCGAACACTTCAGATAATTGCAAAACTTTCAATCACTTTGCAAAATTGCAAAATTATGTTAGAATAATTAATTACATAGAGCTCTATAGTGTCTTGGTAAAATACTAAATTGTTTATTTCATACTTTATTGTATATTACTCTAACATTATTTGGCAATTATCCAGTGATCACCAGTTTTGCAATTATGTGAAGTGTCCGAAAACTTTTGGCTGGCAGTGTATATCTAAATAACATATAATGTTGATATCTATATAATACGTTAGGGTATTAATAATAATACCCTGACGTCTATGGACGATATGGATAAATCCTCTGGAGCCTCCATAGATAGGTGGAGGCTCCAGGGCGTTTACATTGCGCCTACACTGACAGAAAACTCTATTTATTTTAACTAACCGCGTCCATTTGATTTTCTTTTATTTAACTAGATTCTTCGTAGAACTAAATTCTTCCTATTGCATTCCATTATTATAATTACTTATTTCAATATATTCAAATAGTTGATTCATTCAAATGAAAAATTAATAACGTCCAATAATTAAATATTTTATTTGATCCCCATACATTTGTGATTTCGTTAGATCTGTTCAAAAACCAATTTAGTTGAATACACCAAATGGATCTAGTAATTTTTTTAAATTTACATCAAATACAATTTTCGTAGAGCCAACCATTTTTTTATTTGATCAAACTGATGGTCTATCTTTGCTGCAGCACTCATGTCAAAGGGCATGGGGGTAGAGAGGGTGGACAGAGAGAAGAGTTATATACATATATAGAGGTTATGTTTGAAAAATCTATAGTATGCTATTCGATAAAAATCTCTCTAATTATCACAATGATATTAACTAATTGATATAGTTCATGTGATACAAAAAATAATTATAGGTATTCATTTGGTCCCCTATGCTATATCTGCGAGTAAAATGTTACATGCACTCGGTAGCATAGGGGCAACGTGCGTAGCTATGAATAGGAAGGTACTAGGTTCGAGTCTCACATATAGGTAGGTGAAATATTTTCTTCGAAAAAAATCATATCAATAGGCTAGGGGATGACGAATTATGATGAAAAATCGTTGTGTTAAAACTCTCAATTAAGGGATCATTTTATTTTGGATTTATTAAATATTTTATGCATATAGTACACGTAGATGCTGCTCGGGAAAGCAAGCCTTCATTTTGCGGGACGAAAATTTTGACTCGGGGGTTGAATGGACGGCCCGGAGGGTATTCGAAGCACCTACAGTAGGCTGAATGGAGGGTCCGGAGGGTATACAACGGTTCTACAGTAGGCTGAAAGCAGGGCCAGTAGGTTCTGCGAGAGCGCTCGATCAGGCCCACCCGAAGTTTCGTAGATTCAGTTGCGTGCTACACTAGCCTCCTTTGAGCCTAAAGTCCAGTATGTGCCATCTAGGGGGTTCAACGGAAGTTCTAACATTCCGTACATCGTACCCTTATTTGGATACCCGATAATCCGCTACCGCGGACCTCTGTTCGGAGAAGGAGGCCTTCATTCCGCGGGTTGAAAGCAGCTCGAGAATTTTGACTGGGGATGTACCACTACTTTAAAAATATTGATGGAACGACCTAATGTTACCAGCTTCTTTTCCAGCTTAACGTACCCTCAATAGCCCTGTACATTTTCAAATTGATCGTTCGAACCGTTTTTCCGAACCGATGGATCAAAGTTTTCCAAACCAATTAAAGGAACAAGTGTTCCTGAACACAGTGCAATCGTCATCAAAATGAAAAAACCAATTTTCTTCGAATTCTTTTACAGCGTTGCTCTAAAAGTTGCTTGTTAAATTTTTAAAAAAAATTCGAAAAAGCAAAAAAGAAATTCATTTTTCTTTCTCAATTTGTAAAACCTTTCAGGAAACAATACTAACTCATTTTCGACACGATCCAGCCTTTGCGCACCATAAATAAACTCATCTTTAATTCCGTTCATTAAAAGTTCATACCCCTAATTATGTATGCACTAGTCGATCTGAGAACTTGTATGCGATTAATTCTCGACACATGCTGCAAAGGTTATAAGATGACAAGGTTACAAGCTGCAAGGGTTACAAGAAACATTTTTTTTTTTTAACTAGGCATGATCAAACGTTGGGAACAAAGTTAGAGTTTACAAAAATTAATGAGTATTCTTTTTTTATCAAAACTTTAAAAAAAATTACCAAAAAAATATTAGTTTTGAAAAAAAAAGTTGACTGTTTTTTTTTCTCAAAAAAAAAAATCAGTTTTGAGAGAAACTGTTTTTTGTAAACCTAATAGCATTCGCAGAAAATGTCGAGAATTAATCGCATACAATTTCTCGGATCGACTAGTGAATGCAGCTCGAAAGTATCAACTTTTAATTAATTCAACTAAAGATGAGTAAAATTGGAGTGCGCAAATGCCGACTCATGTAAAAAATAAGTCAGTATTGTTTCCTGAAGTATTTTACAAAAAAAAATATATGTATATATATATATATATATTTTATTGAAATTTTTCGAATTTTTAGTTTTCTCCAATTTATCAAGCAATTAGTGCAAAGTTGTAAAAAAAAGCCGAAGAAAATTGGTCTTTTCAGCAATACACTTGTTCCTCTAATTGTTTTGTAAAACTTTGGTCAATCGGTCCGAAAAAACGGTTCGAAGAATCAATTTGAAAATTTGCAGGGTTATTGAGGGTACGTTAAGGCGGAGAAAAAACCTGGCAACTTGGTAAAGTTGCCAGGTTTGTAGTAGTGCTAGGTTTGCTAGTAGTGCTAGGTTTGTAGTAGTGCTAGGTTGCTAGTAGTTGCCATATTTGTAAAGTAGTGCTAGGTTTACCGAAAAACCATAAAATGTAACTTTTTTTGTACTTTTTTCAAATTAATGTTAAGGGTTTAAAAAAATCGCAAAAATCAATGGAAGTGTTTTGCAGGAAATTTATTCAACTTTGCAAAGCTGCCATTTGATTCCCCGTCCGATCATTGGTTGCTGCGGCATCGATGTTCACCGACAAAAGGATCTTTTTTCATTCAAAATCGAATATCTCAGGAAACAGTTGACGTAAAGAGACGAAAAAAAACTCAATTCAAAGCTCCACGAACAAGCTAACTGACCTATATATTGATTTAACTGAAAAAAAATATCCCAAGCCCGTGGACTCTTGAAAAACAACAAGAATTTGGAAAAAAATTCTCCCGCTATTTCTTATGATTGCGCGAAAACCGTAGATCACGAAAAAAAATGTTTGCCAAAAGATCTCGAAGCTAGAAACATGAAACTTCAAAATGATTTTTATTCATCTCGACACGACCATTTTTCATATAGATGCAGCGCTTCAAAAAACATTTAAAAAGATTGAAAAACTCTTCCGTTCCTTTAACTTTTTGGAGTAGTGTGGAATGTATGGCTTCAGAGGCCGAAAAAAAATGTTCAATTGCAGACATCTTTTCGGAAGGGTACTTCTATTGTGAAGTTTCTATTGATCGCGCGAACCCCCCTTGGTAGCTATTACCTTGCGACCGTAGAATTTCCGTGGAAATCTCCAAATGTATATTAAGTTTACAACCGCCCTCTGATCTAATACAAGGTAGTGTGGTATGATGTGGATAATATTAGCCCAGTCCTCCTCTACCGCACGAACGGATCGAGGGGACGGACGGGGAGATACGGACTTTGGTGACGACGTTATTGAGTTAACGCCCAGTCATCTCTCTTTGAAATATATATATATATATATATATATATATATATATATATATATATATATATAGCCTAAATGGTTCGTACACCGATGAAAAGGCTATAAACACATTTGTATACAGATTTATGAAATTCCACGATTGCTCTTCTGTACCACCTGGTTCATAACTACCATAATACCGTGGACGGGGGGAGTGGACACGAGCGCTCTTTGGATGCATACACTCGTCACCGTCGCGCGTCATTTAATCAACGCGAAAGCTTCGGATAACGAGGGAGAGAGAGACCGAGAGAGAGAGAGGAGGTGGGCGCGAGAGAGAGAGAGCGTACGGAGCGTTGAAAAAGGGGGAATTTTTGTTTATACGACTAAAATCGATCAAACGTAGGTCCGCGTTTTTTTTATGATATCGAAGAACGGCCACTCGCCTCAACATTTACACCCCCTCAATACACTCTCGATAACAGCGTTTCGATCGTTGCCACGCTAAATTTGAATAAAATTGCGACTACGGAGAAATCGGTCGCTGCGAGCTTTCGCTAAAGTTCAACGACGACACGATCGAGACGACAAAAAAACACCACGTGGCCATTTCTATGCCCATTATTTTTATTTCCCTCAATCTTTAACTCGGATCGGTACGAGCCGATCAAATAGATGTTCCAACCCCGTCAACGCTCTGCCAATTATACGTCTCGAAGCATCATAGCTCGACTATAAAATTCGCTGGTTTTTTTGTATTTTTTCTTATTTGTCTCGTCGATGCGATTGAGTGAAGGGGGAGGGGGGGGGGGAGGTCGACAAACTGGCGCATGTAACGATTGATGCACGCTACGATACCCGCAGACGTATATATAATACTCAGGCTTTATGACATACATTAACCGGGGGTGGAGATGGGAAAAATCCAGGCTCGCCGTGCAATTATGGAAGGTTCGGCTATTCGGTTGCTCGTATGTACGAGGGGAGAGGACAAAAGAGGCATTTTTTCGTTTTTGTTTTTTAAGAGAAATATACTATCGATCGCTGAGTGTAACGATCGGATAAAAGATCAAAGATTATATGCACCGGCAACGGAAATCAAGCAAACCGCGTATTCGCGTAGATTTTCCGCCCTTGCCCCTTTCGTGTTGGCCTTCGTCGTTGCCCCCCTCAAGAGGTAGTAACGTTCTTGCGAGATGTGTCTGAAAAACTCGACACAGCCAAGCGTGGAATAAAAAAAATGAAAGAGAATTTGCGATCCATCCGAAGCACCCCCAACATTTGACAAATCCAAGAAATAATGAATTCATAAAATGACAAGGGCAAAGATTTACAGAAGGGGGGGCGATGTGATTTTTCAAAAATTACTTTGCGGCCAAGAGGGGCACGCTCGGAGGCGTTGATGCGTAAAAAATTACGTTACGAGGGTTGTAATCGATGCAGCGACGACACCGAGAAAAGGGAGAAGGGTGATCGGCCGCGTCAACGCACGCAAGATGAAGGTCCGAGCGCGAGTGTTAACTAACTCGGAGGGTTATCCCTCGCGACGACCGAAACTTTTGTACACGCGTGTGTGCGTGGTGTTTTTTTCTTCTCTTTATTATTATTATTATTATTTTTATTATGACTGCACGCTCGCAGTCGGTACTGACATACTGCGCGGTCAATTAGTTTAATAGGCCGACAGTTGTCTGTCGGACGAGGCAACCGCGACAAGGGTCCCCTCCGCCTTCTCTCTCTCTCTCTCTCTCTCTCTCTCTCTCTCTCTCCATTCACCCTATTTTACAAAAGATACTTAGTCGCGGAGTTGCTGTCACGCCTCTCGAGGGTCGACCGACTATTTTCCCAACCAAGGGAACAACCAAACCGATTGACTCGGACACTAAATCCGGAAAAGTCATAATTGGTTAATTGATTTTTCGATTGCGGCGAGCAGGCTTTGCGTCGACGATCCGATCCAACAACGAATACATAATCAGCGTACAACAATCTGCCCTTCGATCGGGATACTTAAGACGTTACATCTACCCGGCTTGGCGAAAAATGAGACTTTCTAGGGAATTTTTTTTAACAATACTAAAAAAGCAATCAAAATAAGGTTCGACGGCTTTATTCTACATGCTTTAACGGTAAATTTTTTTTTTAAGAACAAAGAATACATTGTTATCGCTAGTCGTAGCTGAGCTAAGAGCGTTCTTTGGACGCTGCGCGGGAGGACGCCATGGCAGACTTTTGTGAATCAGAACATTTTTATTAAAAAGATTATTCCAAAAAATATGGTTCTTTGGTAAAATGGCATCCATGTAAATTGAAGAAGAAAATCGCTCAATAATCGCCTTTAATTTGTTAATATAATAAACGTGAATTGTGGATAAATGGTAATAACCGTGCGTAACTATTTACAGCATCTATGTAAAAAGCTACTGTTGAAATTTCGGGTCAATAGGAGGAAAACTACCCGAGTTATGCGTTTTCCAAATTTTAAAAACGACGTTTCGGGGAAAAGCTCTCATTTGAATTCTGGGCATACCCACCAAGGCATTTCGATAGTTTTTCGATAGAATTTTTTTCTACAAACAAAACTCGTCTAAACGACTCGAAATTGCTACTTTCGCCAACTAGGCTGTTTCTTTCGGCTCGGAGCGCGTCGAAAAATGATCTCTAAGTGTTTTTATTTTGTCGCGTACAACCGTTGTAAATGATTTTTGCTATGTTTATACATCATTCGAGCCAATAAGAAAAGAACGGGAAAAATGTTCCGTTCTCTTCTGTTCAGATGTAACGACTCAAGGCTCATGTCTGATGTATTTCTTTCCGAAACTCTTATTTTTTTATCGAACTACTGTAAAATAAATTTGGAAGAAAGGTTCGGTAGGGGTACCTATTCCTGTTACTAAAGGATATCTCGAATGTGTGAAATGAATTTTTCATTCGCAGTGTATTGGCCGGAAAATTAAATTGTAATTGAAGGCAAAGTAACAGAGGCCGATTGTGCGACCGCGCGCGGTGTGTGTGCGGTACGGCACAAGCTCTCGTATACGATACAGTAGCATCGCGCCGAAATGTTATTTCGGTGCGTATCCTCGTGTAATGACTGTAATCCGTGGAGTCTCGATCTACCCGATACTAATAGTCCTTGCGGATAATACAGATTACGAGCTCGCTCTCCCCCTGCTTGCGTACACCTATATATGTATATCTATAGAAATCGCGTTTCGTCGGTAGCCACGAAAGGCGTATAATTCTCGTACGGCCTTGGCGCTGTGTATCTACGCGCGCGCGCGCGCGCGCGTGTGTGTGTGTGTGTGTGTTTCGTCACGATGATAAAGGAGAAATGGCGCGAGTACAACTCATGTATCGCGAGGTTGCAAGAGTGCCAATCGCCAATCTGAAACAATCCCGTTTGTCGGTTAAATCCGACGACTCGCTTCGTCAGCACTGCCCGCCATTTTCTATATAGCTCCGCGATTAATCGATATTCGATCAGTTTCATCGCCTCCTCTTCCGCCTCCTCTCATCGTCATACGATTGGGCAAATTCATTCTTGCACGCAACTTTTCCACCCGCATTTATCGTCTTTATCGCCGGGAATGAACCAAAGTAGCCTCCAAACAAGATATTTCTTAATTCTTAACATTTGAAAATGTACATGCCAATTGTCAATTGATATTCGACGGAGTCGAATTGGAAGAGAAACTTGGCAAGCAGCGACAGAGGGACAGAGACAGTGAGTATAAAATAATCGAGAGGCTGGTGGTGCTCACTCGAGTATCGTGCAATCTTGCGAGAGAGGGTTGTTTCGCTTCGGGGCACAATAGCCCCCCCAGGCCGTTCGAGTTATGGATCGCCGGGGTTTGTTGTTACAGTTAACACTTGACCGGCATTCGGCAGGCGCAACACGACAAGGTTCTTCCCGTCTCGCGGGCACCCCTTTTTTCCCCCCTCAGCCATTCTCGTCCTTTCATGGGCTGCGAAGGTTTTGATAAAAATATTGCAGTATTGGGTGCCGCAGGGGAAGGCACGATCGAGGGTAAAGGACGACTTACGAAAATTATCGTCAATTATTAGTGCGATGATCACTCTGGTTGACGAGAGCTTGTCTGACATGAGTACAATTCGGCTCGTCTTGGTCTTTCTTCCCGTTCGAGCACACACGAACGCGCGGCCCCGCTCGAATTATGTATCAAGGAGGTGGTAATGGTCAGGCGGCGACGGCCCCGCCGCCGCCGCCGCCGCCGCCGCCGTGTACGTAACTATTCTCGTAAAATCCGTAATAGGGTGTGTAGCCCGAGCGCACAATGGAACATAACCATCGACGCTCGTGAATTGTGTCAGGCACGTGTGTCCTACCCGCAACGCAACGATCAAGAGAGATCTCGTGACCGCTACTCTCGGCTCTCCATTCTCCGCTCCCCGTGATATATATTCGCAACCACACTGCAAAGTACCCATTGCTACTGCACGTATGAGTATACACATACACAGTGCGTCAAAAAACCATTAGTACACTCAGTTTTATTTTAATAACTCTACATGCACAAGTGATACATATACAACAACTACTGTGTTTAATAGTCCACTTGTTACAGATGCCATTTGCAAATGAAGCATTCATTATTAGACGTCATGAAAGAGTAATGCAAAAAAATACAAGAATTTGATAAGAAAAAAGGTATACCAAACAAAATGACGAGTCGCAGAGACCCAATTCTGGTTTGGGTTTGTTTGGATTTCGAATTTTTCAACGAAAAAGATGCTTGTCAACGTTCCCCTTTGAATCCTCAAAGTTGTATTATACTCAATACTTGACTGGAGCAGTATTTTTCAAAAATCAAAGAATTTCTAAATCAGGTGTGAGATTAAGCTGCGGGTACCGCAAAAAAAATTAAGGCAGCAGAACAATTTCAAAACTCTTTCAGTGACTTTTCAAAGACCGTAACTTCGTGAAAAATCGTTATGTCGGGAAAAAAAACATTTTGAAGCTTGAAATCTCTAGTTTCAGAATGTCGCGGAGAACATTTTTTGGAGCATCGCGCTCGGCGCTGTCATAAGAAATAGCGCGAGTCTAAAGTTTTCGATTTCTTTTCTTCAATATCGTCGAAAAAAAAATATTCCTGGCTGAATCTCAGTGGGGTCTTTTAGCCTGATTCTTTAGGTTCAGTTTGAAATTTTTTGCTCTCTGTACGACCATTTGTCGCCGAGATATCATCGATTGAACGAAAAGTCAGCTTTTTCTTTGATCATCGATATATCATGAATGTGCAGCGAACGGGAGGTGGGTTCCGGAAACTTGAATAAATCCTCTAGTTCCTTTTGGTATTTTAGAGGAATTTACTTTGGCTCAATATTGATTTTAAAAATTACCAAAAAATGCCGTTTTCTGCCATTGTGGAAAGTTCACCACATCTTTGTAAATATTGCGCAAATTACCAATGTTTCCAGGTTTTTTAAGGTGAATACATGCCGAAAGACCCTGTCAATTTTTGTATCGATCGGTTAAACCGTTTTTTCCCCCGAATCGTCAAAGTTTTGACAAAAATTAAAGACGCACTTTTATTGCTCCACGTAAATTAATGATGAGTGAGATGGAAAAAAATCGTTATTTTTCATACAATTTTGCATTAACTACTCATAAAATGGCGGAAAAAATTGATTTTGAAGCAAAAAAAAAATCACAATTTTGAAGAGAAAACTCCGTTCTTTTTCTTAGAATTTCTCACTAATCATCAAGTGGAGAAAAAAAATAAACATTTTATGACACAAAATTCATTTCGTGATTTTGTGTGATGTGATTTTTTTGCTTGCATGCCATAATATATCGAGTTAAAATTAATTGCATTAAATTAATTTGATACCCTCAAGCGAATCTTCATACGCCTTTTTACACGCATCGCTGTACGATACTTCAATCACTTTTTCAAAGCTCTCAAGCATTTAAAATAGTTTTCTTTTCTGAACCATCGAATTTTCTCATAAAATAATACAGTTTTTTTTAAACAACGCATTTTTCTTTTGAAAAAAGAAACTCTTTGTTCCGATTTTTTTCCACCCAATTACAATTACAATTTTTTTTAGCTTCCACGAGTAGTCGATGCAAAATGGTGAGAAAAATAATGAATTTTTTTTATCCTAATCATCATGCATGAACGTTTAAGGAGCAATAAATGTGCTCCTTAATATTTTTCATAAAACTTTCACTATTCGAGTTAAAAACGGTGTAATTAATCGAATAAAAAATGTACAGGGTTTTATTAGTTCATGAGATATCGATGATGGAAGAAAAAAAAACTAACTTTTCATTCAATCGACGATATCTCAGCGATAAATGGTCCTACAGAGAGCAACAAAATACGAAATTAAAGCTAAAAGACCGAAGCGATGATTCAGCCGGGAACATTTTTTCAGAACATATGAACGATTTTGAAAAAAAAATCCAACATTTGTGACTCGCGGTATTTCTTACGACAGCGCCGAGCGTGATGATAAAAAAAAATGTTCTGTGCGAGATTTTTAAACTGGAGATTTGAAGCTTCGAAACGCTTATTTACCCCCAATTCGACCATTCCTCAAGAAGTGACGGTCTGTTAAAAAAATGTCGTTCAAAATCTGTCGTTGAAAAAATGTCGAAATTGTGCTTATTAAATTTTTTGCTGACTGTATATATCTGTAGATATTCTCGTGCGCGTCTACTTTGCGGGAAACATGGCGCAAGTTCGTTGGCTAATCGAAACAACTTGATAGATATTCGCGACTTCAATCGATAGGTCGGTATTCCGCGCGATGAGAGGAGAGGGGGAAATATGGCGGGAGAAAAATAAGCGCGTAAGCGAGTTCGCGCCAACGTAGAAAAAACGATTAGCCAGATCGGAGAATACGTTTTCTCATCGCCTCACGGTCAGTTAATTCTCTCCGTTACCATCTGACGGTACATCGCGCGCGCACGCGCTCCCTCTCTCTCTCTCTTTCGTTGGTAGCAACATGAGAACGCGTCAACACGTTGATCGACCGATGCTCGAGGCTGTTTCGTGAAAACCGTGCGTCGGTGCGTTATCAACGGTCGCTGGTTATCGAGTGTGGAAACCAGCCGTTCCCGCAGAAGCTACAGGTAACGAGGTTCCACCTAATCGCCCAATGTATCTCTGTCCGGTACGGAAGTAAGTACGCCGCGAAACGCGTGACGACGATAGTGATTCGCGTTTTCGGCTTGAGAGTCGGACAAAAAGCACACGGGTGTTTTATACCTCGAGCCACACTGGCATAACATGGACGAATTTGGAAAGGTTGGGCGAGTCGTTGAGAAATTGAACCTGGCAAGACCGGCCGCGCGTCACTCTGCGCTGTCTTGACATTATTTAGCCTCGCTCGCGAACGCGTCGCTTTCATTTGAAAGGCCGCGAGCAGCGGCGGCGGCGGCGGCGGCGGCGTCTTCGACCTGAACGGGGGAAAAAAAAGGGTTGCGCGGCAGGCGGGCTCTGCGGTTAAGCCGTCCTCGTGGTCGCCGCTAATCCCGGGGGCTTACACGGGACCCTCTGGACTGTAAATATTGATTCCAATCTGTTGAACGACACAATGGATAATCGACGTTGCGCGCCCTTGTGCGAAGACGCGAGCCGCTGTCAAAACAGTCATTACCAGCACCTTACGCCAAAGAGATCGAACCCGTCGAAAGACTCTTACCTCTATAGGCTCTCGGCGCTATCTATAGCGCGGGACCTGTCGATCGCCGTGACCAAGCCTCGCGGACTTTGCAGTTGGAAAAAAAATGGCTTATTCACCGTTTTTAACTATAGCCGGCAAGCAAATATATACGCCTCATCCACGAAACTGTTGGATCGTCATCTTCTCGAAAGGTATGAAAAAAAGGGGGGAAAACGAACGAAAGAAAAGAAAAAAAAAGATCACTCCGTAGCGTGGTCTTGCGGCCCCTCGACGAGCTTCCTTCGCGTGTCACCCTTTTTGAGCCGAGCCACGAGCTGTACGAGTATCGAAAGGCCAGCGTGTCCGTATAAGTGAATGAGAAACGTACAACAGGGGGGGGGGGAATATGGTGCGCTCTTATGACCCGGAGAGACCCGATCTATCGCGTCCGTAGTTGGGCCAGTGTCGTCGCGCTGCGATCCGAACCTAGCGTTTGCTGGTGGTGCCCATATTGAAGTATCGCCTCCGGCTAGCCGACCAGGATCTCAGCCCTCCGCGCAGCCACCCTGCCTGCCTGCCTGCCTGCCTGCCTGCCTGCCCCCGTCAAATTATTATTCGACCATTATACGATGATTACCCGACCCGGTAGTATGTGGGTGTAACTCGAGAAACCAGACTGTGTGTGCGCAATCCCCTCGCGACTGCCTTCTCTCTCGCTCCCTCCCTCTCTCGACCGCTCTCGCCGTTTATCGCGCGCTCCATCGATTCGCGAAACGTTGAGAAGGCATCCGCGGTGACAGAACGTCGCGTTTACATCCAACGAAAATCGAAGCATCCGTGCAGCGTTACAAGCGCGTATTTAACGCTGCACGCCCAAGCACATGTTACTCGCATCTGTCAAAATCGGACTCCGATAACCGGCAATTCGCCAAATTGTACGGAGTATGTGCCTACGTATAATCGCCCGGCTGCACCGTTACGCAAGTTACGTTCACCGCGCCTTGAGCGAGCGATGAAAAGCGAGGGTGTGGGATTCGAGCTACTTTCATATATACCATTTAACGAATCAACATCTACCGCAAATCTAATGTCTCTGGCTTACGCTTTTTACAGTTGAATATATTTGCGTCTTAGCGGTAGAAGATAAAAAATGGAAAAAGATCGTGAATAATTGTGCTATCTTCGTAAGTCTCTGGCAGAGCTTGTGACGAAACAAAGTATCGAAAATTTTAATCCGTACGAAGGGAAACGACATGCAAGCGCACCGCTGCCTTTACTCAGTACAGGCGGAACCCGCGCCGCGCTGTTTGATGAATTATTTTACGTCGTGGTCTCACTCGAAACTCGTAGCGCATACGCCCGCGCGCGCGCGCGCGATCACGCGGTAATCCGATCCATCGTCTGTGACAACGACGAGAAACGACTTGGATCGTTCGAACCCTCTCGCGACCCTACATACTCGACTCAAAGGGAGAGTTTGTTATTAAAAGTCGTACGAGCAACACCCACGCGGTATGTTCGTTTATGGTTATATTGGATGTTATTACGGATGGAAGACCAAGCGCGCGGTGCAGGCCGAATAAAGACCAAGAGCGTTTATACGCGGTGTATCGTATTGGTGGTGGGACGGAGGGGGGGGGGGGGGGGGAGGAAGATACCGTACACCCCTTTCGCTGTCTATTACCTACTATGAACCCACGGGGTACGGCGTCTACATACACGTATGTTTGTGTACATACAAAAGCGGATAGAATAGTGTCCGTCGCGCCTTTGTCGTGCGCGACGACGGTCCATCGTGTCTCTTCGGGCGACCAGCGCTATTGTTGCGGATCGCGTCGAGCCACGCGACAGCTGTTCTCGATACTATCACATCATCACATTTATGTATTCGAACTCGTATTCGAACTGTTCGATATCGAACTCGCGCCTAACCGCGCTTTCGTATCCTCCCGCAATCATCATCATCATCATCATCAACCAGTTATTACTCCCTACCGTACTCTTCACAATGCCACGATACTCGAACGCTGCGCGACCTTTGGCTAAGGAAAACAAGAAAATATTCAGTGTATGGGAAGCGTTACGAAGCTTACGGTCACGGCGGGAAAGGTACCAAAGTGACGATGGACGAGACCAATACGACCATAAATATCCGCGTATGTATACTTTCGAGCGGGTTTATTATTTTTCGAAAGGTTTCCTTCCCTCGACGACAATAGCGCCCTCGAGAACGATTTGAAACATAGACGGAGATAAGATGCCGGCTGTGGTAACACATCTCGAGTGTTTTCCTACGTATAATGACGAGCGAGCTAGAGAGAAGGAGAGAGAGAGAGAGAGAGAGAGAGGGAGAGAGAGAGAGGGCGAGAGAGAGAGCATCGCGGTGGTACAGGCCAAGAGATCCACGCTGACAATGCATCTACGCCTGTAACTCTCATCGATACGAAAAAGCCGCTTCTTGCTTGGCCTGAGTCTCGTTATTTCATGTGGTACACGTTGCTCCACGTTGTATACGCTGCGTCAACATCAATATTGTCATTTAACGTTATTACTGCAATCGGATACTTGTCGATCGAAAATGTCTCTATTCCCTCATCGTCGCTGACAAGACCATTTCATCCTCGCCACCCGTTGCTAATGAACATATTTTTTGTACGATCCGTCGAAAGCAGTTCCTCAGAAAGAAAAACAATGCCAAGAGCGCGTGTTTTGGCGAAATACTACCGAATGTGACCAAGCTTGAAAATTATCTTCCGTTAAACTACAAAAGGCCCTTTTGTGTCCCTCCTTTCTTTCGTAATCTCTCCCGTTATCCATGACGCGAGTATCGCCGATCCCCGAGAGACTATACCCACCGATAGATTAGCGAACAAACGCTCGGTGCGCGCTTTATACGCACGTATATACGTGAGAGAGAGAGAGAGAGAGAACGCGCGACATTGCAATATTAACTAGAAGCCTCGTTCGTCACAATACTCGTTCGCTTCGTTCGCCTTTGACAAGGATATTTCGTCCCATATCTCGTTGCACGATCTCTCTCTCTCCCCCCCCCCCCCCCCCCCCTCTCTCTCTCTCTCTCTCTCTCTCTCTCTCCCTCCTCTATTTACAATTTTATAAGATATTCGCGAGAAAACTGCTTTGCTAACCCTTTCGTTCTTGTCTCGATGACTTGTCTCATAGTTGCATTGCCCCGCTCAACGATTTTGCCGAAAAACCGAAAATTAATTATACAACCCTCCGTGAATAATCAGCACACAACGTTCGAGTGAAACTTGAGCGTTATTAATTTTCATAAACCGTGTAGAGTTTTGCAAATTGAGAGAAATTAGAATGACGTCGAAATTTGCATCGTTCAAATGTAACGATTTTTTTCTTCCCAATTTATTTATTTATTTTCATTGTTATAAAAAACTTGTTTTTTGCAAATTGTGCGCGTAAATCTCTAATGAGCATACGTCTAAGTGATGTTCGTAGGCCGAATTTGGCAAAAAGAAATCTTATCAATTCAACAGAATTAATGTTCGTTGTATTCAAATGATACAAACTTCGAGATCACGAGTTTATCTCCTCTCGAGCTTCTTGAAGAGGTCGGGTTGCCCTGCACTATAGAATCACATCGAGTGTAAAGCGAGCACGAGAGAGAGAGAGAGAGAGAGAGAGAGAGAGAGAGAGAGAGAGAGAGAGAGAGAGAGTAGACCACTGCGAGATGATCTCGTGTGGCGGTCCAAGAGTGACGCAGGGGGAAAAGCGCCACGCCCATCATTTCACTCGACAATACATCCACTGTCTCGGCACAAAGCTAAACACCCAAAATATTGGCAAATCCGGGCATTCGAGCGCACAGCGGAGAGCGGGAGAGAAATGACGACGACGAGTCTCGAGTGTTGCATTGACGCCGCCACCGCCGCGGTGGGGGTACGGTGGCACGGCCATCAAGAGCATTGAAATATCTCGAATCTAATCTCCCCTGTAATCCTGTTACTCGGCCAAACGGTCACGTTTTGCGGGCTCCGGTGGCTCGTAGAGAGCAGTGCTAAATTCAACGAGAAGGTGCGCCGCGGTTGAGGTTCAAAAGAGAGAGAGAGAGAGAGAGCCACAGCGTATTGCGGAAAGTGAGATGGTGAAAAAAAGAAAGGAAAAAAAAGTACGTACATACCGTGCGAAGGTCGGCGATTGAGATTGAGAGGAGAAGCGGGACTTCCGGTCATCGCCATCACAGGCCGCAGAAAAGCATCACGATATAGGAAAGAGTGAAGGAGAATATCTCCTTCTTTCTTCCGGTCGTGCCCATTCTACCCTCTCGCTGTCTCTCGGACTCGACATATACGGAAAAACAGAATTCGCCTTCAACCTTTCTCTCTCTCTCTCTCTCTCTCTCTCTCTCTCTCTCTCTCACTCCACAATGGAATACGAAATCTCGTTGCACACTGACAAAAGAGAGTATAGAGAGTTCTCTCCATTCGTTCTCCATTCGATAATTGAACACTCGACTCAATCGTGGGGTGATGGACACGTTTTAACACCTCTGCCGGCACGCACACACGAACACAAACACACGCGCACACACACACACACACACACACACACACACACACACACACACACACAACTACGTATATGTTAGTACGTTTCTTTTTTCGAGGGCGTCGAGTGTTCCTACGGAGGTGAGAAAGAGAGAGATGGTAAAGGCCAGCACGCTTCGTTAAACAGGGCAAAAAGCAGCCACACTATATATATATATATATACACACGCAAAACACATACATAGTGTGTGTGTGTGTGTGTGTGTGTGTGTGTGTGTGTGTGTGTGAGGGAGAGAGAGAGACTCTGAACTTCCGTCATCCCGAGTGTAAACAGAAAATGATGTCCCGCAGCGCGCGCGCGTTTGCCCGAGCCCACACAGGAACCCTAGAAATATTCCCATTGAGCTTATTATATTTTCGTCAGAGAGATCGCTCTTGAGAGAGGAAATATCTCTCTGCATTTCGGTCAGCCGTAAAATATGCATTGTACGAGCACGAGCTTACCGAAATTTTACGTACACGTCTATAATGGGTGTATAATTTTTCCGGCTGACTACGAAACAACTTTTAGTCCCTTTTTCGGAAATGGAACATTTCAATTTCATCAAAATATAAGTAAAATAGTCCGTGATGCCGTGTCGTGTTATTTCGAATGATTGATTTTATAGGTAGCATGAAGCAAGAAAAAAGAGAATTACTTTTATACCATGAAGAATTGAAGCATGAAAAAAAGATTAAATTAAAAAAAGGAAGATCTAAAAAAATCGGCATAGGCGTTTTTCCTGGTTTCTCTTTGATATCGCGGGCGTACGGAAGCTTTGTCGATGTTGCATTCTGACTATGCGTCTATAGAGTTTTGTATATTATAGAGACGAGAGGTAGCTACGGTTGGTTCGCATCGAGGGTGTCTCGGTTGTTGTCGAGAAAGGAGTTTACAAATGATGAATATTTAAAGGGCGCTAAGCTTTGGTGGCTGCTCGCGGAGGCTGTTGCTCACGCGAACGTACATATTTACCGCATCTACTGTCATCTCAGTATATTATGTATAAGTAAATTTCACCTTGGGCCCGCGCGAGCAAGGCCGATAAAATGATTCGCGCAAGAGAAGGCGGAGGGAAAAGGGGCTTTGTATTGCAGCAATGCTTAGGAAACACACTCGGTACACGATCCCCTGCGAAACGAGTAGCGCGTTCCTTTGAGATGCGCGTCAAAGCTAATGGAGTCTCTTTAACGCAGGGTGAACATCGCAGCTCTCCTCCGAACCCCGTCTATCTACGCGTATACGTACGCAACATCGTGCAAGGGCGTAATTTTACGATTCGAATCGTGTACGGTGCACCCTTCCGTTAGCCAGTGTTGGATATTCCGTTTTGGATGGAAACTCTCGGAGACCTCTAGCTCGGGGGGGCGGGGGGGGGGGGGGGGGGGGGGATCGCCTCTTCCATCCATCCCACTACAGTTTCTCGCGTATAACCCTTCCGTTATAACTTGTTGACCATAGGGCTCGCTCCGGTCTTGGCCCTCTTCGGGTTGCGTACAACGATATCCCATCGAAACCTCACGCACAACTTGATCCTAATACATGTAGTTTTTTTTGTCCCGTTAATAGATTTATTTTAGATGAACATGGCGCGATAGAGACGTGAAAAATTTTGGGCACAATTCCTGTGCCCTCGATTGCCCTCGAGAGATAGTCATTTTTCTATTATTCGTAGAATATTTCAATTTGAGAAAGGACGAGGGTCGCGAGATCAAATAGGACTCGTCTTCTCTGTAAAAATTCGGAACGATGCGCGGGGGGAGGCCGCCGGCGGCGTTAGAGCGGATCGCCGAGAAATCGGAGAAGCTGTCAACTCGCCGCCATGCATCTGCCACTTAGCCCGTTGTACGAAAAAAAGAGAGAGCCTCCGAGAGAGCAACAAGCCCTCGCGATCGTTACAGTTGTTACGTACACACGAGTATACGAGACTCGAATAACTCGCTGATCTACGCAAGGGCGCAAGTGGCGGGATCGAATCGTTGACGCGGGTTTCGCCCTTCTGCGCCTCGCACCTACCTTCGCACACACAGCAGGCACTGTGTCTCCCTATATTTATATACCAAAGTACGTATAGAAATAAATCGCGCCGTTTTTTTTTTCTCGCCTCACAATGACACACTCCATTTTGTCACAATTATCTCCATCGTGCTCGGAGGCGCGAAGCTCGAAGACGGAAACGTTTTAGCCGCTCGCTTGTCGAAGGCTCTGCGGCGAACAATCGGTGCTTCCCCCTCGCCCGGAGAGGGCCTCTCGTCTTCGCGGTCGCATCCTCCCCGCAGGTATCCTCCGCGCCACCCATATATAGACACGTTACGCGCGCCCACGACTATCGAATCTTTTACCTTTTCGTATTACCAAATTTTTATTGTGTTTTGACGCGCGGTCGGCGGGCGGGCGGACGCGGTTTGGCTCCAATTTCTCGCGCGCACCGCTCCGACATTTTAATACGGGCTGTTTTCGTTTTTCTTTCATCCACTGCTCGGCCACAGATCTCGATCGCGCTGCTACAAGCCCCGAAAGGGATACATTCGCTGTCGGACAGATAAAAATCGTCTCCCTGCGAAAAACGAGAGTAAATATGATTTTTTTTTTCTAACAGTAGAGCGTTTCTCACACTGTGGTGGTGGCTGGAGCTCTTCTCATATCTGATCGGACCAAATATAGAGTTACGAGTTGGCGCGGGTTTTCTCTTTTTTCTTTCTTACTTTTTCCAACGCGCACGCAACGAGGATCCCCGGCCATTTCCGGTACGTATATAATCCGGAACCAGTGCGCGGTGAAGGTGGCCATCCGTAGGTGAACGCGGGGCATCCTCTCCGGAGCTTTTGCGTCGATTTTCTTACTCTACACTTGGATAAATTTATCGTATTTTTAACCAGATTTTAGTCAAATATTCGGAAGCAGGACTCCTGCTAGAATCAGGCTAATTTTTGTTCGGGTTTGTTCAGGTGAGTGGGGCTCCCGAGTCGAAATTTAGACCCTCCTTTGAATGCTCGAGAACCTATTTCCTTTGGAACGCACAGACCGCCGCCCTCCTTTGACTCCCCTTGAACCTATATGGAGAAATTTGCACCGTTGGCGACCCTCCTTTAGCCCTACTGAACCTTCTGTTCAACCTCCTGAGCCTCCTTTAGGCCTATGGGCTCGGCTTGCGTGAACCTACACAACCTCGTTTTGGCCTAACAGAACCTCCTCTGAATCCAAAGCAGACGGAAAATGAAAGATTGGATCCAAAGGAGGTTCTGTAGGGTCAAGCTATATCTGAAAAATAAATTATATGTGTGAATTAAAAATATGATGTTTGATTATTTATTATAAGATTGATTTATTAATTCAACGAACGGAATATGAAAAACTATAGTTTTAATACGTTTGTACTATAGTCATAGTACAAATATAGTATACGTTAATATAATCTAGTAAAGTACACTGGTACTACATTTGTTTGTGTGTTATTCAAGTTTACCATATTTCTATATTTGCACTATAGTATAGTACAAATATAGTATACGTTAGTAGTCCAGTAAAGTACGCTGGTACTACATTTGTTTGTGTGTTTTCAAGTTTATTTCATTATTATAAATAGATGATATATAGTTTATCTGAAAATGTTTTTTAATTATAATTATCCCTTCTTTGGAATATCGGTGAACTGCGGATGGGAGAGAAGGGGGAGGAGCGGAGGGCACCATATTGAAGTAGGCTTAAAGGAGGGATAGTAGGGTCAGAAGAGGTTTAAAGGAGGGCTAGGAGGCTCTGCGAGCCACCGGTGAAAGGAGTCAAAGGAGAGTTAGTAGGGCGGAGGGAGGTTTAAAAGAGGGTCTGTAGGTTTGCGTAAGCATTAAATCAGGCTCACTAGGGTTTAAAGGAGGTTCAGATGAACCTACTAAACCTCCTTTGAGTGAAAAAGTCCAATTTCTGCCACTTTTGGAGGTTCGGTAGGTTCTGATATACATGTTTTTGAGATTTCCATTTGAACCACTTGAACCTCCATTGAATGACAAATTGGGATCGAAAGGAGGTTTAAAGGAGGGTCTAAATTTCGACTCGGGCTCCCGCTGATTTCACCAGGAGCCCCACTTCCCAATACTTACCCCATTTTAGATTTTTCTGAGGGGACAATAATATACGTTTTATAGCCATATAGTTACTGCCCCGAAAATACAGTGCCGCTTGCGATGGCGAGCTCAGGGCATGAACATACAATGATAAACATGGTGACGTTTCATTTGCGATGATGTTTATAATGATTTGTGGGATATGACCTACTATACGCGTCTTTGGTGTGTTTTATCCGATGATTTTTCCTGCGCTTTACCGAATGGATCGAATATTTCGTAAATTCGGAATACGATAAATTAATTTTATGTCAATGATTTTTTTTTTAATTATAATTCGTCATTCCCTGACCTTCTGAAACGATTTATTTCGCTACGATTTATTTCGCTACGATTTATACGCCGTCGAATGATGCTCGTGGCATATCCTTATAGCAGACATGCACCTATGGCAGCGCCCCAGACAAAAGTCATTCCGGCTGTACTTGCGAATACCCGGAAGATTTGTGCGAAGTGTCGCACAAATCTTCCTTTTGATGTTACGAGTCACTCTTTGAATGGATTTTTCGCGCATCGCGATAGTTTCCGAAATATCGCTATATTGATATATATATATATATTGATAAATTATTGGGCGTATAAATCTATATCTATAACGGCGTGCCATCGTTATATCTCTCCTCTGTTGACACGATCGGACGTACTATCGTGCGTGTCTTGACTACGGAATACTTGGCGTATCGGATGTGTATAGTGATTTGTACCATATCCCAAGTAGAAATTGTGCCAGCCTGTCTGAGTTATGGCCTAGTAACTGCGGCTCGCCCAATTGAGCTCGTACGAACTGACCAATGGTTGCCTCGCTACGAGCAAGTAATATTCCGAATGTTTTCTTATCCAGCCCTTGTCTAATCACTGCCCAGTCGTCGATTTTCGTCACAAATGACAAACTGAGATTACGTGACTACGTGTAGTTCCATTGCGCGTTTGGCGCATAACTGGCTAAGCAACTTGAGTTACAGGTGACGTTGCGTATAAGAAAAAAATCCTCGAGTCGGTAGCTCGCGATAAGCTAGCCAACGCTAGGCCAACTGTGGCCGCACTAGCCAGTACAAATGACCGGATAAATACAATTTAAGGCTATACGATTATCGCTCTTAACGCGAACGAAATTAAGTCATTCATCCGATTATGTTATATACATTTGTAAATCCACCAAATTTTCCATAATCCATCTTTGTGCATCGTAACATTTGTAGACGACACGAAAATTCACAAATTAAACATGTAGAACAGCCCAAACAAACTCATCTCGCCCAGAGGTCCCGGGTTCGAAATCACGTTACGCGTAAGCGTTTGCCCGGTATTATTTTACAATTTACAATCATTAATATATTTACGGTGCAAATATCATAACCGTAATTCATGAATAACGAAAAATTATGGAAATAATAAGCAAAAAAATGATGAAAATATATATAGAGGAACTCGGGGTAAGAGGAATACGCGGGGTAAGATGAATCTTAAGTCTAGCCACTAAACAGTCTGTGTGAGCACAGTGCTCCCGTGGAGTTTTGGGCGATGGGGGGGGGGGGGGCCGTGAGAGAGTGTTAAAGTATCAACTGCGGCGGAAGCACGCGTCTCGAGTGACAAAACAATATCGATTTTTTGCCAACACGATGTAATTTTTGGTCAAATTTAACATCGTTTCAGTTTATTTGAGTTGCTGATCAGAGACAGGAAGGCAAACGCAACGAAAGTACTAATTATTAATATAATAAGAACGGTTTGTCAGAAATGTTAAAGGTTATTACGTGATTTTTTTTTTGTTAATTCGTTAACCGTCTAATGGGCCAAGATGAATACAAGCTATCGCAAACCTGGAATATTTTACAACGTACCACTATTTACGTTAGAAAGGGTAAAATGAAACTAGCAAAGCATTTGGTTCTTCTTCAAACGGTGTTTCTATAAGGGGAAGGAAAAGAACTTGCAAATTATGAAATTGATACGAAAGGAAAAGATTATTCGGACTAATCCTATAGAACTTGGACGATTGGCTGATCAAATAGATGGTATTGAGAATGAAAGCACTTTTATATGCGAAAGACGCCAATAATTTGTTTCTTATCGTTATCCCACCGGTGTTCCATCTTGCCCCGCACACGGGGTAACATAGAAAAAATAAAGGTTTAATTAACAATATGTATTATATGGTACAAATAGGAAAGACTGATTTTTTGCTTCTAAAATTAAAATATCAATAAATGTTGATGAGTTACAAAAAAAAATTCAAGTTGACTGACTTATATATGTATTGTTTTATTTGAACATGCCCTTAGTGTTATATCATCTTGCCCCGACTTACCCTACTATGTATAGCCGCAAATTTGTCTTAACTAGTCACCTATACAATTCATTGTTCCCAGTCACTAGCTGAACAAAAACTAGGGTACCGCTACATCAGAAATATTATACAGCCGCGATCACAACAAACGCCCATGGTAAAAGAGGGGATGGTAAGATTTGTTATATTTTATTGACACCGCAATCATAATATGCTTGACGCGCGACTGTAAGCGAAAAGTATGTCTCAACATGCGATTTGGATGGCGTGTTGGCTTATCTATTATTCCGGAAGTGTTATCCATTTGATGAAAACCTACCACATTATATAGCATTGAACAATAAACGTTTGTTTGTATGATTGGTGGTTGCGGTTAACATGCGTACATAATTTATGCAATTACTAAAATATCAATGAGCGGTACTATACTTTTGACAGTACCTATGGCGATAAATTATTATTTCCCCCTCAGGGACGATAAAAAATATAGTAAAAATATGGTAGAGAACACCATGCATTTCCCTCGGTGTAACTTTACTAGCTTGTGCGGCTAGGCGTGGTGATGAGTTACGTTTTCCAGTCGGTATTAGACGATAGGGCCTGCTATATGCATAGTATAACGTGTGTCCTGCAAGAACAGAAGGTCAACTGAGAGATTAAGTACCCAACTCATATCCTGTTACTACTATGTTGACACCGTTTGAGACAATCGCCTAGTTCCTAAAACTAGCAAGCCCACGCTAAGGGAGTATAAACGTTAGCTCCATTTTTCTTCGAATATAAACTTTTCACAAACGCAAAAAGAACAAACACAATAGCAGAAGTTTGATCTGAATAAAACCTAACGTGAATATTGTATGAAGCATCGGTATTTGTGCGCCCCTTTTTCAACAGAACCGAATCCACCGTATCTACATTGTCAAGTTGCTTACAATAATCAATTATTATTACGGGGGAACAAAGGATAGTCTCAAACGCACCACCACAGTCGGATGTGTCGATATACCTACTTTTCGCTTACGCGGTTGTCTCGGCCATAATACGATTGCGTAATCTGTAGGAAATTTTACTATTCTCTCTTTTATCATCGCGGCGTAAGTTTGCAAAGACTTTTGAGGATACATACGAGAGAGCAGTCGGTTGCGCATCGACGATTCCGAGCTTTTGCCAACACACAAAGCAACGCGTCGCACCTAGAGTAAAACGGGAAACGGTATCGGGATAGAGAAGCGCGTATACCGCGACACGTACGTACAATATTTTCCGGAGTCTCTTTCTCCCTCTTGCCCTCTATCTGTACCGCGTGCGGATGTAGCCTACAGAAAAAATACAACAACGCGCACTCGATCCGAGAGTGCGAGCCCGCGCGTATACCCCCGTTGTTGTTCGCATTCGGAGAATCGACAATCGCAAATCGAGCCAGCTCGATCGAACTGCATAGGTGGCTAAAACGATATATCGGAGATTGTGTACGCGCCTCCAACACCTAGCTTGTTGCCGTTCGGTCCACAATGCCCCCACCCTCGCGGTCTCTCTCTCTCTCTCTCTCTCTCTCGCTCCGCGTGTTTGCTCATATACATCCAACAGGCAGACTAGCAAAAGGGTGTAATACGCACGATACTCGAAAGGGCGATTCGAGTCGCGCCCTCCCGTCGTTGCGCTTACAAATTCGTAAAAGGAGACACGGGGCGACTCTATACGCGGAGCATCGAATCGAGTAAAACGTACGCCCTTCTCGTTGGGCAATTGTCATTGCGCACACAACGTAGGTCATACGAAACGTCGCAAACGCGCCATAATGCTCGCTCTCTCTCGCCGTCTCTCTCCTCGCGCGATGACGCTGAAAACGTTTTGTGCAAATGCCGCCTGGATGCACGGGATACGAAAGCAGCATGGCGGATGCTTACAAATAGTTGCAGGGCGGTATTTTCACGCAACCTCCCCGCGCCGTGTTTCCTTCGACACACACACACACACACTGCTCCGCCCGGTCGTTTCACCGCGATCGTACCACCCGTCTCTATATAATGTATATGTGTGGGAAATGTACGCGGGAATCCTCCGCGGCAACATCTTTTCTCGCGCCACTCGCAATCACGGCCGATTCCGAGCGGAACCGTAGCGTCGTTTAAGAGTGAAAGATCGCTAAGAATATGTCTCTCTTTCTCGAATCGAGTTCACCTCGTCGTCCATTTTCACGTACGTTGTCTTACGTACTCTGCCTTGAACATTCGTATTTAGTTTGTTTGATTTGATTGTTTTTCGAGCGATGTCATCGAGCATCCTCGGACTCCTCGAGAGAGGATAACGTTCGAATAACTGGGAGATGAAAAATCAAGCTCCGCCGAGGACTCGAGGCAGCTTCTTGGCGCGAGTCAGCCGCGAGGGTGAGAGGGGGGGGGGGGGGGGGGACGCGGAACCGCGAGGTGATAACCGCGTTTGACGTTTCGCGAGCCAGAGGGAGAGAGATTTTCCCCACGAGCGCGCTTAGATCAATATCTGAACGTTGAGGTGAGGCGTCAGGTAGATGGGGAGGGGAGTGGAAAACGCTCGAGCAACGCCCACAGAGTTTCATTCTCGACCAATAGTCGAACCGGTTCGAGGTTATCCGGAGCGGTGAGAGGACCCGCGACTACGAAGGGTCCTGGAAACGAGGGCGTGGCTCGAAAATCCTGATCCCCCCCGCCGGAAGGGGACAACGGAGAAAGAGAAACGACGAAACGAAAGGAATAGAGAGTAGGGGATGGACGGCGAGAGCGTGTGGTGGTGGTGGTGGTGGTGGTAGTGGTGGTGACGACGTCGAACGTCAAGCCCGATTCAACGCTCGTAAATCATCAACAGTCGTTCGCACGAAGCGTATCGGTCCATAACCGTGTAGTAAGTAGTTGCAAGAAGGAGAGTGTCGGAAAAGGCATCGCGACGCGAATATAGTCTCGTTGAGGTGTGCGAAAGAGTTTCGAAGCGTATGTCATTGTGCCTGAGGAAAAATCAAAGTGATCAGGTGCGCGAGGTGAGGCCAGAATACCATGAGAAACGTTTAAAAGAGTCGGTCAAGTTTTTTTCGCGGCTTTTTTTAAAACGCCTCCGGAAGGAAGTAAGCGTGTGCGAGGGGCAAGGGGGGAGGGGATGTGCAGCAACGAGTCACCGCCACCCGCAGCCAAGGAGCCGCTCGCCGTCGGCATGGGTAATCCAATGGCGGGCTTCCTACCCAGTCTCGAGCACTATCGTCTTCAACTGTATCATTACGCAATGGCGGAACGTCTGCGGCTCGCGCAACAATTGCATCCGCAACATTCGGGGGGAGGGGTCGTCGGGGGCGGTGGGCATCCAAACTCGGCTGGAGGCCATTTGGGCCTCTCGGGGGCTTTTCCGGCCCCGCTGCCCCTATATCCGGCAGCGGCCGCAGCCGCCGCGGCCGCCGGTTACCCGAGCCGATTGGCCCTCTCGATGGCGCTCCTTCACCCTCATCATCAAAGAATTCCCGAGGAGCCCAAACCCCAGCACAGCTACATAGGACTTATAGCCATGGCGATACTCTCCTCGCCCGAGAAAAAGCTCGTTCTCTCGGACATTTATCAGCACATACTCGAGCACTATCCGTATTTTCGAAGCCGCGGTCCGGGCTGGCGCAACTCGATAAGGCACAATCTCTCGTTGAACGACTGTTTCGTCAAGTCGGGTCGAAGCGCCAACGGAAAGGGCCACTACTGGGCCATACATCCGGCGAATCTCGAGGATTTTCGCCGCGGCGACTTTCGCAGACGAAAGGCCCAGAGGAAGGTCAGACGTCACATGGGCCTGGCGGTCGACGAGGAACCCGACAGTCCGAGTCCACCGCCTCTACCGGCTACGCCCCCGCCGGCCGCGGGCCTTCTCGCTTCCACGGTCGCGTCTCAACCGATCACCGGCCTATGGACACCACCGCCACCCCCGCTTCCCCATCATCATCACCATCATCATCATCATCATCACCATCAGTCGCAGCAACTCGCTCATCATCAACAACATCATCGCGGTGAGAATGATTCTCGCGATCACAGCCAACTTCATCAAATTCAAACTTTGCGAAGAACATCCTTTCAACCCTCGAGAAAGAGACAATTTGACGTTGCCTCGTTGCTCGCGCCCGACGACAACAATCATCACCATCGTCGAGACATTATCGGAACAAACGGAACGACCAAGATGACTACGACGACCACTGCGACGATGACGACGACGACGACGACGACGACGACGACGACGACGACGACGACAACGACAACAACAACGATGATCGACGATCGAACGATCAAATCGCCAAGGTTCAGTTGCAGCGAAGATGAGCCTGATATTCCCGAGCCGGAGCTCGATCGCGGCGGCGGCGGCGGCGGCGGCGGCGACGGAGACGACGACGACGAGGAGGTTGACATTGACGTCGTTGCCGAGACGAATACCGCGCAAACGCCCGATGTTACGCCGTCGGCCAGTCCCGAAGCAACAAACATCAACACCTCGACGAATCATTGCGAGTGGAACGGAACATTTCCCGGACTTCGCCTTGGTACCTCTGCTCACCCACTCGCCGCCGTTTATCTACAGAATCACTTACACGCGAGAAATTATTATGTTCAGGCAAACGCCGGAACCGGTTCCGGCCTCTAAGCTCTCCTTTTCGAAGAAACTAAAGCCGCGCATCGATCGAGAACCCAACATCTTGCTCGCCATTGTGAATGCGATAGATAGAGATAGGGGGAGAGAGAGAGAGGGAGAGAGAGAGGGAGAGAGAGAGAGAGACGAGGAAATGGCGAATTTGTTATTTCGGGGCTCGAGTGATCGAGAAGATCGGAATTACCCATTGCCCTCGTACCGTTTACTCCGACATGTCCAAAGTGTATTATATTAGTTGTACGAATGATGCGAGGATGACTCGTTTTGAAGAAACATTGTCCAAGAAATCGAATATATTATATAAATGTATATATATATACATATATATATATAATTAATTGTATTTAATTATATATAGCCTGTAAGACGCGATCGAGAGGATAAACTGGGACCCTCGCCGAGGCACCGGGTACGTGTATTCCCGCGAGAATATCTTCCCCAACGTATGTGTGTATCTCGTGTATATATGTACCTACGTCGGCTGCCCCAATTTCTTTATTAGTTGGGAAAACTTTTTATCGGTTCGTTTCGATCGGCGAATCATATCTGTTGTCATTGTTATCATCATCGTCGAACGAATAACGCCTCGGCGATATCGATTTCGATGTGCACGGATTTAATTGAAAGAAGGAAGAAAATATGAAGAAAAAAAAAGAAAACGAATAAACGAAAGTAAGGAAGAATACTATAGAAGTGTGTTTTGTCAGATTAATTAACCATCCTGCTGCCTACGAATCCTCGACAGCCTCCTTTCGATATAAAACCTCTTATTCGCGTAACTATAATCAATGCTATACGACAGCATCGCTTTGCTTCTGAAAAGAGATAAAACATCATGCGATGACACCTTTCGTGCGGTTTTTCCACGCACGCTTGTATTATTGAAAAGTCGATACATATCGCGTGGAACAAATAAATATTGCGGAACACTGGTTTGCACGATATTGCCGAGGATGGATAAATTTGAACTCGAGTGCTCGTTCGATTATTGTCCTCGTTGCTGGTCGGAGAGAAGTAGCGACGATTGGCATCCTATAGGTGCATGCGTTTATCAAGGCTGCTTTGAAATGGTGACAAGAAGCACCTGCGACAAAGTGCATGCGTGCATAGATATCGGAGAATCGAAAAGAGAGACGGAGAGAGAGAGCTCCGGCGTATATCCGTTCGAAAGGTCTCTCATGCACGTGTATGTGGTACGTGCATAAAGGATTATTGCCTCGAAGCGTTCGGGCTCCTAGCCTCGCGAGACATTTGCGTATGACTCGCGATAATACAAATGTATGGCGCCATTAGTCGATGCAAATACGCGATGGTTGCGCCCTCCTCCTCGACCAAATCGACGTTTTTGTTTCTACCTGAGAGAATATGTACGTTGCAACTTGAGGCAAATGCGTTGTGCGTGACTGAGAAATATTTTCAAAGTGCCCCCCCCCCACCCCCCCAAGTACTCCGATGATAACAAGGCCAAAGGAAATAAGTCGACGTGTCGCAAATCGCAAAAGTGTCGCGAGAAAGGATTGACGGTTCTCGGCTACGCTTGCGAATAATCAAATGACTCTTGGCAGCGCGACGAGTATCCTCGAAAAATCCGATAAGCGACAATGGATTTACCTTGCGGGGCGAATATACCCGCGCGCAGGGACCGATGCAAAACTGTAACACGATTTAGCCAAACAAGCTTGCATTTGCCATCGGCTTGGATACTTGCGGAGAAATCGTGCCTCCCGCGCTCATCCGGGACTTTGCTTATCCCGGGACCGGGCTCGGCTGAGTATTGTGTCAGAGAGAAAGAGAGAGAGGAAGAGAGAGAGAGAGAGGGAGGGAGAGAGAGCGCTTGACAAGCCTCACAGTTTTCGCACCTGGTCTTCTTCTTCTTTTCTTTCTCCCTGCAATTATGAGTAACGCCTAAAGCAGAAAGCGGAGCGCAACTTGTCATCTGAGTTTATCGCTAATAATTCTCGACGTAAAATCCGGTCTAACGGGAGGGGAGAACGCTGAGAAAATCGCTTTCGACACGAATAATCCTTTCGTCGTTTCCAATGAAAACATGTTAGACCTGCTGGGTTTTTCGGGCTACAAAAATTCAAGGAAAAAAAAGTAAATTGTTATTTACGCATAATAATCAATCTCGACTGTGCGCGCGTGTCGACTGACGTCCAAAATTTTCTTTGTATCAACCTCCGATTCCGTACGACGAAGCGCCTTTTCGTTCTTTCTTGAATCTTATCTACCGAGTGGCAAAGAAGCCATTTGTTTTCTCGAGTGTGCTTTTTGCTTTTTTTTTTCCAAACGAGTCCGTATATTGTGAAAAAGTCAAGAGACAACAGCATTATCGAGCTTGGACTCTTTTCAAAGCAGTGCTTCCTACACTTGCCTTGCGTCCCGGTTGAACGAATCCACGAAGCCCCTGCTGCGCGAGGCACTTTGACGCTACAACGTCGCGTACGATTTTCCTTCGATTCGCAACTACGAAGCCCAACGAGAGCAATTTGTCAAACGTCGTCGTCCTCGTTGCCGATCCCACGAGCTGCGCCCTATGAAAGCAAACGCAACAAACAACCACAAAGCTAACGTACAAGTGCAATGTGTCCCGGACGATTTAAAAGATTATACCTCTTTCCCGGTAGAAAATGGCCCGCGGGAGAAAATCGATCGCGTGGGAATACCCGAACGGGGGACTTACCATGCCGTTTTCCTCCTCGGAGGAATTACCCTTTGCCACCCTACTGTACGTTCGTGAGTGGCTTGCTTCTAATCTCGAGGATTTTGTACGCTGCTTGCGGTACAAGTGGAGAATTCTACTAGGAGCACTCCCTCTCCGCCTCTCTCTCTCTCTCTCTCTCTCTCTCTCTCTCTCTCATGCAATACCAAGTACAAAAGAGTTTGAAAAAACGACTCTCTAGTTTAATCGGATGTTGCGGGCGTACGAGGATTTCTTGCATCGAACGGATCGGGTGAGCTTCGGAATCGTTTGAAAAATACCAAAAGCGAGCAGCCTGAAAGAGAGGGAAACGGACGTAAATACGTGCGTTCGTACGTTCTCTCTCTCTCTCTCCCCCTCCCCCTCTCTCTCTCTCTCTCTCTCTCTCTCTCTCTCTCTCTCTGTAGGCAGAGCCCGCGTTGTCGAAGCTTTGCTCGAGGTGTTGAAAAAACATGGCGCGATTTGCGGTTTGCCGTAGACGCAAGAACGATGCGCTTCGAGACTGTATATGCAGAACGTTTTGGGGCTTTGTTGTTCTTTCCGAGCTACGAGCTACTGAGAAAACTAATATACATGCACACACACAAGCTATATATTCTCACGGAATTTTCTTCGATATTCAACAAATATAATGAGACAGCGCAATCCGATCTTTGTTGTACCTCTGCAAACTTCCGCATCACGCACCTGTCTCGAGCTTCGCTATTTTTTTTCAGCCCTCGTGTACAAAGAATCTTTCGCGGAATTTTAATACACCTACGTTTACGTCCCTGGCTAGTGCTCGTTCGCGACTTTGCGCATTGCCGCCTACTCGAAACATGTCGTTCCCATTATTGGTTATTAAATTTTTTGGACGAATAAAAAACATAACAAAAAAATCACCTAGCGCGTGGCTGGGAAAAAGAGAAATTTTCGTGAACTCCTTCGTGGCAAACGAGTTTAGTTTTTCAAAGTCTTTTCATTTTCCATCAAAGAGGATAGTTTCGAGTATGTTTTACAATTTTAGTATCGAAAAACATATTGCAACGATGCGTGCAAAGCGCTGTTTGAGAAACGTCCTTTGCTGTGACCACTGCTGCTAGCAAACAAATAATCCGGACAAAAAATCTCAACCTCATTTACTTTTTGCGTGAAATTATCCAGTGGTTGGACGAAAAATCGAATAAAATATTGATTTGTGGAAAAAAATATACGCACGTCACCCACTAAAGTGAAAGTATGAATTTTTGGTGAAGAAAAAACGCTCCATTTTCGTTGATAAAGAAAAAAAATCATTGCATCGAAAAAAAAGATTCTTTCGTTTGCGCATTGCTTTCTCATATGCAAGGGAAGCTCAAACTTACCAATGAGCGCCCATAACTCTCTCTCCCCCCCCCCCCCCCTCTCTCTCTCTCTCAATTACAAACGAATGGACTTGAAATTAACGGAGAATATTTTTGAAATGTTATGCGTTGAGAATCCGTCGAAAAGGAATAATTGATATTTTGAAAAGTTTCAACTAGGCTCAAAGCCTTGAACGTGCGCGTCGACAGTCCTGACGTCAGATGTATACAATGCGATCAAATACGTAGATTCTTTTTTGTCCCCCTCTCGTGAGAGTATATACATATAGTAGTGCATCGAGAGGGTCCTCCTGCTTTCACCGTGTGGTTCACTCCGATGTTTACTTTGCCCAAGGGCGATACCGACTCGCCGAGCGCAGGTAGCCACCGATGCAAGCCTCGTACTTGAGTAATATATACGAGTATTCGGCGATGCGGGAATCCGGCGGTTAGTTGCGTAAATAATGATCGATTATGGAGTAGCCGTTTCCTTGGCAGGGAGTTTTTGTATCCGTCGGACCATACCCGAGACATTGCCGCCGCCGCCGCCGCCGCCACCGCCGCCACCGCCGCGATCGTGTGCGATGGAAAGTGACCGTAAAATAGAACTCGCTCGAAAAGTGCGAGTATCCTTGTTTGGTGAAAAAGTTGGGGCGCGTGTGAGCCTCGTCATGTGCGCACGGTGCAGGTGCTAATGCCTAATAATCCATTTACGAGACACAACGCGTATTGTGTCCGCCTTGGAGAGTCTCTTTCGTATTTTCATAGGGAAGAACGCTTCAGAAAAATACCTTTTTTTTCCTCGCACCGTTTAAATTTTCTCACGTATTTGTCCGAAAGGAACATACCTATTTTTCGATAATATTTTTCAAAATGCGGCATGTAAAAGATTAAGTATACAAGGTCTGTCGTTTGACCGTTTTTTGGGTCGATTTTTGGTGTCTCGCGTGTGAACCTTCCGAGACTCGCGGCGACCCCCCCCCCCCCCTCCCGCACGGTCCTCATATAACCAGGTTCAATTATTTTTCCTCAAGACTGCATCCGCGCGCGCTCATCTTGCTGCTCGAATACCTCCGGACAATCGGCTCGTTCGGACGAATCGGTAGCGCGGCGCCCTCGGTTACCTACAAAACGTGTATACGTAAGGTTTTTTTTTTTAATGTAAATGCATCGTGTCGATTCTCCCGCAGCGATCGCAGCTGCGTCGGCAACTGTTTCCTTTACTGTTATTCGCTAACTGTTGTTCTTCCACGAGTCAATAACTTGTCCGCGCGCGCGCGCGTTGGCCAAAGAAAATCGTGCACATCGTCATACACTGGAATAGATGGCAACCTTTCGCAACAAAAGAATTATGGGCCCGAATAGGTGCGAAACACCAGATTGAAAGAAATAAATTAGTTTCTTTCGGTAGCCTCGAGGAAAATCGAGATAAGAATTCATTGGAAACTACTCGACGGTGTACGAAGCGCGTTCGAGTGTTATCAACATACCTACTCATATGACGAGCAACACGATCCTTCGATAAATGCATTTCCCGAGCGAAACGAATATATTTTCCCCTTTTAGCAGCGCAGAGACGAATAATAGGCATATTGACTTTACGACCAACGATCGCCTTCTCGGTGTATATATTTCGTTGATGTTGCATAATTCACGAATAATAGCCTGAGCGCCTAAGTCGATAACTTTCTCGTTGCCCCTCTCGCGGTGAAAGCCCCCCGCGGAGCAGCGGTTAAAGCTTCGTACAAATGTATCTGTATATATTTTGAAATAATACAGACGCGGTGCGCGTAAGCGAATCGATTTATAAAACGTCCGGAATCCGATGCACCGCGCCGCCGCCGCCGCCGCCGTGTCACCCATCAATCTATTCAACGATTTTCCAAGCTGGCGGTGGCCCCTCTCGCGCGTCTACTCCGCTATTACGGATCTGCATATATTTGTAAACGTACACGCATCGGTGCGAACGAATATTCGGTATATACGCGCGGGATTCGTTTTCCAAAACGTTTTCGAAACTGTGGCGTTTGGCGGTTCGAATTTTCATCGCGAAATAAACGCGGGGAGCCAATTGCGACGCTTTCACCTCCCTATATACAGAGCTGTCGTCCGAAGCGACGGCTATAGACGCGAAAGGGCATATCCCCTGGGATCGACGAGATTCGCGTTCGCGCGGATCGCGGACTGCGTTCCTCTCGACCGCTGGCGCATAATACGCCCGTTTCGACCCAAAATATTTGGCCAACGGTAGTCGCGTGTATATTCCGCGAGTGCGGGGGCGGGACCAGCAGAGCTCGATGCGTTTTTGTTTTCGTTCGAGCCTGTGTGTTTTACGAATTGCCTATTCGCATCCAATTCGCGATTACACGCTCCAAGTTACAACGGAAAATACATTCAGCGTATTTACGTGCGTATATCGAAACTTTGGAATATCGATGAGCCTTGTCTCATATTTGTCCCGTTATCGCGCGCATTACCCGCGTAGAAATTTTCATATAGGATCCGATATGACGGACTCTTTCGGCTCGACTGCGGGCCACGTGTGTCAGGCAACTCGATACAGTGCGCCCTGCTGCTTGGTCAATTTTACGTTCCGTCGCTTAAATTATTTTATTATATTTCTCTACAAGCCGGTGAGACATATCCCCCGCATGCCCACGCCTATACACTCTACACACTTGTAAGGAAAGTTATCATTGGATTCATTCGAAACGACCTTCGCTTCTCTGCGCGATAACTCTGTTGCGTTCGGAATAACGTTTCAAGCAAAACAGCTGAAAATATACCTTCGTTCGAATTATCATTCTTCTTTTTTGTTTTTCGGCAATGGCGTTTGAGAAGGGCAACATTTTATTTGATTAAATATACAATGTACATTTGGAGCTTAATCATTGATAACCTGCTGTTGAACATCCGTAAATACGATTAGGTTATACATAGACGCACGCTTCTCACGACGATGAAGAATTTGTCTTTTGAGCTTTTAAAATACAACGCAATCTTCCAACACGCATCGGAGGTGGACATTTTTTTTCCGTCACCCCGGCCTTAATACAAAAATATCAATATCTACTATTCTGGCGATTTAAAATGTTCACCTGGGATACAGGAAGTTACGTGCATAGGTACACGAAATGCCGAGGCAACAGGGACGTTTTAGTATTTGCCGATCGTGTGTCTAAATACGTCCAGCCTGGTCACACGGCAAAATCAGAATGTCCGTAATAAGGGTTACACGTAAAATGATCAGGCAAACCTTGAGAAATTTCTACGCGGTTAGTTAGCCCATGTTCTCTTCAAAATTCGTCCTTTCTCGCATGAAATTTTTGGCTTTTCGAACAAGCTTCGCTGCAAGGGATGTCTCTCGGGGGAAATTCGACTCGACCGATAAAAGCCCTCGATTGACGGGAATCTGCTTCTTCGCAACTTATGCGATCCCTCGAAATTTTAGTCGCGAGATCTTGAGGATGCACTCAGCGGGGGGGTCTCGTTCGCGTACTCTTCTCCCTCGAACTTTTGCGTGTATATCGTAACGGGGTTACGAGAGGCCGAATAAACTGCTAGAGACCACTCGAGAAGGTAACCGAGCACGTGATTCAATATGCCCGCTCGTGCGCCTCTCCCGCGTACGACTAGTCCGCGGGAACCCTAAACGCTCCTTGTGGCGATCGAGGGTCCTTCGCGGTCCAAATAAATCGCTAACAAATTCGTTCCCCCTCGGAGCTCCTCTCTCGCTCTCTCGTTGTCGCTCTTTTCGTTCTTTCCACATGACGCTTATTTCATACAATTAACATTAGTTGGTACTGAAAATTCGTAGAGCGTCAAGAAAAACGTGCTTGCGTATCGAATCTCGCCTGCCGGATACGTATACATAAATCGGGATATGATGTTCGACTCGCCGTACGTCAACACCGAGAAACCCCAGATGTATACCTGCCGATGCGGCGGCGGCGGCGGCGGCGGCGGCGGCGGCGGCGGCGGCGGCGGCGGCGGCGGCGGCAGCGGCATCGCCTCCCGGAGGATCTTCCAGAGAGGACTAGAGTGCCGGGCGCGCGCGGGGCTGCTGTTTCAGCGACGAGACCTCCCGAGCTCCCCTCTCCCTCCCGCCTATCGCGCGGTCTCCCTTATCGTACAAGCTCTCGCGGATTGAATACAAATGGCGAGCGTCGTCGCGCCTCCCACGGGATGAGCACAGCCTTCGCGGGTATTAAGACGGGCGAAAGAGGAGAGGAGAGAGAGAGAGAGAGAGAGAGAGAGAGAGAGAGAGAGAGAGAGAGAGAGAGAGAGAGAGAGAGAGAGAGATATTAAATAGCGCACGATGACTATTCGTCTTCTCACACGTAATCCTCATACATATGCATGGGTAGTCGGGGATGGCTCATTGCAAACAAAAGGTAACGCGATAAAATTGTGTCCACAAAAGAAATAAACACATAATGAAAACTACTCGATGGAATTTGTAAAAAAAAGGCTCGATATAAGATAAAAGGTCGGTTTAGTGTGCCGCCTCGCGACAGCACATTGCCGGCACAGAGCTTCTAGTCAACGAGTCAGGAATGAGGTTTCCAAACCCCCTTCCTTAATTACATCAAAGCTACCCGATGGAAAAGACATTTTGACAACGACCCAACAGAGATGACAGTCAAAAGTTCGTGTCTGGCTCAAAATGTCATGTCATTCCTACGCCCTTTTAAACCGAGCAGACGACCTAGATAGGGAGTCCTTTCACAGTGAAGAACTTTATATGCAATTGATACGTAGCGTAAAATACTTTAGCCTACTGTCAGCTCGCAACCGTGAAGAACCATGATAACGAAATGCCATTATGTGGACGACGCTCGATGCAGAAAGATTAAATGGATATTTTGTAAAAAAAAAAAAAACATTAAACGTACGGTTCGACAGTCGATTGCCAGTCGCGCGGCATCTTGATGTTATTTCTCCATCGTCGTGCGTTTACTCTCGACGCTCCTATATGGACTCTTGGAGGCAAAGTATCGCGAGCGCGTGCTGGCATTCTCCTTCTCGCGTCGCGAGAGACACAAAAATCTTTCCTCGGAATATGTATTGTTTGAGGCAAATGTCGAAAAGGTCTGTGCGGAAGTTGCTGCTGCTGCTGCTGCACTTGTTTTATTCGCCTCATCTTCGCAAACCACCTATATCTGGATATACGAACGGAGCCTTTCTCCCGGCTTTTAAGTACACGCACATATCGTTGTATATTTGCGATGCGGCTATCCGGTAGCCGCGTTTCGTACACCGAGGTGTCTTCTCCTCTCCACAGCGTTTCTTTGCACACGCGCTGCATCAAACCTCGTTCCCCTTGGCCGCTCACTTGTTCACCACCTTGCTCGTCGAGACGGCTGGACAACAGTGACGGGGGGGGGGGGGGGCGGGGGTAGTGGCAAAAAAATGAGAAATCTAGCCGCGGTCTTGAGCGGAAGCTTCCTCGCGTATAGTGCGCGTGCACGCTCGTGCATACCCCGAGGAACAAAAAAATATGTATGCTTGCCGTAGCGTTGCACCGCGGCTAATGGAACGCCACTCGAGACCACTTTGGCCGCGGCAAACAGCCACGACGAGAACGACGTCGACGATGACGACAACGCCGACGCTGACGACGCCGACGACGACGATGATGATGACGACGACAACGACAACGACAACGACAACGACAACGACGACGACAACGACAACGACAACGACAACGACGACGACAACGACGACGACGACGACGACGACGTTTCTGAAAACCCATCGCTCTGAGTGAGAAAACAATATCGATTTTTTGACGAAACAATCAAATTTTTAGTAAACCTTATCATCGTTTTAAATCCTTTGCGTTGCTGATATTGATCAGAGACAAGTAGGTAAACACAATGAAAGTACGAATTATTAATATAATAAGAACGATTTATCAGAAATTCGCAAGGTTATTGCGTGATTTTTTGTTGATTCGTTAATCGTCTAATGGGGCAAGATGAATACACGCTATCGCAAAGCCGCAATATTTTAAAACGTACCACTATTTACGTTAGGATGGGCGAAATGAAACTTTGGTTTGATGAGCCTTTGGTTTCTCTTCAACCGGCGTTTCTACCAGGGGAAGAAAAAGAACTAAGAAATTATTAAAATTATATGGAAACAAGATTTTTCGGACTAAATCCTACGAAACTTAAACGTAGATTGGTGTACCAAATTGCTGGTATTGAGAATGGGACCACTCTTAGATGCGAAAGAGGCCAATTATTCGTCTTCCATCAATCTCCAGCGCTGTTGATCTTGCCTCGCATACGGGGTAATATGGGGAAAATAAACGTTTCGTTAAAAACATATATATATTGTAGGGTAACAATCGGAAAGACGGATTTTTTTCTTCCAAAATTAGAAGATTAATCAATGTCGATTACTTTGAAAGAATAATTAAAGTTGACTGACTCATATGCGTAACGTTTTATTTGCACATGATCTTAGCGTTATCATATTGCCCCGAGTTCCCTTACCTACACAATGTTTTTCAATCCGATTGCTACTTACACGGTCATAATTTTTTTTCAAAAGCAACTCTCACGTTTCAGCCAACGCGTTTCGCCGATTCGCGTCATCGGAACAGCTCGTATTCGCACGCTCCGGGACGCACGGAGTGTCCCTTTTATTGGCTTGCACCGGCTTTTCATGACGAGGTTAGTAAGGGGAAACCGACGAGAGTTTTTCGTGTGCCCATCGTCGCGCGCGTATGTGTCGGAAAGAGCGAAACTCGATCGTCCGATCCGCGCTCCTCGCCGATATATATACCGTATATCCCCGGGGAAAAGATGATTCCCGCGAGACTCGGATAGGGAGGACGAAGCGTCGCCGTCGCTTAGCCTGGCTAATATACGGGAATTACGACACACCGATACGTTCCTCCGCGCTGACCCATACACACTCGTACTGTCCTAAGTACGTATAAAAGTGTAGAAAAACTTGATTCGCCGTTTGAATTATTGATTTTAAAAAGGCACCTGCCTGCTACGTACCCTGGGCGAACGATAATAGACGTATATATATATATTAGAAAAGATTTTGCCCGTAATGCAAGCTCACCCACCTTTGACGGCCACCTTCGATCGGAAGCACGCGCGCGTGTGTGTGTGTACCTATATGTGGCAAACTACATACAGGGACCGACTGTATAAATCACAGGAGCGGGATAAATGAGATTACAGTTGTATTTTCATCTATACATACCTATTAATATTTCTATGTTAACCAAATTAATGATTATATATATATTCCAAAATTATATACTCTATACGTCGAGCGGTTATAAACGGTTTCTTCCGTATCCGTCTATACGGGGACCAAAAATCATTCAGGGATATTCATAAGCTTGAAATATGTCCACGAAATATATCATAAGAACCTGAACAGTTTTTGTTGTTGTTTGGATTCATACATATTCGTGATGCATACAAAATTATGCCTAAAATGAAGGGGCGCAAGAAGTTGCCTCGAATCCTCACCTTTTTTTCTATGAACCTTCGTTGTAAATTTTTTTTAAATCACAATTTTCATTATATTGCAACATTTCACTAGGAAATGGGAAAGGAACGGGAATTTGATAACAAAGTAAGTAATTTCGGTAAAATAAATAGTATAGGCGAAAGGGGGTCAGCCCCGGCTAGCGGATGGCATCGGCCGTTACTAAAATGTATGCTTGATGGGTGGGTTTACTATCAATGGTTATATATATTGCAAATTTTCTCTCGCCAGAGAAAATTTGGATGTACTGCCGAATCCCATCTGATAGCCGTTGGGGCAGATTCAAAAAGGGAATCCGTTGTTTCAGTCCCCGTGTCTACCTGCACGAGACGGAATAGTACGGATGCTTTAGGTAGACCGCAAAAAACAAATTAATCCAAATAGGATCTATTTAAATCAAGAAAATGTTTTCCTCATCTTACAGCCTACTACGATGCTACTCGTATTTTATTCAAATATATTTTTTTTATTTGTTTCAGCTCTCCTTTTTCAATATCAAACAGATTCAACGTAATAAATGAGAATTCGATTCGGATAAATCTTTGTTTCCTTACGATACACACTGCCAACTCAAGTGTACCATGTGCAGAGAATATTTCATAAATCAAAAACAGAATGAAATACTTAATGTAGAGTTCTACCGCAATTACGTTGTATCGTAATTGATCGTTCCCGGATGGAAATGTTCGGAAATGAATTTTTCGAAGAAAATATTTCGTCTACACGTGGAATCGAACCTGCAACCTATCTATAGCTACGAACACTGCGCTCACGCTACCGAGTGTATTTGTAACATCTTAGTCGTAGATGTGGCATCAGAGACCAAATGAATTCTTCTAACTATTTGTTTTATCGCATAAATTATACCAATTAGTTAAAAACATTGTGATAATTAAAAAGTTTTTATCGAATATCATGCTATAGATTTTTCAAACATAACCTATATATACATATATAGGTTATGTTTGAATATATGATTTGTCTCTTTCTCTCTACTTCCGACCCCTTCAATGTGTGTGTTGCAATAAAAGCGGATCATTCATTCAAGCGAATAGAAAAATATTTGACTGCAAAAATTCGAACTAATTGAAAAAATTTCAAATTAAGTAGATACATTCAGCGCAATCAACTAAATTGTTTTATTTTGTTTGTTAACGAATGAAAATGAATCAGAGATTTATTATGAATAAATGAAATGTTTCGTTATCAACCGATATTGAATAGATCATTATTTGAATAAATAAGTATATTTAAAATAAACATTTCCAATAATGGAATAGAATAGCAAAAATTTGGTTTCACGAAAAATCTAGTCAATGCAATTTAAAAAAAAAAATCACTCATTAGAATTATTTCTGTCTGTGTGCAACGTGCACGTATGCATGATGTTGTATCTTATTGGTAGCGCCGATTCCCGGATGCACCTCTACGATAAATATTATCTATTTATACCTCGATACAGAATTGGCGCTGCACTGGTCTAAATGAAAACCGCCGACATATACATGGTTCAGGCCTCAATGGCGTTCAAGTTTGCAACGTGTTGTACACTTAGAGAGAGAGAGGGAGGAAGAGAGAGAGTGTGTGGGGGGGGGGGGGGGGGGGGTGCAAAAATATAATGGAATTTATACAAATATACTTCCTGCAAAAGTTGTGACTCTTGGCCTGACATTTTTTTTTAACACGTCGGTTATCTTAACGTCGCCATTTTGAATTCAGAATCGAATTCTTTTCTTTGACGCTTCCCTTGGAACCCTAAAAGTTTCACTATACTCGATACTCGATCGGTGAAATATTTTTCGAGATAAATGAGATGTAAGATCAAAATGGGATACTTGGTATGGATATATATTATATATGTATATATATATACATATAGGCACAATATATTTGTTTTTTAAATCCATTTTCTAACAGTAACTGGTTGCTTCGTATGTGCGACAGAATGGGCGAACAAAAATATGTAAAAACAGGTGAAGAAAATGTCATCCCCCGAAAAAAATGGTCCTATTGAAGATATGTGAGTAAATAGGTCGTGAATTGACGAAACTTTCATCCGTTACATCTCAGGCACTTATTGACCAATTAAGATTCATAACCAGGCTTCGAAGTATCTTTTATGAAATATCGAATTTTTGGCGGGCGCGACCTGAATTTGCGCAATCAGCTATCAATTTCACATCGTACAGGCCCGTTTCGAATCGATAGTTGAACAATTTTCACTTTGCCCACACCATCCGGTCACGGTTTCGCTCAGCTCTACGAAAATCGTCAGTTTTCAATCAATCACATCTCGGCCGTTAATTAACCAATTGGGATTCGTGATGCCCGTTTCTGAAAATTATTTTGGCAGACTTGGAGAATGCCATTTGCCTTATCCGGCTGTTTACACGCCATCTACGAAAAAAGCCGTAACCAACTTATAATTTGTACCAGTGCATGCAAAGAGTCCGTAGGCACATTTTATTGGAATGAACATTTGCGCTCGTGTCATCATATTTTCAATGCTCCCCATAAATATCTTTTGCCAAATAATTTGAACAGTCCCCATGAGGAACGCTCGAACCAATAGAGACCGCGCGGTGCTGATATTTCACCCTTGCACGTGAAAACATACCGGGACTGTCCCTATATGCGCCGCTTCAGCTCCAAAATGGTCCCAGTACGAACCTCTGCGCATTAATATATCTATATATGTATAGAGAATTCGCTATATCGGAAGAAGGAGAGAAATCTAATGACTTTATTCAAGGCGAGCAAGCCTGTAATTACCCGCAGGCGACTGTTCCGCGCTACCGTACACCACCGACCTTTGCTAGTCAAGGGATGCAACCCCTGCGAGGGCTGCCTCTCCTCCCTCTATCGTCTACCGCGTAACGATTAGACGCTCGGTGTCAACCCCCACCCCTCTTGGCCGTTCCTGCCGCACGCGGTCATTACCGAGTTAGCCTAAATAGGGTATAGCGTTGGGGGGGGGGGGGGGGCACAGGGGGCGCTCGTCATGCATATATACGTGTGCGGCATCGCGGACGCGATCCCAATCGTGCCGCACCTTTTCGTTCTCCTGGTTTCTCTATTTTTCTTTAGTTTCATCAAAATCTTGACGTTTGCAAGGACACGTGAAAAAAGAGCCGGCTCGATTGAAAAAATAGCACGCGTTGCCGAAACGTGAGGAGCGAGCGAGTTGTAACCCATACGATGAATACAAGACTGTTTTGTGCTTTGAAGAAATGTTCTCAATCCCGTGGAGAAACGCGTTTCGTTTCCTCTACATGCATGCACATGGATATATATATATATATGTTACGTTCAGAAATTCGGTCCACGTGCAAGATGGCGGCTGGTAGTTTGCTCCCGGCGTGCACCCCGCCCTCTCTCTCTCACTCTCTCTCTCTCCCCCCTTTCATTGGCAACCCCGGCGAAAATACGTGTACGTCGTTCATCTCTGTATACGTGCAGCTCTCTCACTCTCTTCCGCTCTCTCTCTCGCTCGCTCCGTCTCCGAGCCCGCTGCCGTTGCGTTCTGTTCCGCTTCGTTCCTTCATCGTCGCCGAGTCGCTCCCTGCGTCTATCTGTAGAAACGTATAGCGGTAGCGACTGGAATAAAGCGAAGGGGGAACAGGAGAAGCTTCGCCGAGCAGGACGCTTGTGCGTTGGTTGGGCGTCCCAACAGTTTGACGACATGCCCATTATATCGCTCTTCTCCCTGTTAGAGTTAATCATCGTCTATATACGTGTATCGTACATAGGTATACACAGCGATGAACAAAACGAACTATAATCCGGAGCATTCGGCAGTGCCCGCGGTTCGCTGTCTTACGCCCCTTTCGCCTATCGGCCGCACACGCGCACACCCGCATACACACGCGTACGCGTGTTTCTGCATATACGTATATATTTATTTAGGTACACGAAGCGATAGACGCGTATACACGGTAGCAAAATCGCGGTCTTTCATTTATAGACGGAACAAGGTACCTATACATACTCCCGTTCTGCCGAATCTCTTCCTCTCACTCGGAATTGCTATAAAGACGGAGGCACGACGATGCGGAGATTTTTCAGGAATATAAGCGCGAGAGGAGGAACGAAGGTTCTTCCACGGCAGGTTACGAGGCGATATTTGGAAGCGGCAAGTGCGATCCCGTCAACCCAGGGCTTCCTTCCTCCCGATTATTCGCTAAATAAACAGTCGGCCCTTCGGCATTATTGCACTGAGAGAAATGTGTGGTGTTCTCTACCATATTTTAACAATATTTTCCTGAGAGATATTTTCCTGAGAAAATAATCATACTTTATGGCCACAATTACCGCCAAAAGTATAGTTGCTGTTTAGTGATATTTTATCGATCGCACAAACTATGCAAATATGCTAACCGCGCCCACTAATCTTACAAACATACGGCGATTGTTGACTGCTTTCTGTTCTACACACCCACACACGCAATATAGGTAGTAGGTTTCAATAAAATAGATATTCCCTGATACTATGAAAAATTCACCAAGATCCTAATAGAGAACAGTACTCAGATATAAATGATATATGATGAAAAATGTTGCTTGTGATTTGCGACGGTGTTTACTTATAGTGATTTACACTGTGAAAACCAAGTGCGTTGTTTCAACGTTTCCCGTGTATAATCTTGTCGCTCTTTTCAACACGGTAGCTCGTGTGTTGGTATAACGACACAACTTAGGCGTGTTTTTTCGACACACTTTTCGCGTATCAACGCTTGTCGCCATTTTCGACGTATTTTAAATGTGTTGTTGCCCAAATCAACACACTTCAAGCATGTTTTTTTTCGTACATTAGAAGGTTCACCTTTCTACACGCTTCCAGGCGATTTGATTTGTACAACACACTTTTTTGTGTACTTGTGGTCGCTTGGCAATGATACAATGACGTCACGTACGCTTACTTGGTAAAATGAAATGAAAATGTGCGTTTCCCATTACTGGCGGTATATTCCGATGGTGCACTACCATATTTATTGGTTTCCAGCTCTCCTCAAACAAATTCCTGCGAATAAATTTGTATTCACTAACTGGTATCGAACCTACCTACCCTACCTAACCTAGCTACTTCTAAACTTTATGTACGTATACTAACCATTGTGCTATCGGGTACGTGTGGTTTTTCGTAATGAAAAGGAATAGTATGGTAACATCGGACGAGGGGAGTAATAGAGCTATTCTATATAGATTATAAATAAATGTGTGTATGTGTATATGCGCGCGCGAGTATGTGCATATATATGTACATGCACACACACAAACACACGCTCGGCGGCGAACACACACACACACACACACACACACACACACACACACACACACACACACACACACACACACACACACACACACACACACACACACACACACACTACACAGGTGTGTGAATGGACTTATAAGATATACATTATTGAGTAATACAAACATCAAAATTTCTAATAACATTATATATTTTTAATTTACATTAGTAACATATAAGTACATTTTTATGCTTAATTTAAAACGGAAATATCCTCGATGGCCGAATGAAAAATACAAGGAAAGACATCAAATAACATCTTTTTTTATTTTACATTGTCAAGATAAAAGTAGACATGATGAATTTAAAACTAAAATAGTTTCAATGGCCGAATAATAACGAGTTGGTATACAAAGATATATATATATATATATATGAGTGTGTGTGTGTGTGTGTGTGTGAAGTAAAAGCGAAACAAGAACATCAAAAGAATCTAAGTCAGTCGATCATTGATAAAAACAACTCATGCAAAAAACTTGCATTTTTCGTATTTATTGCGTTTCTGTAAAAACTCGCTCCACTCCATCCCTGTGTAGAAGATTCGTTTCTGCATCGACTTTTTCGTTGAGTTCTTCCTATAAATGAAAGAGAAAGATCTTTTACGAGAGATGGGGAATTCCATATTCATTACACGAACAGGGAAGCTGGTTGCAGACGAAAATTTACTTGGGGTAGATTATGATGTGCAGTATCACTACTCGTCGCAAAGAATTATCATACAAAAAATCCATGAGTATTTCTACACGAGAGATAAATATAATATAAGTGTTACTGTTTATCCGCTTATTTCTTGTGGAGAATCATTCTTATTATATTAAATACTTATTAGTTTGAAGCTTCGTCTGCAACCGACAAATTTTATATTTCTATATTAACGATAAAAATTTCGTTTTTTACACCGTGTCATTACGTTTGGATGAAGTTACACGTGTAGACACTGATAACATGTAATCTTATAGGCTGAACTGTTGTACGGGACCAGTAAGCTTTGTATTTCTATATAAGGTCAATTGTCGCTTTTGCAACTGCGTAACCAGTTTCCAAAGGGGATTCGCCTTGCGGATACCGATTGCGGGAATAAAAAATTAGACGAACTATACGTGCAGTCTCTGCATATAAACAGTAACCTTTCATTTCTATGGGTAACACCAATCACTTTTAAACTGCATACTGAGGCTACGCAAGGAATTATTCCAGAATAACTAGTATACACAAGGAATTATTCTACGGTAACCATTCTATGCAAGGAATTATTCTAGCGTAACTAATCTACACAAGGAATCATTCTAGCCTAAACAGTCTATGCAAGGAATTATTCTAGCCTACCCAGTCTATGCAAGGAATTATTTAATGTAGGCAGTCGACGCAAGGAATTATTCTAGCTTAACCAGTCTACGCAAGGAATTATTTTAGTGTAACTAGTCTACGCTGGGAATTATTCTAGCGTAACCAGTCTGTGCAAGGAGTTAACCTGGTGTAACCAATTTACACAAAGAATGATTGTAGCGTAACCAGTTTATGCAAGAAATTACTATGCATAATAAATTCAAGCAAGGAATTACTATGCAAAGACTTATTAAGCGGTATATGACTCACATTTTCATTAACAGCGAAAGAATAATAGTCTAAAAAATTACCATTATAACAGTTGAAAAACTGCCATAAGCTGCGTACGCCTTCGATGATCCTATCGATGCATGTCTGGTTGACCTTGCAGTTTTCCCGGATGTGAATAAAAAACTGCGCACTGCGCCATTCCAGACGTTCGCGTGATGGTATAGTTGGCTCTATAAATATCAACATTTTGTAAATGTCACTTCGAAGAGCATCGATAAAACCCAGATTTAGATTCTACATTACTTCTGATACACAACGAGAACGCGATAATAGTACTTTTATCTGTTTATATGAATCACAAGGTAAATAAAAACTTGTAATAATTGAATATTTACTCACCTTCTTCTTCAAACGTATGACTCTCGTTTTGTCGAATGAAAGGCGTTTCAGTTCGAATCTCGTTGTCGGGATGTTTCCGGGCCACGTGTCGTTTGTAAGTTTTCCATTTTTTTTTTTTTATGTACCGGACCCGTCCTCAGCGCACATAGTTTTCAGCGCAGGGTCATGTTTGTGATATTTCACGATGTGGCGAAGCAAAAACTTATGTGTTTCGCATTTAACATAACACATTTCGCACTTGAAAGTCTCTTTCAGACGTCCGTCCATGATGTATAGCGAGGTTATAAACAATCGCCATATTATGATATCAACTCACTTGACGCGTATTGTTTGTGGTACACGCGTGCAAGTGAGTTGTTTTCTGACGCTTTGTACGACGAAGTGTGTCGGTCGCGTCGCGTGTACCTGCACCAAGTGTGTTGTTCCGAAACAAATGGGTTTATTCAACGCGCTTCATGTGTGTTACAGTAAACGTGTTCTCCGCAAAAACGTTAAAATCGTGTTGATGCTAAGAATGGTATAGAGCGTGTTGTTTCAACACGTCAATATAAGGAAAACGCATTGTTTCAACACATTAACCAGGTTCTACACACGTTGTAGGCGTGTTGTGTAGTTTAAATACACCGACAACACACTTATTTTTTACGTTGTACACCATCTGATTAGATACGACCTGCTATATGCGTTTTATACACCAGATGCGTGTTGGTTCGGGAAATCTCAACAACCGTGTCGTTCTCAACGAAATGCACAAAATATTCCATTGATCCGAAATAAAATAATATGCTCAATCGAGAGAGTTCTACCCACATGATTTTTCATTATAATTCGTCATTCCCTACCGCCTCCCGTAATTATTTATTTCTAAGAAAATATAACAAACAATGTTTATTCCGGCTGTACTTCCGAATAGCCGTTACCTCTGATTTCGGTAAAATTATATACAGATATTTTTTTGCCAGCGAGTCACTGCTTGAATGGATTTTTGGCGCATCGAGATAGCTTTGTACCATATGATAGTGATATGTACGAGATTACACGATTAGACCTGCTATATGCACAATAAGGTTTTTCAGTTGGCGCGGGTAGATGTTGGCGGTCTATGGCGGCCATGTTGTTTTGGTGGGGTTCGTCTAATATCTGTTGTTTATTCTACAGTCACTGATGCCAAATCACCATAGCAAGTTACACGATTAAACAGTACGTCTAAATGATAAAACTTTACTATCAAAATGAGTGCTCGTTATCACTGTAAAAACAAGTGCGTTGTTTTTTTGCGCTTTACGCGTGTAAATGACTGTAGACACTTTTTACACGTTTTTACGCGTGTAAAAAAATGACGGTGTAAAAACAACACGGATATAAGCGTTCAAACAACACACTTACGTGTGTTATTTTCTCACACACGCTAAAACGTGTAAAAAGTGTCTGCAGCCATTTACACACTCAACGTGCGTAGAAACAACAGACTTATTTTTGCAGTACTGCATACATATGGGATGCGTCAGAAAAGTTAATTCAATGACAAAGCTTTTCATCGTCAAAATATATGTATTCATTGGAGATTAATTAACCTTACGCTGTGTTGATTATATCAATTATATTTATTATAAAGTTAATTATATATTTACTCTTTTGACAGTTGTCTTTTCTAAATACATTATGATGATGTAGCATGATGCGAGTAGGATTGGTTGACCATGGGTTCCGGTATTTTAACCCGTATATTGCGATCTGCTACTACAATTTTTATTACAGAGCTTGTGTGTGTATACTAAGATGTTAATTGAATCCGTTAACCGGTTAATTGAAGATCAAATGTGGTCTTGTTAACCGGTGAATCAATAAATGTCAAACCAACCGACGAGTTTCACATGATGGCGTAACTAAGGTAATTTTTATAACACATGATCAATTACTCGCAATTGACACACTAGTACTAGCGGATTGACTAATCAACAGAAAATCTATAAATAATCGAATCTGAAAAAGGAAAAATATAATACATTTGAGTATAATAATAAACGCGATAAAGAAAATAATTATTTGAGAAGTGTATGTGATATCTGTGTATCATATTATGAAAATAAAGTATTAAAATAGCAATCTGATTTGACTTGAGTTGTCACAGGCCGTCATTTCATAATTCTGGCAATATCCGTTGCAACGCTATATTCAGGTGCTTTCGATAAATGTCAAGTGTGGGTTCGTTTACCGTATGTGTAAGCGGGTGTTTGTAGTGTGTGTGAAATGTGCATAGGGTAAAGGGAGAGATGGCAGACACGGTTAACGGGCGCAAAAATTAGTCGATTCAATCAATAATATCTGCTCGAAATGTACCGTAACCAATATTTTTCATGGAACATACGTGACCGCGACAGTTTTCTTGTTATTCATCACCCGAGTCAAAATTTTAAGCCTCCTTTGAACCCTTGCAGGACCCATTTCTTTTGTAATGCACAAGTCGCCAGCCTCCGTTGGACCTACCAAACCCTATTCGTCGAGTTCTGTTAGAGCCTCTGTTAGACCTCCCAAACCTTCTTTTGACCCCCAGTTTCGGTGACCCGTCGAGAACACAGGTCTCCTCAACTTGCTTTTGATCTGAAATTCGTTGCCTCGACCCCCCTAACCTACTTTTCGCCCAAATTCAATATTTCCTCCAACATCACTCTATTGTGGTCTGTTCGGTAACCCGTTCGATGACGAAAAATATACGTTTTTCCTGATTCCCCGAAGAATGGCACAGGTAAATATGCGTTATCAGATGATGAACAAATACTACACAATTAATAAAAATGCATCGTCATCTTATCAAATTATTAGTGGAATATTAATATGCGAAAACAATCTAATTTTCTCAATATCGATTTATTAGCATTTTATAGGTGATTCATAAAAGAATGCTCGCATATGCAGTCTTACTCCAGTTCCATCGAATTTATGGACGTCACAAGTTTTTCTGTGAGAAAAAAATCTCACAGGAAAATTCTTCAAAAATTCCAGGCTATCCAGTATAAACTTACGCTGCTTTTTTACATCTTTGATATTTCCTCTTAAACCCTATATTTCTTGAGTTACATTGAATTTGCCAGAATGTCTTTTTTTAGCCAAAAATGAAATACCTTTGCGAAAAAGAATTGTACGAGACTTTTCAAAATATTAAAAGGGAGCTCCTGCTACCACGTTCAAGTTTATCATGAATATACATGACAAAAAAATTTCCCACAATTCTTAATTTTCGATCGTCGAAAAAAAAGCCGAAAAACAGTCACGTACAAAAATGCGTACTGGGTCGAAAAAAATGCATTAAAAAAATATTTCAAAAAAGCAAAATAGAGCTGGATTTGTTCCCTCCAAAGCGCCGTTCGGTAAATTTGGTTATCTTTTTTTCTACATAGCTATGTAACTTTTAGTGCGACAAGAAATATCGACTGGTGTATCCAAACTTTTGAGCGGCAGTTTATATTATATTATACTGACTTATACATATATTATACTTGAAATATGTGTTTGCATTAATATATTCGAATATACATTACTGGTAAAAAATTTCGGACACTTCAGATAATTGCAAAATTATGTTAGAATAATTAATTACATAGAGCTCTATAGTATCTTGGTAAAATACTAAATTATTTATTTTATACTTTATTGTATATTACTCTAACATTATTTGGCAATTATCCAGTGATCACCAGTTTTGCAATTGTGTGAAGTGTCCGAAAACTTTTGGCTGGCTGTGTATATCTAAATAACATATAATGTTGATATCTATATAAAACGTTAGGGTATTAATGATAATACCCTAACGTTTATAAACGATATAGATAAACCCCTGGAGCCTCTATTTATAGATGGAGGGTCCAGAGCGCTTACAGGGCGCCTACACTGACAACAAAAATTCTATTTATTTTAACTAACCGCGTCCATTTGATTTTCTTTTATTTAACTAGATTCTTCGTAGAACTAAAACTTTTCTAGTGCAATCCATTATTATAATTATTTATTTCAATATATTCAAATGATTGATTTATTCAAATCCAAATTTAATAACGTCTAATAATTGAATATTTCATTTGATTTCCATCCATCTGTGATTTCGTTAGATCTGTTCAAAAAACAATTTAGTTGAAATCACTAAATGGATCTAGTAATTTTATTAAATTTAAATTGAATACAATTTTCGTAGAGCAAACCATTTTTTTAAATTTGATTGAACTAATGGTCTGTCTTTGTTGCGACACTTATGTCAAAGGGGCATGGGGGTATAGAGAAGTTTGAAAAATGTATAGGATGTTATCCGATAAAACTCTCTATTTTTCACAATGATATTAACTAATTGATATAGTTCATGTGATACAACAAACAATTATAGGTATTTATTTGGTCTCATATGCCATATCTGCGACTAAAATGTTATAAGCACTCGTTAGCATAGGGGCCACGTGCGTAGCTGTGAATAGGAAGCTACTAGGTTCGAATCTCATATAGGTAGGTGAAATATTTTCTTCGAAAAAAATCATATCAATAGACTAGGGAATGACGAATTACGATGCAAAATCGTTGTGGTAAAACTCTGAATTGAGAGATTCATTTTATTTTGGATTTTTCAAATATTTTATGCATATAGTACACGTAGACGTACAGTGTACATTGTAAGCAAAAATAAAGATTTATATTGGTAGTGCAGTTGTAGGTCGAAAGGGGAGCCAGTAGGTTCGGCGGGAGCGCTCAACGTAGGCCCATCTAAGGTTCCGTAGGTTGAGTTGTGGACGTCATTTACCTCCTTTGAGTCAAAAAGTCTACTTTCTGCCATACCGAAGGTTCAACGGAGGCCCTAACGCATAGCGTTTCCAATCACTGTACCCTCCTTTAGATCCCCGATAATCCGCTATCGCCGATTTTCGCTCGGGAAAGGAAGCCTTCATTTTGCGGGTCGAAAATTTTGACTCGGGGCGCTTTTCACATAGCTACGATCGAATTGCGAAGTATTATTATTTCCGTTCCAAAGTTTTATCCGCACGTATTCTCTATAAGGTGCGGATTGAATGCATTGATTTTGTCAATTAATTACTATTGTGCATTTGCCCGGTAAGGCATGCAGAGTTTTCACGGACGTCATTCTGTATGTCTATACTACAGCATAAAAAAAATCAATTTTATTTATAATGAGGAGGTACGTGCACATACTACCTTAACTGTGTTGCTTTGTCCCGTATTGTTTTTGCTCGTGTGTTGCTATCAACGTGTATGGTTCAGTTCAATGTATATAAATATGCGTCTTGTACGTTGATTCTACGCACTTTATGTGTGTTCCAATAAACGTGTTGTTTTTGGGGACAGCTACGAAGGTGTGTAATAATCTAATGCGTAAAAATTGCATATTCACGTGTGTAATTTCAACGCATTAAGCGTCACCAGATGCATAAGTGTGTAGAATCAATATGGCAATGCGTGTCTCGCTTTTATGTTGTGTTACTTCTACATACTTTGAACACACGCCAAACACGCTTAGTTTTTATAGTGTAAACGTTGCGCGCGTTGCGCCCATTTTAGCGACGAGGCGCATTTTTGGATGAATGGCTATGTTCCAACAAGCAAAATTGCCGTATATGGGACAACGCCAACCCACACGAGGTTCACCAGGTGGCAACGCATCCACAAAAAGTTACTGTTTGGTGCGGATTTTGGGCCGGCGGCGTCATTGGTCCGTACTTTTTTTTAAACGACGTTGGTGAGGCCGTCACCGTCAACGGCGAACGCTACATAACGATCATAAGCGATTTCTTTTGGCCCAAATTGAACGATATGGACGTACACTACATGTGGCTCCAGCAGGACGGCGCTACGTGCTACACAGCGGACGCCACGATGCACATTCTGCATGAACGACTTTGGGGTATGGTTATCTCTCGCAGAGGTGACGTGAATTGACCATCAAGATCGTGTGATTTGACCCCGCAAGACTTTTTCTTGTGGGATTTCTTAAAGTCGCAAATCTTTGCCAATAAGCCGCAATCGACCGATGCTCTTAAAGTCAACATAACCCAAGCCATCGCTCAAATTCAGCCGGATCTATGCGGCAGAGTCATTGAAAACTGGACCACTCGGATTCGTGCCACCGTGAGAAGCCGAGGCGGACATTTGAACGATTTTATATTCCATACATAATGGCATACACATTGGCCTTTCAAATAAAAAAGGATTTCGTCAATACCTCACACACAGCTTGTTTTATTCCATTTGAACATCTACCCGGCCTTATTGAAAAACTCTTAAGAACGGAAGGTGAACTACGAGAACAAGTGTTGAACTGATACCCTATTTTTTTAATGCAATATACATACTATACTATACTCAGTACGTGAAACACGAGTAGTTCTCAAAACTACCGAGCCACGGTTGTCCCAACTGCAAATGATTTACGTCTTCGCTATAAGTAGACGTTACACATAACATTTTTCCAATAATTCTTTTTGACAAGGTCTCAAAAAAATTAACTCTAGTCAACAAACGCTAATGTTAATTATATGAATTGTACGAACTTGAATAACATACACTACTCCCAAAAATAAAGGGAACACGAAAAATTATTCAATTATTTTTAGTGTTCTTTAAAAGCGCTGTATTTATGTGAAAAATGGTCGTATCGAGATGGAAAAAAAAGCATTTTGAAGCTCCAAGTTTCTAATTTACAGATCTTTTGGGAAAAATCTTTGTAGGCTACGGTTATCGCGCAATCATAAGAAGTAACCGAAGAAAGAAAAATTTCCATTTTTTTTCTTCATTTCATTGGTTTTTCATTATTGGTCTCTCTACGTCAATTTTTTGCTGAGATATCCGACTTTGAATGAAAAACGAACCTTTGGCATTTGATCATCGATGTCTTAGCAACCAATGATCGCACAGGAAATTAATGGGGTATCTTTGAAAACTTAAATAAATGTTATACAAGACTTTTTGTTGATTTTTCGAGAATGTTTTCACCCTTGACATTGATTCGAAAGAAGTACAAAAAAATGACTTTTTATGGTTCTCAGTAAATCGGCCACTACTTCACAAGTATTGATGGAAAGACTAATGTTGCCAAATTTTTTTTCAGCTTTACGTACCCCCGACAGTCCTATAAATTTTCGAATTGATTCATCGAACCGTTTTGCGGGACCGATTGATCAAATTTTACAGAACAATTGAAGGAACAAGTGTATTGTTCCTAAATAACGTGTAATCGCCATAAAAATGAAAAGACCAATTTTTTTCGACTTTTTTCCACATCGTTGTACTAGTTGCGTGTTAATAAAAAGTTGTGAAAAAAAGTCGAAGAAAATTGGCCTTTTTTTTTTAACGATGATTACACACAGTGTTAAGGAACAATACACTGACCCTTTAGTTGTTTTGTAAAACTTTTACCAAACGATCCGGAAAAACGGTTCAATGGATCAATTTGAAAATTTACAGGGCTATTGGGGGTACATTAAGCTGAAAGAAACCTGGCAATATTAGTCTTTTATCAATATTTGCAAAGTAGTGGTTGATGTACTGAAAAACCATAAAAAGTCATTTTTTGTACTTTTTTGTTGAGGATGAAAACAAATGTTCTCGACAATCAGTACAAGGTCTTGTCCGAAATTTATTTAAGTTTTCAAAGCAGCCCTTCAATTTCCCGTGCGATCATTTGTGGCTGAGACATCGATGATCAAAGACGAAAGGTTCTTTTTTCATTAAAAGTCGGATATCTCAGCAAAAAATTACCTAGAGAGACCAACGAAAAAAAAAACCAAATTGAGGCTGAATAAACAAGCTAAAAAAAATTCCCGAGCCCGTGGACTCTTGAAAAAAATCAAAGAAAATTGTCTAATTTTTTTCCCGCTATTTCGTAAGATTGCGCGATAACCGTAGCTCACAAAAATGTTTTGCCAAAAGATTCCGCAGCTAGGAACTTGAAGCTGTGGAGTGCTTTTTGTCATCTCGGTGCGACCATTGTTCACATAGATAGAGCGCCTCAAAAACACTAAAAAAATTGAAGAAATGTTCTGTTCCTTTAATTTTTTCGGAGTAGTGTAGTACAAATTGGACCTGAACAAAAGCTAACGTGCATCGGTATTTGTGTAGTGATTTTGTGATAGCACTGAATCAACACGTTCTCTGGCAGGTAGGTCACCGGTAAGCGGACCCTGTCCTGTATCGAGCTGTTACGTAGGCCAACGGTAACCTTACAGCAGACCTGATTTCGAAACAGATTTGTGAGCTGTAGGACAGCGAACCCTAACTGATATCATAGTTTAACTTTTAACCCAACGCATAAATTTCCGCAAATAAGTTTTGAGGTATTTTTTCTCATTTACACTATGGGGAAGAACGTGTTAACCATATCGATATTGTAAAGCCCTCTACAATAGTTAATGTTTATTTCGGCGGAAATAGATAGGAAGAACACGCCACGCAAGCATCGCATGTTTAGATATACGTTCCAACTACTGTTGCGTTAAGCGGATATTATGATTGCAGTGTCAATGTACGAGAGGGCATTTATCTCCGTTCTTACCATGGACGTTTTTTTTTTTTTTTGGTAAACACCATTGACCCTGCTCTTGGTGTACCTGGGCCTGTTCGACTTGCCCGAAAAATTTGACATTTTATGAAAATCTTATACGCTATCTTGGTTATTAATAGTAAAGTATACGCCACGCTTTACCCAACATTCACTTCTCCGACTAGCAACGTAGATTAATGAGCGCGCACTCTGCAAATAACGGAAGGGGTCGAAGATGCTGGGGAATCGTCCATCCCTCCATATAGACGCGTATTCGAGTGTAGGAGACGAGTACTCCTCGTCTTCTTTTGTCCTTTAGTGCTTCGTTCAATCTCTGTAAATGATCGCGTCGCGTTGGCGCTTCTCGCCACGAAATAACTACCGAGTATACTATACGTACATTCTCGAACAACTCCGAGCGTTCTTCGCCGCTCGGTTTTCCTCTTTTGTTTCCATTACATTAATTTCCCGGCTCGCTTTTGACGTGTTCCCGTTAATGAGAATACGCGGCATGCGATGCTGTTCTTCCCGGCACGTGTACAACGGAGCGGCCTGCACAAATGTGTCTATCCGAATTTCCGTGTCTGGCGGGAACGCCAAGAGATTTACGTGCAAAATTTATCGCGGTACGAGATAGATTTATTTATAATAGATTTATAGATTATTTATAATAGATGGATAGATTTATTTATAATAGTGCACCAGGTGCAACCGTTCGCCGACACATATCCTCAGAAAGGTAGGTGGTAGGCTCTCGAACGGAGGCCAGTATGCCTATTCTGTAACTCGTAATGATAAATCTCGGTATCGTTAGCTAGCGGAAGCCAATCAATCGCATGCACGATTACAGAAGAAAGGGGGCCTCTCATTGGCTTTCGCTAGCTAACGATAACGAAAGTTGTCGTTACGAGTTACAAAATAGGCCTACAGTAGAGAGTCTGCTGCGCGAGATTCTGTAACTCGGTAGCAACATTTTTCGTTGTCGGTAGCTAAAGCGACCGTCGATCGCATCGACGAATCGAGCAGAGAAGAAAGGGAGTCTCTCATGGGCTGTCGCTATAGCTAACGATAACGAGAACTGTCGCTACCGCGTTACAGAATTTCGCTCCAGAACGGAAAACAACGTCTCGTACCATCGCGTCGCACTCGCACGCAGATAAATCTGTGCCATTTTCAAGCATATATTTGATATTTCTCTGAGCAGGCGGAGACAATCATATTGTACAGCTATGCTTACTGCCAAAAATATAGTATATCGTTCAATGATATTTTACCAATTGCCTCGAGTATGCACATTTCGTGACTATCATTCTTCCTGAGATTGAGAGTCAACAAATGTACGTACGTTGATTCTTCGATACCAAGGATATTCCCTTACACGTGCAATCGAAAACTACATAACCCAATTACATCTTAATCGTGGATAGTCCAAAAAATACATTCGTGAAAAATATGTCAGTATAGCTGTGTGTATCATATTACAATGATATTATAATTAAATTATGTGTACGTTACGAGCTGCCGCATGTGCATTTTAACCAGGGTCCGACGCGAATAGAAGTAAATCCTACAGAAAAGGTATTTGAAAAGGATGTTGTATCGACCAATACATACATATATATATATATATATATTAGACCTGTCCTTAAGAAGGGCAAAATCGAATTTTAATGGTCTTACCCCGAAATTGGTTCGAAATAATTTTTAAAAAATATCAGATTTTTTTCCCCATATTTACCCACCGCTAGGAAGCCTTACTTTTTCCCATAAGAAAAGCATTGATTTTTCGTGATTTTTAATATTTTTTTTACCGTTGCCCTAATTACCAGCTAAAAAATCGTAAATTCTCAGAAAATGTTGACAGTAATGTTACCTTTTTGTCGGATTTTATGGAATTCGATACAAGCATTTTTGGGCTAGATCAATCACATCTTTATTCTCTGTATGTTGCGAAGAACGCGAAAAAAAGTCGAAAAACGTGATTTGGAGAGTTAAATATCGAAAGAATTCAATCGGAGTAGTCTTAAAACATACGGAATAGTTTGTACAAAATAATTAATCACGTAAAAAAAATTCAAGGCCACCCCTGCAGCCAAATCGATTATGCCATGATTTAAAATTTTTCTGTTTTTCCTGCTTCACTTGCTGTTCGCACACGTCGCACCCCCACAAAAACCAATTCCAAGAACCCGGCATCGCGTACACATTCTGATTGTTTGTCCTGAATGTTTATTCGTATTATGTTTTGGAAATCAACTATAGTCATGAGAAAAAGTGCATCAAGATTTTCGATCATAAATTAACGAGAGTTGGATGGAATTATCCAAAATAAACTATTTGAAATTTTAACTTCTATATTTAGACCTCTGAAAGATACTTTTCGACTTATTTTTTCTATTTTCAGCGATTTTCGAGAATTTATCATCTTCGGCAAAAAGTTTCCTATTTTTTTTTAACCTCTGCCATTTTATTCCTCATATTTTTAGCTCTCAAAACGACGTTTTTTTGTGCTTTTTTCCGCGTTCTTCGCAACATACAGAGAATAAAGATGTGATTGACCTAGCCAAAACATGCTTGTATCGAAATCCGAAAAATCCGACAAAAAGCTCACATTAATGTCAACGTTTTCTGAGAACTTACGATTTTTTAGCTGATAATTAGGGCAACGGTAAAAAAAGATTAAAAATAACGAAAAATCAATGCTTTTCTTATAGGAAAAAGTAAGGCTTCCTAGCGGTGGGTAAATATGGAGGGAAAAAATTTAAAATATTCTCACATTTAAAAAAAATGATTTTGAACCAATTTGGAGGGTAAGACCATTAAAATTCGATTTTGCCCTTTTTAAGGACAGGTCTAATGTATATATATATATATATATATATATTGATAGCAGGCCGTACCGTATGAGTTTCGTTACAGTAACCCTTTTTATTTAATCGGACCGCACTGCGCACGAGGTACTCGGCGTAGATACCTAATGTTCTTCTTGTTGCGATGATTAACTATTACATATTTTTGGGATGATTCGAGCCATAACTTATTCTGAGAACATACCCCACATGGAAATAAATATACAAAAAATTGGTCAAAAAAGATACAAAACATGTATTAAATATAATTTGTTTAAAAAATTAGATGTCAATTATACAGGGTGAGGCACTAACTGTTGTCACCTTGAATATCTCTGTAATTATCGACGTCACAAAAAAATGTTTGAAACAAAAGTTGTACCGTATGAAAGGGGTCATCAAATGCGACCATTTTTTTCATCTCATTGGAGGCGCTGTCGCACAGTAAAGGTGACCTCCACTTTTTAAAATGGGACGGTACATTTTTTTTTCAACTATCTTGTAGAGCATTGAAAACGGCATAAAAATATTTAGGGGTCAAAGTCGTTCAAGGTCATTTAAGATCAAAAAGTGACATGAACTTTAATTTTGTGTGAAATTACCTTCATTCACAGTAGGTGTTCAAAGTGATTGCCATTGGAATCAATGCAGTATTGCAATCTCCTCATCACGGATTGTTCTGGTGGAGACTGATGTGGTAAAGATGATATTTATGACGATGTAGAACACGTAGAATACTTCTTTGGCGTACGCCAGATTCCCTCGCAATTTGACGAGGACTCGCACAAGGGTCTCGATGAACGGCGGCAAGAACACGAATTTCCGTTTCTTCGTTAGTAACTCGCTTTTGTCGGTTACTTTCCCGACGGGTTGAGGATCCAGTTGTTCTCAGTTTAGTGTAGAAAATTTGAAATGTACGGCGGATAGGATGAGCACGTTCAGGAAATCTTTCAACGTATAAGTCTCTAGCTCTCACTGCATTTTTCTGACATTCTCCGTAAATTGGAAGGATATCAGTTTGCTCTTCAAAAGAATACATCATTTACATTCGCTTGATTCATTAATACTGGTCTCACCATTCTTACTATCGTTATCTTGGGTTTGTTTGGGCGAAACATTGTACAATGTTCCGTGTACATTGTAGGTTTGGTGCCGTTGTTTACATACAAGACGATGGCAAGACTTCGGCGTTAAGTGCCGAAGTGATAAGAAATTCGTGATGAGGAGATTGCAATACTGCATTGATTCCAATGGCAATCACTTTGAACATCTACTGTGAATAAAGGTAATTTCACATAAAAATAAAGTTCACGTCACTTTTTGATCCTAAATGACCGTGAACGACTTTGACGCCTGAATGTTTTTTATGCAGTTTCCAATGCTCTACAAGATAGTTGAAAAAAAATGTACCATCCCATTAAAAAAAGTGAAGGTGACCTTTACTGTGCGACAGCGCCTCCACCGAGATAAAAAAAAATGGCCGCATTTGATGACCCCTTTCGTACGGTACAACTTTTGTTTTAAACATTTTTTTGTGACGTCGATAATTACAGAGATATTCAAGGTGGCAACAGTTAGTACCTCACCCTGTACTATCCCGACACTTCTTCACGTGACACATGCCGTAGCAAAATTTGTAGTCTGGAGAAAGAGTAGTATTTTGTTGCTTTTAAGCCTCAGATTGAAGTCCGGTACTGACGGATTGCCTTGCAAATTTTCCACGATTATCCGCATATTAAAATAATGACTACCTGTGCCTTTTGTGAACATGTAAATATATACCTGTATGATTGTTTATCATGATTTGTTATTCCCTTACCTCCTGAAATGATCCCTATCGAAGAAAATATTGCACCTGCATGGAGATTCGAACCTACGACCTACGTATCTATATTCAGGCAGGCTGCCACAATGCTACCGGGTACTTGTGTTATTTCGATCGTAGATTTGGCATAATGGATAAAAGTAATTCCAGCTGCAAATCCGAATAGCTGTTATCTCTGATACAGGTGGAATTGTGCACAGATCCCTTTTTGATAATACATGTCACTGCTTAAATGGATTTTTGGCACAGCCCAATAGTTTCCGAAAAATCGAATTCTAAAAACTGATAAATGAATGCGCTAATAAATCTATATCGATCATAGCGTGCTACCCCTGTCTCTACTTTATTGTCACGTTCCACAAATTATTTACGTCTTCGCTATAAATTAACCATATTAATATTTACATAAGTTAACGATATTAATAGTACAAACTTGCACTGAGAAAAATGTCCATAGGTATTTATTGTAAAAAACGGCCATCGTAAAAGTGGGCACAGTAAAATTCATATAGCTTATTGCCACCACAATCATAATATGATTAACACAACTATCAGCGTCTATCTAATCGTGCCGTTTTGATAGAATGTTTTTTTGTATCTAGTATGCCTGAAATAACTATTAACTACTGTAAAAGACTTTACAATATCGATGTAGTTAATTTAGTTAATATTTTTACAATAGTTAGTCGTTTTTTTCGGGGATACTAGATAGTCGAGCACGCCAACAAAGTTGCATGTTTAGATATATTTTTCGGTTATTATAATTGTGTTAAGGATATTATGATTACGGTGCCAACAAACTATACAGGATTTTACTATCCCCTCTTTTGACGTGGGCGTCTTTCATAAGTACCATGTACTTTGCTCTCAATGCAGCATTAGTATTTATGCGCCGATTTTGTGATATAGCTGATTCAACCATATCGATATTTTGAAGCCGTATACAATAGCGTATATTAATTTCGGAGATACTAGATAGTCAAACACACCACCAACGTCGCATGTTTACCTATACTTTCCGCTTATAGTTGCGTTAACCATATTATGATTGCGTTGACAATAAACTATAGGGAATTCGACTATACGCTCTATTACCATGCGCGTTTTTTGTAAATACTTTGCACTTTTCTCTCAGTGTAAACCCGAGTCAAAATTTTCGACCCGCAAAATGAAGGCTTCCTTTCCCGAGCGAAAATCGGCGATAGCGGATTATCGGGGATCTAAAGGAGGGTACAGTAATTGGAAACGCTATACGTTAGGGCCTCCGTTGATCCTTCGGTATGGCAGAAAGTAGACTTTTTGACTCAAAGGAGGTAAATGAGGTCCACAACTCAACCTACGGAACCTTAGATGGGCCTACGTTGAGCGCTCCCGCCGAACCTACTGGCTCCCCTTTCGACCTACTGTGCACTACCAAGATATATCTTTATTTTTGCTTACAATGTACACTGTACGTCTACGTGTACTATGTGCATAAAATATTTGATAAATCCAAAATAAAATGAATCTCTCAATTCAGAGTTTTACCACAACGATTTTTCATTGTAATTCGTCATCCCCTAGCCTATTGATATGATTTTTTTCGAAGAAAATATTTCACCCATCTTATATGAGATTCGAACCTAGCACCTTCCTATCCATAGCTACGCCCCTATGCTACCGAGTGCTTATAACATTTTAATCGCAGATATGGCATAGGAGAACAAATAAATACCGATAATTGTTTGTTGTATCACACGGACTAGATCAATTAGTTAATATCATTGTGATAAATAGAGAGTTTTAGAAATAGAGAGAGAGAGTTTTATCGGATAACATCCTATCAATTTTTCAAACATAACCGATATATATATGCATATAATTTCTCTCTCTCCACCCCCTCTACCCCCATGCCCCTTTGACATAAGTGTTGCAACAAAGACAGACCATTAGTTCATTCAAATTAAAAAAATGTTTTGCTCTACGAAAATTGTATTTAATTTAAATTTTTTTAAATTACTAGATCCATTTAGTGAATTCGACTAAATTGTTTTTTGAATAGATCTAACGAAATCACAAATGGATGGAAATCAAATGAAATATTCAATTATTAGACGTTATTAAATTTTGATTTAAATGAATCAATCATTTGAATATATTGAAATAAATGATTATAATAATGGAATGCAATAGGAAAAATTTAGTTCTACGAAGAATCTAGTTAAATAAAAGTAAATTAAATAGACGCGGTTGGTTCAAATAAATAGAGTTTTTCTGTCAGTGTAGGCGCACTGTAAACGCTCTGTACCCCAGGTGTTTATCTATATCGTCCATAAACGTTGGGGTATTATTATTAATGCCCTAACGTATTATATAGATATCAACATTATATGTTATTTAGATACACACTGCCAGCGAAAAGTTTTCGGACACTTCACATAATTGCAAAACTGGTGAGCACTGGATAATTGCCAAATAATGTTAGAAATAAATAATTTAGTATTTTACGAAGATACTATAGAGCTCTATGTAATTAATTATTCTAACATAATTTTACAATTATCCAAAGTGATTGAAAGTTTTGCAATTATCTGAAGTGTCCGAAATTTTTTACCAGTAATGTATATGCGAATATATTAATGCAAACACATATTTCAAGTATAATATATGTATAAATAGTATTATATAATATAAGCTGCCGCTCAAAAGTTTGGATACACCAGTCGATATTTCTTGCCACACTAAAAGTTACATAGCTACGTAAAAAAAAAGATAACCAAATTTACCGAACGGCGCTTTGGAGGGAACAAATCCAGCTTGATTTTGCTTTTGTGAAATATTTTTAATGCATTTTTTTCGACCCAGTACGCATTTTTGTACGCGACTGTTTTTCGGCTTTTTTTTCGACGATCGAAAATTGAGAATTGTGGGAAATTTTTTTGTCATGTACATCCATGATAAACTTGAACGAGGTAGCAGGAGCTCCATTTTAATTTTTTGAAAAGTTTCGTCCAATTTTTTTTCGCAAAGTTATTTCATTTTTGGCAAAAAAAAAAGACATTCTGGCAAATTCAATGTAACTCAAGAACTATAGGGTTTAAGAGGAAATATCAAAGATATAAAAAAGCAGCGTAAGTTTATACTGGATAGCCTGGAATTTTTGAAGAATTTTCCTGTGAGATTTTTTTCTCACCGGAAAGCTTGTAACGTCCATAAATTCGACCGAATTGGAGTAAGACTGCATATGCGAGCATTCTTTTATGAATCACCTATAAAATGATAATAAACCGATATTGAGAAAAATAGATTGTTTTCGCATATTAATATTCTACTAATAATTTGATAAGGTGACGATGTATTTTTATTAATTGTGTAGTATTTATTCATCATCTGATAACGCATATTTACCTGTGCTATTGTTCGGGGAATCAGGGTAAACGTATCTTTTTCGTCATCGAACGGGTTACCGAACAGGCCACAATAGAGTGATGATGGAAGAGATATCGAATTTAGGCCAAAAGTAGGTTAGGCGGGGTCAAGGCAACGAATTTAAGATCAAAAGCAGGTTGAGGTGACCTGTGGTCTGCACGGGTCACTGAAACTGGGGGTCGAAAGAAGGTTTGAGAGGCCTAACAGAGGCTACACCGGACCAAGAGGAGGTCTCTTTATGGCACTGAACTCGACGAATAGGGTTTGGTAGGTCCAACGGAGGCTAGGGACACTTGTGCATTACAAAAGAAATGGGTCCTGCAAGAGTTCAAAGGAGGCTTATAATTTTGACTCGGGAATACATCTACAATACATACAAATATAGTTCGAGTAAATGTAAAAAAGATTTATAGTATATTTTCAATATAGTTTGAATACACGTAATCGCATATCCAACATATATTTTCTACACACTGAAGATATATTTGTTTCCGAAAAGTTTGATATCGCGAATACATTTTTCATGCATTTCCCGTATATATTGCATATACCCAATGTATACATCTAAGGTGTATTATATAAATATATCTAAAATCTATTTTACATGTATTTTATTTACATTGTAAAATATATTTTTACATATATTTTATTTCCCCGTGGGACTCAACGCCTATAATGTTAGCAACTAGCATGCTAGGTTTACTCGCTTTTTTAAACATACTTATATTCGTTGGTACTATCTTACTTGAAATGAACTTTCTAGCGTGTGTTTGCCCAATATCCTATTTCCATCGAGTAAGAAACATAGTACCGCGTCTGTGAGAAACGCGTGGTTCTTCAAACTACCGCAAGTAGGCCGCGTGGCTGCTTCGCAATTCCACACGATTTGCGTCTTCGCTGCAAGTTAAAATGGCCACAATTTCCGTCTTTTCAATCATTTTGAGATGGCACATTCAAACAAATAGTATTCAACATAACTCATTAATCAAGAATATGCCGTGGCGATAAACGAAAGGTAATTTTACTATGCCTCATTTAACCACGAGCGTTTGTCGCAAAATAGCACGGATTGTATTTTTCCGGTCTAGGTCTTTCGTATATTCGACAAGTGTCAAGGGGATAAGCTTTTTGGCGTAAATAACCGACCGTAAGGACCTTTTGAGAAGGTCGTCGTGCTTAAAACTGTTATCCGTTGGTTCTTCGAGACAAGTGCCGCTGCTCCTGTTGCGCTAACGCAAACAATTATGAGAAGAATCTTGAGCCTGCTTCTTTGCCCTTGCCTGATGAAACAACAATGCCGTATACCTAACCGACTAATCGTACCAATAATTTCTCATTCCAAATGAATCGATCGATGCCGCTGCAATACATATATTTATTCGCACTTACCAAAAACGAGAATCGCCCACGATTAAACATTCATATGCCGAATCTCCCTCGTACGCAGTGTCGTCGATGCGTTTCAAAAATCGCACATCATTCGAGTGCGCGCGCGCGAGCGAGAGAGAGACAGAGAGAGAGAGAGAGAGAGACAGAGAGAGAGAGAGAGAGAGAGAGAGAGAGAGAGAGAGAGAGAGAGAGAGAGAGAGAGGGAGGGAGGAAGGGAAAAAGGAAGGATATTCGCGAATCGCGCATATACGGCGATTACAAATGTACAATTGAATGAAAAAAATGCGACAAGGCGGGAGAGTGGAAATAAAAAGTGGAAAAGAAAATGAGAAATATCGCGAGGTGGAGGCACACAGCCCCATGTTGCACGTATCTACAATGGTATAAGCCGGTCTAGAGCGTATATGGAGTACGCTTTCGGAGTGCTGCGTGCAGTAACATGCCCACTATATATAGACATAGGTAGACAAGGAGAGACGGGTAAGCGAAGCAGCCGTATATCGACACAGTTTTAATCAACGCTCTATGGCAAATCCGCTCGAGAGACGCCGAGTGTCCGGAGCCCCTCGTCCTACACCCCCCACCCCTCCTATATACAATACGCATGTATATCCGTATACGTTTTTTCTTTTTTTCATCCATTCCCGCCGACCTCCCTTCGTCGGGGCGTTTTTTCTTTCGTTTTTTTTTCTTCAGATTTCATTAGTGAAGCGGATTATTCGCGGAAGCTCACCGCGACACACGGATCCGATCTCCCTTTCCGGCGAGGATTACCCGAAGCCCGGAAAAAACTACGGGAAAATGTGAAAAATTGGCGAATCCCTCGCGACCGCCCCCGCCACGAGCGAAACCCCCGGTTTCGTTGCAACAAAAATATTCTCGGATACCTACGAGTATTAGGAGCACGATGAAGCTTAGGTCGTCCGCGTATGGGTATATATATATAGGCGTATCGTGCGCCTAGAGGATGCACAATCGCGAGAATAAAGTTATCGCGGAGGGAAGCCGCGTCGCCTGTACGGAAAATACGGTAAAGGACGAGAGCGTGTGCCGTGAGCCAACAAAAAGTCTTGCCGCATCCGCACGGGCCGTCGAGAAAGAGGTTAAAAAAATCTTGGCATATTACGAGTCGCGTACGTAAATATGGCATCAAGTTTGATCCCTGGTAGCGAGCAATCTCGCGCAGGGCTGTCGAGGACCAAGAGAGCGAGAGGGAGAGAGAGAGAGAGAGTGAGAGAGAGAGAGAGAGAGAGAGAGAGAGAGAGAGAGAGAGAGAGAGAGAGAGAGAGAGAGACAGACAAAGAGGGCTCCGCCCATGCGCGTTCGCTGGTAAAATCGTCACTCGCACGTAGAAGCGTAGAAGCGAGCAAGGCGAAAGACGGAAAAAGCGCGGACAGAATGGAGAAGCTCGGAAAAATAAAGAAACACGGCGAGCGTCACAAGCATTTTTATCCATATGCGCGTTCGTATCCAGCATACCGCGTGCACGCGATCACCGAGAGGACGAGAAAGTAGGCACAAACGAGAAGCGGCCGAGAGTTTCAAGATAGAGATAAAATTGAAAACTGCTGGGTAGAGATAGGAACAAAACTGTCGGCGACACAAATCTATTTATACGCGTCCACTGTCTTGGCAGTTGCTTCCGCACCCGCGTGGAGCTTTTCTACACAAAGGTATAAGACGCATCATCCGATCGAGCTTAACAATAGAACGAATTGATTGAAAAAAAACAAGACCCTCAAATATTTTTTTCTTCGGAAATGTCAAATTTCGAAATGTCATGTCAAAAAAATAAAGAAAAAAACCCGTTCGAGCTCGTCCGAAAGAAGCTGTACATAGACGCAACCTTTACCGCGCCCGAGAATCCGTGGCAGCGGGTTCAAAGAGTGCGATGCAAACACACACACACACGCACACGTATGTATACACACATCTCTGCAGGGCAGAGGAGGAAAGGATAGAGGAATTTGAACGAACGCAATTTACATGATTTTGCATGTTTTAGCACGCGGGCATCCTCCGCGTGTTACATCGTATGTGTGTAGGTACGGAGGGGCTGGTGTGTTGGGCAACGTGTTCACCTCCCTGTCTCTCCACGTTATATTTCTGCTTTTGCTTTTTTGGCCTTTGGTGGCGTTTCCTCGCGCACAGTCGTTCTCTCCCGCCGCGCAACTGCGATAAAAGAGCACACACTCTCGCAAGCCCGAGAGAGGACGCGAATGAATTTACCTCTAGGTTTTTCTCGTGGATACACGAGGCGTCGATGCGGAGATACTTTTAGGGAATATCGATAAGTAGGTATATCCGTCTACATCGCGAAACGAGTCTATACAAATGTTTACTCTCGCTCGAATAACCGAACGAGGCGAAAAATTGCTGGTTCTTCGTCGAAGAAGCGCAACGATGAGTAGGATTCCCCTCGTTATACCGACGCTACCGTGATCACGATGCAAATGGCACTTGGTGCGTATATGGAATAAAGCTTTGACATTTCACGAGGTCCAATTCTCATTGGGGCCGAACAGGCGTAACGCGATACATCGTGCATGAATGGAAACCACCAAGTGGTTCAAGAGTTGGCGTTTACCTCGACAAAGAATTCATCTTGGTTCGCTCAAGGGAGAAGAGAGAAGAATTGCGGCGAGTTCCGGTAGTATCGTTTCTCGCGCATACGACCAGTAAGGACCGGGTGAGAGTCGACTGGCTTTCACGTGTCCCTCCCTCGCCCTCTCTCTCTCTCTCTCTCTCTCTCTCTCGCCCTTTCCCTCGTTCACTCTTGAATCGAAAACGTTGACACAATGGGCCAATAGCTCGCGAGCCGATAATGAGGGGCCATTGTCGAGAGATCGGTGGTGCACGCGCGCGAACGAGGATCGTCGACGACCGCAGCACACATGCATCTATACGCGTACTGTTCTCGAACGCTGCGGAATCGTCATTAGGGGCGTCGGGGGTCGTCGATACGGTATACATACGCGGTGTGTATATCAGTGGAAATAGAGAAAATGACGGGAGTGGAGAGGTTCTCTCACACTCCGAAAGGCAAACGAGACGTATCGATACGCGTGCGGACGCGATTCGATCGGCCTGTAGCTATGGTATACTCCTTATGGACCAAACGCATATTTAACTTACCCACCCGAGTGAACATTTTTTGGCTTCTCCGAACCCTTGCAGTACCCATTTCTCGTGTAATGCACAAGCCGCCAGCCTCCTTTGAACCTACCAAACCCCATTTGTCGAGTTCAGTGCCATGAAGAGACCTCCTCTTGTTTCACTGTAGCCTCTATTAGACCTGCCAAACCTTCTTTCGACCCCCAGTTTCGGTGAATCGTGCAGAACACAGACAACACAGATGTCTTCTTCGAAAGAAATCATTCCAATAGGCCAGGGAATGACGAGTTATGATAAAAAATAGTCGTGATAAAAAACTCTCGATTAAAGGTTCATATTATTTTGGATTTATAAAATATTTTATGCATACAGTACGCTTAGATTTACAGTGTACATTGTAAGTAAATAAATATTTATTTTGGCAGTGTACGACAAGCCAAAAGGGGGGCCAGTAAGTTCTGCGGGAGCGCTCGAAGAAGGCCCACCCGAGGTTCCGTAGGTTGAGTTGTGGACTTCATTGGCCGCCTTTCAGTAAAAATGTCCAGTTTCTGCCATTCCGGAGGCTCAACGGAGGCCCCAACGCATGGTGTTTCCAAACACTGTACCCTCCTTTGGATAACCGATAATCTGCTTGGGAAAGCGGGTTGCGGGTTGAAAGCGTGTCGAAAATTTTGCCGCGGGTATGGGTTATTCCTCCCTTTGAAAATGATCCTTGCGACTCGCGCTTTTATCAATGAAAATATCCATTGCGTTGGTCACCGTTGAGATAACGAGGCGTTTAAACAATTGCCAAGAGCGAATCTCTCTCTCTCTCTCTCTCTCTCTCTCTCTCTCTCTCTCTCTCTCTCTCTCTCTCACGCACACACACACGCACACACACAGCTACAAACAAACAAATACACACACACACACACACACACACACACACACACACACACACACACACACACACACACACACACACACACACACACACAGAGAGAGAGAGAGAGAGAGAGAGAGAGAGAGACCTCTCGAGCGCGATCCAAGTTGCACCGCATACGCATCTCGGGGATTTGCGCGGAATGTTTGTTCAGCAGCAGGTCGACGGCTGAGAGATCGTACGGGCGATCGAGAGGATTGTTCGGCCAAGTGAAAGAGCTTCGAAGCCGATTACTTTCTCGCTTGGCGACCTGCACCTCGGGGCTTAAATAACGCTACGCTCGTGAGACAGGACTAGAGGTTGTTTCGAGCAATCCGAGTGTCGAAAAAGCATCGGCGCTCGCGGTTCTTCCGCATATACTTATAGGTGTGCGCCGTGTGTCCGGCTGTGTGCGACTGGTTCGAAAACCGACGCGACAGGTACACTCGTGACCTTTCGATATTCCGGCGCATTACCGCGGTATCTCGGGCAATTTTCTATCCTCTGGATTTTTCCACGTAGCGTCGCGGGGTCTGCTTCGGCCTACACTTCTCGGCAAGAGTTGCCATCAGCCCTCGAGAAATCTCGAAAAATCTCGAGAGTGGCAGGTGCTTTGGGGCAGAAACCCACATTTACGTGCCCCAACGATTTTTCTGTCTTCGCAATCGCAAGGGGCTTTCCTCTCCTTTCAATAACTTGACATACTCATATATTCGTACCTACAGGTATATACGCGATTGTCATCAATCGCGACGTACGCAAATACACTATCGCCGAGCGTTCAAATAACTTGTTCGGCATCGTCGCATCAATGTAGCCGCGTATACCGCTATCGAGTTTATCAAAGTTGGAGCCTTCGCGGCTATTCTCGAACACGCGCCGCGCGGATACCGGCTCCGCGTCTACCTAAAGACGTTGCTCCATGTACACCACCCGTACGCAGTGTAACTCGTTTGACTGTACGAGGTGCGGGGGGGGGGGGCGGAGGAGGAGGAGGAGGCATTTGTAGCCCAACGCTCTCGCGGACGGCAACGAATGACTTGCCAAACGGGAGAGCTTCTCTCCGAGCCTTTTCTACATCTATAGATATTTATGTGTGTGCGCGCGTGTGCATAGACGAGCTCGGGGCGAAATAGAGGTGTTGGAGAGACGAGAGGGCGGCTCTACCGCGCGTTTATTTATCCTACCCGTTCGTTCTCTCACTTTCTCCCGCGGGAGGAACAAAAAGAACCCATCTTTTTCATCCTCGATTGAGAATCGAATATTCTCCCCCCTTTTCCCGCCTCTCTCATCGCCTCTACTCCTACATCATCCACTCTTTTTCCATCATTTTTTTTGTATCCACTTTTCGTTTTTTATCCACTCACTCTACTCTCCTCCTTCTCCTTCTTCTCCTTCCGCACCCCTCTGCCGCCCCCAAGGCTCGACGTTTTCCTTCCTTTTCCTGCTCACACGAATCGTGCGTATATACCGTGTGTATGGGCTCGCAGGGCCCTTAAGCTCCGTCCGAGACGCCGCCCTCGCACTTTGATCGCTATCCGAGTGTTTGCGTGAGCGCGCGAGCGTGTTTGCACCTCACGTTCTCCACACTCGTTCTCGCCCCGACTCTCCCCCTCATCGTCCTAACGATTTTTTTCCATGCCTTTTTATTCACACGCGACGATATATCGTGATGAAAAATCGAGCTGTTTTTGTATAATTTACTCAATAACTTTCCTGACCGGGGGAGTAAAATGGAAGCAAACAAAGGCGAAAATCGGCGCGCGCAATGTCCCGCTGTACGTCGGACACACACACACACACACACACACACACACATGTGTGTGTGTGTGTGTGTGTGTGTGTGTGTGTGTGTGTGTGTGTGTGTGTGTGTGTGTGTGTGTGTGTGTGTGTGTGTGTGTGTGTGTGTGTGTGTGTGTGTGTGTGTGTGTGTGTGTGTGTGTGTGTGTGTGTGTGTGTGTGTGTGCGCGTGTGTGTGTGTGCGTGTGTGTGTGTGCGGGCGCTTGTGCGCGCGCGCGTGTGTGTGTGTGTGTTCTTTCTTTCACACCGTTTCTCGAGTATCAAGATATACTCTATACATAAGATGTATGGGATCGTGACGGCGTTGTCGCGATCGAGCCCGTCCTGTAATCACGGAAACGCCGCCGCCGCCGCGCGCGGCAGTCCCGAGAGGAGTCAAGACGACCGCCAGTGAAAAGAAACGGCCAGCCTCGGAAGAAAACATAAAAAGAGGCTCCAAACCGATCTACGATTGGCCGGCTCGTTTGTGATGTTATTCTTTCCAAATGTATTATTCTCGCGATGTGTACGAACGAGAATAAGCTTCGCCTCACGATACGAATCTCAAATGTTTTCACGGGCATTTTCTTGGCCCGCGAACAAACCGCAAACAGAAATCGAAATCTATCGCGGGACTAATGGATAACGATCGGCGCTTAAAATTCTTCCCAAACCACGTATACTATTCGCTTTTTCATCTATCAATCCTCGAGTATTGCTTCGTATATAACGAGAGATAATACCAAGTGAATAAGAGGAAGGAGAAACTCGGGGCGCGCGCGCGCGCTTTGCTCGGATCTGTACGTCGTGGTCGCCTTTTTAATTGAAACACTCCCTTAATGCCAGGGCGCGTACAGTAGTACGTACTTTGGTCGGCAAAAACGCCGAGTCGAGCTCTCGAACCGTCGAGGAGATTTCAGGAAGCGGACGGAGATAGGATCGCCGAGCAATTATCTGCTCTCGATACGATCTTTCGCGCTCGCGCGGCCTCGCTTCTACTCCCTTGTATTTTCATTATTTCGATACCTCTTGCGCGGAACAAGAGCCCACGAGAGATAGAGAGCGCGCGCGCAGTGATCTCCTCGGGTCGGGCTAAGCTTCAAAGACCCCGGGGAAATATGACGACGACAACGACGACGACGACGACGACGACGACGACGACGACGACGACGACGACGAAGAAGGTGGTGGAAGTGAACGAACAACGAATTCATCATTCGCGCGGGTTTCTTTTCGTTATTGTACACAGAGAACGCGATGAGGTGAGCAGGGAAAAGGCCCGGACAGTGGTACAACTCGTGAAGCCAAAGAGCATCTCTACACCACCACCACCGCGCCCCCCCCCTCCCTCCTTCCTCGCCACCATACCCATGTCCATGGGTTATTCCACGTCGGGTTTGCCAAAATCGCCTTATTCAACTATTGCCTTGGTAAATATGTATGGAAAGTTGATTATTGAAGCTTAACGCGCTTTCAACAGTCTATTTGAAATCTCGTGTATTTCCTTTGTTTCGTGTATTTCCTTTGGAGGCAGCTTGATTTTGTTCAGAAAAAAAGTATAAAAATATTATTCCAAAGAGGCCTCTGAATATGACAAGGTGAGGCGTTGTTGTACACGTCCAAACTCGAGAGCTACGATGATTAAACAAAACAATGTATACATACACACATATGCGCGCGCGCGCGCGCGCGTGTGTGTGTGTGTGTGTGTGTGTGTGTGTATTAGAAGGTGAGACGATGCGGCGAATCGACACGCCATTCTTCTCAAATTTTCTCGACTCATCCTAAATTTCTTTCTCTCGTTTTTTTTTGCCTATCGGTAGACTGCTTCGGAGGTAAAAGGGCGAACAAGATGTTCTCGCAAACAGCCAATCAGGCTTTCTCGCTCCGGACCAACGATATTGTACAGCCACGAGGCTCTTCTGATTGACGTCGAGTGCCGCCGCCGCCGCCCCTTCGTCTCGACGCTCAACTTTTCCTTCTCCCCGGATCGACTTTCAAGTGCAAACCTCCTTCCTCTAACAAGTATCAAGTCACAGTCGGCGCGATGCCTTCTTTTCTCTCTCTCTCTCTCTCTCTTCTTGCACTGGTGGTGTTTTCAACCACATTCTACATATGTTTCCTTAAGGGGAGAATAATACTTCGTGATCATAGTTACTGCCAAAAATATAGTACTGCTGACTGATATTTGAGCAGTTCGATAAATGATGCACATATATCAAGCGCAGCCATCAAACTTACAACCATACGTTGATGGTTCAGTACTATATAATACAGGGTGAGGCACATAAAGTGTTACAGAGCAATAGCACTCAAACTATTGATCATATTCAAGAATGTTTCAGACAAAAGTTTCAGTGTTCGAGAAGGCCGTCATACTGGACCACCCAATTTTTTTGTCGGTGGAGGCGCTGAAGCTACGTCAAGGTCAACTTCACTTTTTTAAATGGAACCATATATTTTTTTTCGACGACATTATTACCGATTTTAAGACGAATTCAGCGACCTACAACACACGGTCATCGAAAAAAAATACATGGCCCCATTTAAAAAAGTGGAGGTAGCCGACTTGACGTAGCTTCAGTGCCTCCACCGATAAAAAATAGGGTGGTCCAGTATGACAGCCTTCTCGAACACTGAAACTTTGTCTGAAACACTTTTCGATATGATCAATACTTTGAGTGCTATTGCTCCGTAACACTCTATGTGCCTCACCCTGTATAGTAACATATTCGCTTACACTGTCAAAAATTAAATCCACCGCCCCCCCTCCCAAATCCTAATACTGGACTGCACTAAAATACAATATATACATCGATGAAAAATATTACTTTTGATTTGACACGATGTTTCTATTGATTTGTACCATCGTATATGATACGGCCTGCTATATAAGTATATTTAGTGAGTTATTTGATTATTCTTCGTACACTGCGTGTGTGTCGGTTCGAGGCATCACAGCCATCTACCAAATTCACACAATATTTCATAAATCCAAAAAAAAGTAGAATAAAATACTCAACTGTTATTTACGCCTCAATGATTTATTATTATAATTCATAATTGCCTGATCTCCTCAAACGATCCATTTCGAAGAAAAATATTAGCATACACATGAAATATCGAGCCTGCTACCTAAATGCCTATCTTCTGCCAACACTACGCCCGCTGCGACTACGCTATCGAGTGCTTGTAGCATCTTAATCGCAGATATAGCATAATAGAGAAAAGTAATTCCGGCTGTACCTCCGAATAGCCGTGACCTCCAATTTATGAACTTTTGCGCAGATCTTTTTTTTTGCATAATATGCAACTCGCTGCTTAAATAGATTTCTGGCGCATCGCGTTAGTTTTCTACGACACAATAGTCATTTTTACCGCATAGTAATGCGTGTCCTATGAGAACAGAACGTTAACTACAAGGACAAGTGTTGAACTGATATCCTATCTTTGCAAAGCAATCAACATACTACTCAACAATTGGTGAGAAACGCGAACTTTTTAAACTACTGAAACATAGTTGCTCCAACTGCGAATGATTCTAAGTAGTTTTGTAGATAATATTTGAGCAATTGCAAATAATTAATTTTTATTGCATTCCAACGATAAAAACTCGAACGTGGTAAGTGATTTACGTCTTCCCTACCACGTTAAGGTTACTATCATTATTTTTAAATAGTCCATTTTCATAATGTCTTCCGACGAATTATACTCGACGAACGTTAATGTTAGCCGTATGAACTGTACGAATTTGAATACGAATTTGAATAGTAGCAATTTGACCTCCTGCGAAAAACGTAACGTACTAAGCTATACAACATTGATATTTGTGCGCCGATTTGTGACAGCAGTAAACTAACCGTATCTGTATTGTTAAGCCTTTTACAATGGTTGATTATTACTTCGGGAATAATAGCTAGTCAAACGCACCACGCAAATCGCATCTTTACCTATACAGAGTGTCCCAAATGTCACGCATCATTTGACTTGCGCGGCTTATACATATTGTTGCGTGACATTTGGGACACCCTGTACTTTTCGTTTATAGTTTTGTCACCATATTATGAATGCGGTGTCAATAAACGATGGAAAATTTGACTATCCCCTCTTTTACCAAAGGCGTTTGTCGTTGCAAATAACATGGCAAAAACTTCACTCTGTGTATCGGTCACATTGATTTTCCATCGAGTTATTTTTGTTGGCCAAATATTCGATACGAGTTCGGGTGGTTTTTCATTCGAAGCTAACTACATTGGACTTGAGATATTCGACAAGTGAAACTGGCCTTAAAAACGGACGCACGAAAACACGCCAGCGCGAATATGTAGGACGCTAGCGCAAGGCTACAGAGAGAGAGAGAGCGAGAGCGGCGGCGGGGCGGGGGGGGGGGGGAGAAACAGTCGGGGAGGGAAGCGTAAAGACTCCCGTGAAAGCTTCCGGGGAGACAAATTGGCGTGAAAACGCATTTTGGCCCCTGGCACGTTTTGCTCACAGGGAAGGATCACTCTGGCGTAGATGGAAAGAGGGGGGAGAGTACCGAGACGGAAGCTCTGCAAAATCCCGCGCTACCGTACACACGCGTATCTCGTCGCGTATATCTATAGAATGAATTTCTCCGGTGCAGTCGTTGAGTAATGTCAAACATTTAGGTTGGTCGCCGAGCGCGGGAGAGCCTTGCGCGCCGGGATATGGAACTAAATACACTTACTCGGGGGGAGAAACGAGAGCGAGATCGGCGACGGGAGAAGGGAGAAGGCGGCAAAGAGAGTCGTATCATTCCACGCTATTTCCCGAGAAGAATGGTGCGATAATGAGAGATCCATTATTGTATATAACGCTCGTCACCTATACATCAGGATCGAGGCTATAGAAGTATAAATTATTTCGTCCGCGCCCGGTTCGCCTTGTCCGCGCGTGCGAGTGGCTCGCAACATCGCGGATAATTTCTCCGTCCGTCAACGACGCCCCCCCCCCCCCCCCCCCCGACTTTCCACATTTTCCGGAACGATTCGACACGTTAAATTGATACGACACCGCAAGCTGATAGAGGTGCAAAGATAAAATCTTCAAGCCCTCACGTCCAGATAAGGTAGCCCGAGTGAAAATTTACGACCCGCGTTCAACCCGCAAAATGAAGGCTTCCTCTCCAGCGCAGAACTCGGCGATAGCGGATTATCGGGTGTCCAAAGGAGGGTCAGAGGGCGATTTTTCAAACGTATGCTCTCGGAGTTAACGTAATAATGGTCGCGGCTCTTTCGTATAGCCCAAGAGCTGCTCGTTGGTAGAAAAATGCGCGTGTTCTAACTTGGCGCGCATGACGTTGATATTTGCATCGTTCAAATGCAACGATTGGCTTTTTTTTCATTCTTCATTTATTTATTTTGATTATTATCGAAAAGTTGTTTTTTGCCGTGTAGGTACCTATTCGAGTGACGTGTTGATGGCCGGAATCGCGGCCAAATCGAACCGTATCAATTTTAGTTGCCTTCCAACGATGGAAACTTTCAAGATCATTGGGAGCGTCGTTTCGAATACGAAAAATGACACGGAAAGTGGCCGCGAGTCAGGGTGTCTCGTCGGTGTCTACCGCGAGAGGGCGCTATCCCTCCTTTCTCGCCTGCACAGCGGCGGGTGCACGAGGCAACCATTAGTCGCACCCCGAGCAAATTGAGTGGCGCCTGTTAGGTACGCGCCTGATTCTATTAAAGACATCAAACGGCCCAAAAATTACATCAACACTCTCCCGCCCGACACACGGTCGCGCACACGGACTCACAAAGCCGGTGCATGAAAATCGAGAGGCAAGAGATCCCGTATCCAGCACGTAGGAATTTGTCCTGAAAAGGCCGTTCTCTCCGCGTTTGTAACGTCGCAAGCTCTCGTGGCTTGTGACTCGACAAATTGACGATACGCCGGGAGCTTACAAAAAAAATTTCCAACCTGCTCTTCAGAGTCATTATAGGAGAATTCGGAGAGTCTGTCGTACACGGTTTTTTTTTTATCGCCCTCTCGAAATAAGGAACGAGCTGCCTATTCTTATCGCACCCGATACGTTTACCAGGTGTAGAAGTATGAAATCGGATTTTTTTTTGTAAAAATTACATGTCTGTTGTTTGAAAATGATAAAAACGAATGGAGACGGCTTTCTGCGTCACATTCAAATGAGCCGCGAGTTCTTGTTGACTTTGAGTATCATCTTTATCCAATAAGACTTGTAATTCGTTGCCTGCGAACTTTTTCGGTGGTTTCCCACGCTCTTCGTTTCTCATGTCAAAATCACCACTTTTGAATTTTTTGAACCCCTCGAAACATTGTGTTTTTGACTAAGAGCATGTGCACCGGAGGCTTCGACAAGCATTCGATGCGATTCTGCAGCAGTTTTCTTCAAATGATAACAGAAAACCAATACTCTCCGCAAATCGTAGTTCGTAGGCACAAAACTCGACATGTTTAAGGTTATAGAAAAATCTACCGATGTAGGGAACTTGGGTTGTTGTGTATTGAAAATCTTCGTCAGCTGTTAGAGGGAGATGATGGCGCTGCAGAAGCGGTCTTACGGTCCCTGAACTGATGGCTAGCACCATCTATAGGGAAATTCCGGTTTCATACTTCTACACCTGGTATATATGTGAAAAAAATAATTAAAAAGCCAGCCTTCACATCTTCCGTATACAGCGAAAATATTGAATCGAATATATTGAAAAGTAGCACGGATTTATGCCGTCCGAATTATACCTATTTTTATTCATATTTATATTTCGCTCGATACTAGGCATTTGTGTACAAAAGGCAAAAAACAATAAGCGAGAGGGATGAAAGGGCCGGCCGAACGTTTTCACACGATTCTCGTCTATGGGTAATAACGTAAAACCTTGCACGCGCAGGAGAGACCAAGAGAGAAACGCAGTTGGAAAGACGAACGAGCGCGGAGATGTGCGCCGTGCTTTACCACTACCAGCGATAACTGCACACCACGTTTGGCTTTGCTCGGCTGCGTTGCTGCGAAAGAGCCTGCGTCAAATCTAATTCCCGCTCTCGCTTTATTTCATCATATTTTACATCGGCTTTGACGCTGCCCTCGAGAGGCACGCTTTTAAAATACATTACACGTATTGCGTCGCGGAGAGGGAGGAAGAGAGCGAGAGAGAGAGAGAGAGAGAGAGACGGGCGCGTACGTGCGGGGGTTAAACCGACAGCGGCTGCACACGCGCGTTGCGAAGGGTCTTCTGGACTGCGGGCCAAAGTATACGATGAGGAAGGAGGTGTCGCGCCAACGATCCTTCTTCCATATACGGGCCTCTCATCTTTGCCTTGACTGCAAACATCGTTACCGGGCGCACGGATTCCAAGTAGTGCGCGCTTCTGGCTTAAACTTTTAAACATCACATCGTCCCATGCCCACATCTCTTTCTTCCTCACTTATTACTCTCTATAGTGTTGATGTTTATATCGGTGAGATGCAATGAAAATTCTCCTTCGTTTTTTATTTCTTCATTTTCGTTATTATCAAAAATCTTTTCTTTGTTGCACCTTTTGGTTACACATCACCCCCAATAGAAAGATCCTCAAAAACGTTTCACCGATATTCGTATCCTAAATGTGACATAAAAAAATTGGTCTTAAGGAAAAATAATATTTTCGTTGCATTACCACCAGGCAATCGTCAACACCATTACTTTTTTTCGGAACAAAGAAAAGCTCGCCGTGCGAACGTACGAGAAATATTTATCATATATTTTGATAAAAGTATAGGCCCTATTTGTAGAATACACGGTGTGTAGAAGCGATTCGAAGGATATTGCGCATCTCGATGCAACATCTTCGATATCGCGATGGAGAGAGAGAGAGAGAGAGAGAGAGAGAGAGAGCGAGAGGGAGAGAAAGGGAGAGTGAGAAACGCGGAACGCGCGCAGCCTCCGTTCGCGCGTGCAACCCTCGTTAGGCGATTTCTCCTTTCGCGTGGCCCTCTATCTCCCTCTCTCTCTCTCTCTCCCTCTCTCTCTCTCTCTCTCTCTCTCTCTCTCTCTCTCTCTCTCTCTCTCTCTTTCTCTCTCTGTCTCTCGCCTTGCCAATGTCTCTCGGTCATGATCGAAAGACCGGATACAATTAAATACTCGTGCTCGGGCGGTCTCATTGTTCGCCTACCCGTAAAATCCACCCGTGCGAGTGCCCCGCGCATTCCCGCTTCGTATATGTATGCGCGGGGATGATGCACACACACGTACCGTATACAACGAGAGCACAACCCCCCCCCCCCCCCCCCCCCATTGCATCGTGTCACATTCGATCGAGATACCGTTGACTCGCGCCAACTGCGACCATACAACACGGTTATTGGACCAACATACACGATAATCAAAGGCGCATTCCGAAAGAAGCATGGGGGGTCGGGGGCGATAGGATAGGCCGTATCGTACGGGCCTCGCAAATATACGGGCTGTTTCTTCCATGCGAAAACTTGGTTCTCGCACATCTGTTTTTCCTTTTATATAATCCTTCATTCGATATCGGAGAGCGATTAGTATCAAGGGCTTTGGGCAGGCAGGGAGTAGATAAAGGTAAGACACGCGCGAGACAAATTAATCGCGAGTGTTATTATTCGCATACATTGCGGCACCGGTGAGAGGAGATGATGAAACGAGCCCGTGAGTCGACGCGGTCACGGTTATTTCACGTCAAATCTCTATCAAGAGTTTCTCATTGTTGCAAATAGGAGAGACAATTGGGAGGGGCCGAGCGAAAGGAGAGAGAATGCGGGATGACACGTGGCAGGGCCGCGATGCGTGCTCCGCTCGATCTATCTAAATATCTTATCTCGAAAATGGCTCAACCGTGACTCGATCCTACAAATCGTTCACACGGCATTTTACAACAGCGAATTTTGTATAATTCGCCAAGTACATCGAGATAGATAACCGCCGCTAGCCGAATTAAAACAAATTTCATAGAATTTCTTGGTAAATAATGCAAAATATTTGTTCGGGCGAGCAACGGTGCGGCGCGGAACGGCCCGTGCACAAACGGCGTGTCTTTGGCACCGCGTTCCCTCTGTCATTTCATTCCCGAAGCTCTCACTTCCGCAGACTGTTGCAACCAGAAGCGCACAAGCCAAAGATCCTATTCACCTGGTGTATGGGTTGTTCCTTCTGTCAGCAAAGCGGTGGTGGGGCGCGTTACAGCCGGGAATCTCTCTGCGTATCCGTATAGATACGGCACTCCTCCTGCCTTTCGTGGGCCCTGTCCCCCCCGAAAATATTGAAAATGAATCGTAAACAAGTCCTCAGATCGACTAGTGAAACAGCTTGGGGGCATCAACTTTTAATTAATGCAATTAAAGATAAGTGAAATGAGGGTCCGCAAAGGTCGAATCGTGTCAAAAATGAGTCAGTATTGTTTCCTGAAACGTTTTGGAAATATTTTTCGAAAAAACTTTATTTTGAATTTTTTTTTAAATTTAACGAGCGACTTGTGCAAAGTTGTGCAAAAGTCGAAGAAAATTAGTCTTTTCATTTTAATGATGATCACACGATGTTTAGGAACAATACCCTTGTTCCTTTAATTGTTTTGTGAAACATTGATCAATCATCCAGAAAAACGGTTCGAGGGATCAATTTTAAAATTTACAGGCCTTTTGGGGGTACATCAAGCTGAACAAAAACCTGGCAGTATTAGTTTTTCCATCAATATTTGAAAAGTAGTCGTAGATTTACTGAAAAACCATAAAAAGTCATTTTTGTTGTACTTTTTCGAAGCTAATGTTAAGCTTTTTCCATTCAAAGTCGGATATCTCAGCAAAAAATGGACGTAGAAAGAGGCCAAACAAAACTAAATTGAAGCTGAATAAATAAGCAACTGACCTACATATTGATTGAACTGAAAAAGAAATTCCCGAGCGCGTGGACCCCTTAAAAAAACAAACAAAAAATCGGAATTCTTTTCTCTCCCGCTATTTCTTATTATTTTCAAAAGATCTCGAAACCAGAAACTTGAAGCTTCAAAATGCTTTTTTTCCATCTCGATACAATCATTTTTCACATATTTAGATGCAGCACTTCAATTTTTTAAGGGTTTAAAATATATATATGTACAGTACCGGACAAAAAAAAGTACGCACCGTTCAAAATTCAATATTGGTGCTATTATACTTACGAAAATAGTTAATGGAGTACTTCCACAGCTGTTTGAACGATACTTTATAAGTTCACATTTACATTGAAACATCATTTAAAATATCCGAAAGCTGAACGAAAACAATTTCAACGCGTAGGATGCCAATTTTAGGCTGAATCAAAAAGAGTACGCACCCAAAGAAAAAAAGAAGATATGTCATCACATCGCGCATCTAATATTTTGTGTGGCCACCTTTTGCTTCGACAACAGCCTGTAAGCGCCGAGGCATACTTTCTATAAGATTGTGAATTTGCTGTTCGTCGATATTGTCCCAGGTCTCCCGCAAAGCATCAAAAAGCTTTTCTTTGTTTGTTACGTCGTCGTTATCAACATTTTCGTCTAAAATAGACCACAGATTTTCAATAGGATTTAAATCTGGCGACTATGCTGGCCAATCCAAAAATTTGATCTGCGAAGAACGGGAAAAGACCGATGATTTTCGAGCCGTATGTTTAGGATCGTTGTCTTGTTGAAAGATGAATACATCCTGCAAACCGATCTTTAGCAGTGGTTCCTCCAGATTTTCGTTTATGATATCAATGTAAACATCTGCGGTCATAATACCGTTGATTGGAGCCAAATTTGCCACTCTGACCACTCAAAACACCCCCACACTAAAACGCTTCCCGCTCCGTGTTTGACAGTCTTTTGAATATTTTTTTCGGTACTTATTCGGAAAATGACGCCCACCTCGGAGTGTGGTGGCAGGTGGGAGGGGGGGGGGGGAGTAATAGATTTTGACCCCCTGAACACGATGGTGTAGAGAAATCGCGGCGGTCACCCTTCCATAAAAAGTTATGAGGTTTTGAAATTCGCGGGTATACCAACGCAGATAAACCAGTAGTCGCTACTGGTGGAAGTCCGCGATGCAAACAAACCCACACAAACCCACACAAACCCAAACAAATTCATTTTGTGATTCACCTTGAGGTGAACGAAACCCTCATGGCTTAAGCAATTGTATATAAATTGTGGTTCCCTCAACCACATGTTCTTTTATTGCTGCCAAGAGTGCGTGTATGCATCGCGGACTTCCACCGGTAGCGACTATTGGTTTATCTGCGTTGGTCTTTACGCTAACTTCAAAGCCCCATAACTTTTTATGGTGGGTGCCCGCCGCGATTTCTCTTCACCATCGTGTTCAGGGGGTCAAAATGTATTAACCCCCCGCCACCTCTCACCCCCGTCCGAGGTGGGCGTCATTTTCCGAATAATTACCTTTTTTCAAGAACCTGTTCTCCCGGCTTAATCCAAACGTGTGATCGGCGTTTATGCCCAAATAAGTCTAATTTGCTCTCGTCACTACAAACAACTTTTTTCCAAAACGAAATCGGCTTGTTCACGTATTTTTTTGCAAACTCGAGGCGCTTGATATTATTCGCTTTGCAAATCGGAGGGCGACGTTGTGCAAAACTATTTTTTAAGCCTGCTCCTCGAAGTCTACTACGGACTGTTCGGTCGGAAATGTTCAGGCCTGTATTTTCGAGAATTACTGAATTTTGCGATCGTCCAATGCAGTTGTTTTTCTTTTTCTACCTCGTCCATTTTTATCACCGACGACACCTAATTCTTTGAACTTGTCGCATATTTTTCTCACTGCACCTTCACTTGTGTCATATTTTTGACCAATTTCCCTTTTAGAAATACGTTTTTTTTCTTTAATTGCCAGTTCTCGCACTTCAATTGCAATTTTCTGCATCGCGAATTTGTTGCTATCTTACTCGAACACAGAAAATCGATAACTAGCCGAAAAATCGTCAAATCTATATGTTTACATTCCGTTTGCCTTCCTAAGCTTCGTTGGGAGAAAATCACTTTGCTGTCACTGATGAGAATATATAAACTTTGGGTGCGTACTTTTTTTGTCCAGCATATAACAGGCACGTGCTGAAATCGTTCTCGTTTTGGTTTCGAATATTTATAACATTGTTTCAACGGCAGCGTAAAGGTAAAACAATGAACTTTCGTCATGACTATGCTCAAGGTCTAGTTTATTGATGATATTTGGAATGAGAATAGCACACAAATGGAAATTGAACGGTGCGTACTTTCTTTTGTCCGGTACTGTATACATATATACACTGCCGGCCGAAAGCTTAAGCAAACTAGTCGAAATTTCTTGTCCCACTTAAAATTAGATAGCGGACTCAAAAATTAAGGAAATCAAATTTCCCAAGCGGCGTTTTAAAAAGGACAATTTCATAAAATGAAAAAATAAACAAATTTTCTTTGTTGGTAGATTGTCCTAGACCCCATGATTCCCCTATGGAGCCCCCCCCCCCCCCTCCATTCGTCAGAGTCCCGACCAAAAATTGTTTTGAAAAAAATTCTAAAAAAATGCTGGCTACTTCACTGTGAACCTATGACCTTTGACATTTTCTCCGAAACTCCATACTTATTGAACTACGCTTATTTTTCTAAAACATGTCTTTTTTAGCTAACAATGCAATACTGGGACGAAAAAAAATCGTACAAAACGTTTTAAGAAACGAAAATGTAGGCTTTGATACCCTCTTTAAGTTTGTCATGGAAAAAACGAGCGAAGAAATTCGACGGAAGTTATGCGGGCAGTTTTAGATGTGCAAAAAAATCTGAAAAATAGCCATTTTCAAAATAGCGTACCAGGCTCAAAAAAAATGGAAAAAATGTTCTAAAGAGGCAAAACAAAGATAAATTTGTCCACTTTAAAACGCCACTTGAGAAATTTGATTATCTTAATTTTTGAGTCCGATATCTAGCTTTCAGTGCGGCAAGAAATTCCGACTGGTGTACTCAAACTTTTGACCGGCAGTGTACACTGAAAAAAAAATTCGTTCATCCATCCAAAATTCAGTTGGTTTAACAAAATGTATCTTTAAATACGTTCAACTTGATTTTTGATTGGCATAACAAAACGGTATAGTTGGTGGTAAAACAGTATAGTGGTGTGAACTGTAGCTTATTTAGCATGTCTGAGCAACTGTTAAACCAACAAAATTTCGAGACAACAAAATGCATTTTGCACATTCAACGATTGCTTTTTCTCAGTGTGTATATATATATATATACAAAATTGCTCCAACAATTGTATTCAGATGGCACACAATTTACGAAATGTTCGCGACGCTCTGCGGAACCATGATGGACGGAGACGGAGAAAACGACCATGCGGCTCGTTTGTCGTTGTTTATTTTACTCCAAAATAGACATTTTAGATCCCCATATATAAGAATAAATACCTTTTTGGAAACGCCTACTGTGGAGCTATTTATTTCCCCAATCTATCATATCTCAAGAGCAGCGCCCTAAAATTTGATGAAAAAGATTGAAGATTGCGAGAGGTACAATGTATTTTTAGTAAAACACTGCATTTTTGACGCATTAACAGGTTGCGGATTTTTCTACCATTTTAACATCAAATTTTCAATAAAACAACGTGATAATTGCGCATATTAAAATGTCAAAACTCTCAACGTGAATCTTTAAGCGTCATTCGAGACCAGTGATTTAAAGGTTCATCTCAGTTTAGACGCTAAAAAACGCAATTTTTATGAATTTTTTGATACGTTCATATTACAGATATTGATTTAAAAGTTGTTAATAAAAACACTTTCAAAATACAGTTTACAAAAACTTTTTATGTATTTATGTGAGCCAAACAAACTTTAAATGCGTTTTTCTCGAAACGACGTTTTTCGACGGCTTGTTGATAAAATCTTCGAAACTGCTAAACCGATCCTTAAGAGATTTTAACCACATATTCTCTACAACTATAGCTATAGCGCATATCGAGGATTTTCAACATTTTTGATATTTACTTTTTTCACTAAAAACGGCAAAAAAACACGTTTTTTTGTTTGTCCGAAAAATGCCCACCATTTTGTTATTTTTGCGTACATGAAAAATCGTTATGCGCAAAAATTGATATGCGCTATAGCCATTAACATACTGAATCTAAAACCGGTTGACTTTTTTATTTTCGAGTAATCCATCTCCGAGATTTCATCAACAGCGCAGACCAACCATTTTTTAGGAATTTTTTTTAACTACCATTTACGTCTATAAATAGTGACTTGAATAAATTAAAAAAAAATGTCTTTTATATATTTCGAAAGTGTATATAGGTTAAGTATAAGAACTTTTATATCAATATCTATAATATAAACCTATCAAATTGAATCATGAAAATAGCCTTTTCTAGCATCTAAAGTGAGAAGACCCCTTAAATACAAGTAAGGTGATTACGTCGACCTCGTGTGACCAGTGTGTTACAGCAAGGGGGTGGGGGACCAAGTAGAGTATAAAATATCTATAAATATCCACGTTTCATAGATACTTACTTACTAGGTGCGCAACTAAGTTCCCGGGTTTCACACACGGATGGTGCTAGCGACACATGTAGTCGGCATACAGGTCTGAAGATGGGTGTCTTTAAGAGGGAATGATACCTTATCGCGGTCAGTATGGTAGAACGATTATAGATTCCCACGAATCTCTGAAACGGCTCTTCAGATCCCTTCGAAACTTTGCCAAACGGCGTCAAATAGATAGACGAACGGCTGTCTTCTCCTCAAATTTTCCGAATTTGAGAAAAAAAATGTAGATTCGGTTATCATAAGCCAATCTATATTCTTCTTCTCAAAATCAGAAAATTTGAGAAGAAGAGAGCCATTCACCTATCTATTTGACGTCGTTTGGCAAAGTTTCGACGGGATCTGAAGAGCCGTTTCAGAGATTCGTGGGAATCTATAATCGTTCTACCATACCGACCGCGATAAGGTATCGTTCCCTCTTAAAGCTTGGGCATCCGTTAAGACGGAATGATACCTCATCGCGGTCGGTATGGTAGCACAATTATAGATACCCAACAATCTCTTAAACGGCTCTTCAGATCCCGTCAAAACTTTGCCAAACGACGTCAAATAGATAGACGAACGGCTGTCTTCTCCGCAAATTTTCTGAATTTGAGAAAAAAAATGTAGATTGGGTTATCATAAGCCAATCTACATTCTTTTTCTCAAAATCAGAAAATTTGAGAAGAAGAGAGCCATTCATCTATCTATTTGACGTCGTTTGGCAGAGTTTCGACGGGACCTGAAGAGCCGTTTCAGAGATTCGTGGGAATCTATAATCGTTCTACCATACCGACCGCGATAAGGTATCGTTCCCTCTTAAGACGGAATGATACCTCATCGCGGTCGGTATGGTAGAACAATTATAGATACCCAACAATCTCTGAAACGGCTCTTTAGATCCCGTCAAAACTTTGCCAAAAGACGTCAAATAGATAGACGAACAGCTGTCCGCCCCTCAAATTTTCTGAATTTGAAAGAAAAAAACGTAGATCAGCTGATGATAAGCCAATCAGCCGTTCGTCTATCTATTTGACGACGTTTGGCAAAGTTTCGACGGGATCTGAAGAGCCGTTTCAGAGATTGTTGGGTAGCTATAATTGTTCTACAATACCGACCGCGATGAGCTATCATTCCGTCTCAAGAATACCCAGTCGTAATATAAACAAATATCGCAACACAACGACCTCTTTTCTAACGTCGAAAATGTCGAAGCTGGTGCCAAATAAACAGCATTTGCGCGAAGCGGGAAGCCACTTCCGCAATTTTGCTTTTGCGGCAGAACAGAAAGTGTTTCCTGCATCGAATTGTTACTGGCGATGAACAATGGATATATTTCGAGAATCCGAAGCGCAGAAAATCGTGGCCTTCACTTAACGAAGCGTCAACATCGACGGCACGGCCAAATCGCTTCGGAAAAAAGACAATGCTCTGCGTTTGGCGGGACCAGAAAGGAATCGTATACCATGAGCTGCTGAAACCGGGCGAAACTGTCAATGGGCATCGCTACCGCGACAACAACTAATCAATTTGAACCACGCATTGCTCGAAAAACGGCCAGAATGGGACACGAGACACGAACGTGTGATATTCCAGCACGCGCCAACGCTTCGTGCCATCGCAGTTTCATCGTCCTGGACACCGCATAAAAACACTGAAATGGGATCTGCTACGGCACCCGCCATATTCGCCAGACCTGGCCCATTCGGACTATCACTTGTTCCGGTCGATGGCGCATGGCTTGGGTGGGCCACACTTGGTCAATTACGATGCAATGCGACATTGGTTGTAGGAATGGTTTCAGTCCAAAGAGAGATGGCAAAAATGTGTAAATAGCGAGGGACAATACTTCGAATGAACCATTTTTTGTATTTGTCTTGAAATTTTCGATTTTCCATTGGTCAAAAAAACCCGGAAACTTTGTTGCGCGCCTAGTATTTCATTACAAAACTTCCAATTCTCAACTAGACGTTGGCAACGTTCAATTTTATTAATAAAATTAAAAAATAGTCAAAATAGAAAATACTCATGATCTATCTTTAGCCCAGTGATATGGCATTGTTGTACAAAAAATCGTAAGTGGAATGAGATGATTTTCAGCCAAGTATATTCGTTTTATGTCTATCAATAAGGTAAAGCGATAATTCGTAGGAGCTAATTTTAGTGGAAACTTGAAATTTGTTAGGTAAAAACAGTATTCGTGAAAAAAATCCATATTTTTACGTGAATGTTTTACTCGCCTAATAAATGTATCATTCCTATAATTAAAGGATAATAAAGAGGGCTTACTAACAATCCATGATTCATATGTCGTATGTCTGTAAGCGTAATAGCGCGCTCGCGTAAATGTCTGGCAATCGCGAACGGTAGATAGGTATTACGACATCCTCTTGAGCGCTTGAAAACGGACAAACGGAGCGTAAGTCCCCATTTCAGACGTTAAGCGGGAATTCATTTTGCATTAAATTTGAAGCTACATTACTACTTTTATCTCCCACGACTGTGAAAAGATTCAGGATCAAAATAGGTGCATCCTTGTCTTGTTCTGAGCGGCGATTACATTCGACGAAGCTAATACGATCCGCGGGGCAGTCTTTCCGTTCCCTCTACAACTGATAACGCGATATAACGCGACTTTTTCGCAAAGGCGGCTTCGGGCCGGGCTCCCCGAAACGAGGATGAACCGCCGCAACTGCTGGTACCCCACCCTTATCGCGGTACGGATCGAAGGGATACGCGCGTTATAACGTCGCGAAAAATCTACTTTCATCCGAGGCCCTTTCGTGCGTGCACCCTCGATATACCCAATCAACATCTTTCAATAGGAAGGATTAAGGTCCTTGGAGAATATCTTGGGCGTTACGGCGGTTTCACCCGATGCTTCACAGCACTGCTCCCTCGCGGCCAAACCCGCGCGATACAGACATAAATCTCTTTCAATGGACTTTGTATGTACCTCATCGCGGGTATGCGGCTATATACGAGATTGCCAATATCGTCTCGTAGAATTTTCGTTCGCCTTTCATTCGTTTGCCACGACTACCAACAACAAAAAAAGAGAAAACCCGTCCGAGACCATTATCGTATAAACATTTTTTCTTTTTTTTTTTTCAATACAAGAGTGCGAGCGTTGCGTGCGGGTCTCGCTAGCTCGCTCGAGTTTGCCGGTTGCGGGACGCGGCGCATCGATATCGACCCGAGCTCGAAAAACGCTGCCGCCGCCGCTGCCGCCGCCGCCGCCGCCGCCGCCGCCGCCACGGCCACCGCCACGGCCACCACGCGGAGAAACAATATGGCGACGAGCTGGATAGAACTTTATCTCGGTATAACGAGCGCGATGACTTGCATCTCCGAGCGAGAACGCATTAGCCATATTTGCATTTAATTGCCGGTTGTTTGTTTGAGTTGCCCCGCGCGAGCTCTCCGGCGGTACCCCCACGCCCCCCTCTCACTCTCTCGCGCAAGGCGTTGCCCGGCGCGTTTCCGTTTTGCTTCCTTTCGCGAGCACACCTTTTTTCGTACTCTTTTTACCGCGCACAAATGCCGCCAGATGCCCAATGACTTTGGCAAATCAACATGCAGGAAAGAGATAAATAAATAAAAAGCAATGGTATATCCGTGCGGATCATCCTATCGCATGCGGGTCATTGCATCGCGATCCCGCCACCCCGAACATCGATCAGCAGGACATCATTAACCGGACAAACGAGCATATACTTTGCGCTCGTTTCTATTCGCTTTTCACTCGTGTGAATAATTACTCGAATGAAGCGTGTCACCCCACCATCTCGGCGATATATTTCAATTTTACGGAAATATCTCCCTTTTCGTTTGTCTTTATGATAAAGTTGATAACGCGCGCGCCTGTCCCACGGGTCTTTTTCACTCGTTCACGCTCTCAAAGCGCGCAGCGCGAAGCTAGTGCGTAAACGGGAGGGGGGCGTTGCTCGGATAACCGAGAAAGAGATACATCTGTGAGTCTCGAACAAGCGAATAGAATCCTAACTGAATCTCTTTCGGCTCTCCCCTCTCTGCCCCGCCCGCCCTCTCTCTCTCTCTCTCTCTCTCTCTCGCTCTCTCTCTCTCTCGCTACCGCTAAAAGACGGAAGCCGGAGCACCCCTTCGGGCTACCAATCCCGAGTAAAGTTTGTTACACAACTTGATGGGAGCACGAGAACTTTGGCGTTGATGCTACGCCTTCTCGTCGACCAACTTCTTCGCCTCTATCCTCTCTTCTTGCGGCATCTCCGTTGCTCCTTGTCGCAAACTCCTCGCTGCTCTCTCAGCATCGTTCGCTTGTTAGTCGTGACTTTGTTCTCTCTCGCGTACGTTTCCGAACTTTCCAAGAAACCACGGTCGACATTCTCTGCTTTGCACACAAAAGACGGAGAGAGAGAGAGAGAGTGAGGGGGGGGGGGGGGATCGAATAAACTTGGCGGGATCAGTGCGATCCCTTGGACGACGCGCCGAGACGACTTGCTTTGTTGAGCCCACACTCGGGGGAGTGTGGGCTCGAGCGAAAAACACGTATGGCGTTGGGGGGGGGCCTCCCCCAACGTGTTTTTCGCAACTCTTCTCAATAGTTGCTGAATCCTCGCGACCTTTGTCATTTGAAAGCCAGAGCTCTTCGTTGAAGAGGACGAACCGACATTCGTCGATACGAATGACTTTGACGATAACAAAGGGTCTGTGTTATCGTTTAAATTGAATCCAATCTTGCCAACCGAGTCGAAAAGCAGACGGTCTGCTGCTCGACGCCCGGCAATATAGATCGCACTCGGAATAAATACTTTCTCATTCGGTTACCGATCGAGTCAAATGGATATAGAGATGTGGCTATAATGTGTCGCATTGATGAGTTGCACACTTTGCCAGTGCAACTTTTCAACGACTGCCGTGCGTTAAATTTAAATCACCATATCAAACTAAAAAAAAACATTAAGTTCAATAAAAAGTTGCCTGTTCGGAAGGAGGCTTGGCAACGGAAGTTTGGCAAAGTTACACTCCAACAGCGAGTAACATGGAGCCTAGATACCAAGAGGCTTTTCAACTCATCCACAAAATGAAAACGCGGATAGATGGCGCTGGGTTGCTCCGGCACCTATATGTATATAGATATACGCTGAAGATGGATGCGATCTAACAATAAGACAGATCACATGATGTACCTACCCCTCATTCGTGTTAAGGCCATGTGTCACACCGACCGAGCGGCCACGAGAGCGAGAGAAATGGGAAGCTGATTTTCAGATTCCCAGTGTTCTCGTAAATGGTAGATTTTTTGGAAAAAAGAAGAGAAACCCCTTCCGCTCTGTTGAACGACGAACAACGTCTTTTTCTTCGTTTGCCCGAAATGTGATTCGTCAGAGAGAACTTGGCACTAGGATTTTTACCGACCGGACGTGTGACCCATATCCTTGAGGCATAACACCACTCTAGGATTTTGGAAAGACGTTTTCTTGCCTAAAAATACTTCGGTGTCATAAAAACAATATACAATTTTGGTCCTGTAGCGAATTTTTTAAATTTAAACGTTCAATTATCGATTTTGCCGCAGCGCCTCGGAGCGCCCGCTGAGTTGCTCGTACAACTTCCAAACGCGTTTTTCACGAAACCACTTTTTTCAATCTCGGAAAATGGATTACTCGAACATATTTGCATGCATCGATTTGAAATTTTGATAGCAGCTTCACAATTACATCCGTGATTCACATGGTTCCTTTGCCGAAGCTTGACGCTAAAGGTGCAGCAATCGTGGAGTGTTGTGTGCGACGGAGACTCACGCATCCACGCTGTAGCCTAACCCGTGATCAAAACGACACTCTTCGATACTAGCGAAATCACAAATTCAGTTTCAGTAGTCGAGACACCCCCACCACCGAAATTTCATCGAGTTTTCATACCTGCATGAAAGCCCGTGATTCAGACACCTTCCATTCTAGCCTCCATGCGTACGTAAGACCTGGCATCTTTCGGTAAATTTTTGCTACGCGAATTGTCCGCTGTTTTTAATGTCCAACTCTGCCACTCGCAGCGCTAGTTGTTCTCGAACAATCCTGAGGCGCGCGTAGGGGCTGTGTATATATACACACACGCACACATATACCTCATAGACTTTCCATAGCTTCGAAAACGAGGATCGGACGGTATGGTGAAAAATGCATATTTTCAGGATTACGCGGGTACCCTGAGGTACAAGCGTGCACAACGGCAAACGGCAGTAGCGCACGAGTATAAGTAATTTCGGTAATTTGATCAATTTCGCATCGCGGCTCAAACTCCAACCGTCGAAATAGACGTATTCGGCGCGGGGTGGTTAAGTACGCCGTGGGGACCTCGCGCCTGCGCAATAAGAATAATGTAAATAGCCTACTAGCGCCACCAGGGAGAGATAGGACTAAATAAAGCGGTCAAACAGCGGAGCATTGTTTTTTAGTTATTCAATGAAGAATTTTTTTTAAAAAATATATCAATCATTCGTTTGGGGGGGGGGGGGTGAAGATATTATCAGAGAGGAATGATCAAATACTCGATTGATGCGTCATTTCCAGGACTACAACTTTTCTACTTGAATAAAAATTGTATGCATTTTTCCTAAAGAGTAATTGAATTAAAACGGATTTTTCTAAATTTCACCCCACCTCCCCCCCAAATGGTCTTTCGAGATTTCGGCGCTACAGACAAAAATGAAGGCCGGATTTTTCTGAACATTTTGTCTCATGGCGCACACGTCGTAGGGGTGTTAGTTTGGCATCAATCGACCTCCATCCCCACTTAATTGCCTAAATAAATCCAACACCCCGACTTTTAGACAAACTTGGCTCTAGCATCCGCGGCACCAACAAAATTCCCATCCAAGAAACTAGCCATCTTCTAATTTTTCTTGATTTTAATATACAGCACGACTGTACTAAATAACAACGCATGCGCAAAACATACGTGTATAGATTGCGCATGGTTGCTAGCTAGCGCAGCGCCGCCTATGCGGAACCTTGTTTCAGGACACTTTTACGAACACGCCAGTATACGGAGTTTGGACTCCTTCGTCTCCTTGCGTCCAAACTTGGGAACTAACAAGTTGAGACGAACAGCAACGACAAATACGAGAGTCAGCGGCTCTACGGTTGCAAAGGAATCGTCATGGCGTCTGAAAGATACAGTTTTTCTTTGACAACTTTCAGGTAAATATTGCACGTTTATTGTATAATCGGCACTTGTTTGATTACGTTAGGATCGATATATACATACGGTGTGATGTGTTGCGTAGCTTGGCCGGTGAGAGTCGTCTGAAGCTTATAACCTAGCTTTTTTTTCAATCCACATCACGATGACTCGCCAGTACTGTAGAAATGTATTATTTATCGATGAAATGTTTATTGCGTAAAAAATGTCACACGAAATCCGAAGAAATAGCCATTGAGGAATGATGCATAGCGGGAAAAAAGAAACAGGGAACAAGACAAATATGAGAATGTGAAAAATTTGTGATGTCGGCAGCCCGTCGGGAAAGCTGGTCCAGATAGAATATGCTTTAGCGGCGGTTGCAGCGGGCGCGCCGAGCGTCGGCATAAAAGCCTCTAACGGCATAGTTCTGGCAACGGAGAACAAGCACAAGTCGCTTCTGTACGACGAGCACAGCGTCAACAAGGTGGAGATGATAACGAAGCACATAGGAATGGTGTACAGCGGTATGGGGCCGGATTATCGTCTGTTGGTGAAACAAGCTCGGAAAATGGCTCAGCAGTATCTGTTGGTGTATCAGGAGCCTATACCGACGGCTCAACTCGTCCAGAGGGTCGCCGTCCTCATGCAAGAGTATACCCAGTCCGGGTAAGCAAGTACGGGCGGTAGCTCCTCGACGAGAGACGCCATCGACGGAGCACAGACGAGCCGTTGTTGTTATTTTTGTTTTTGTTTTAAAGCGGCGTGCGGCCTTTCGGAGTTTCTCTGTTGATCTGCGGGTGGGACGATGGAAAGCCCTATCTCTTCCAATGCGATCCTTCGGGCGCGTATTTTGCGTGGAAAGCAACCGCTATGGGTAAAAACTTTGTTAACGGAAAGACCTTCTTGGAGAAACGCTACAGCCAGGATTTGGAGCTCGACGACGCCGTACACACGGCGATTCTGACGCTGATCGAGGGTTTCGAAGGTCAAATAACTGCGGATAACATCCAAGTCGGAATTTGCGATGCCAACGGGTTCAGACGGCTCGATCCTTCCAGCGTCAAAGATTACTTGGCCAATATCCCTCAATAATAATAATAAAAATAACAATTTTTCTCCTTAATTTTACACACGAGGCTCTTTTGCGAGAAACCGAATAAAAAAGTCTCTCTCTCTCTCTCTCTCTCTCTTTCTCTCGTCGTACGGAAACAAAGTAGTTGGGTTTTTCTCGCCGTTTCAATGGAAGTCGATCGAGTAAGGGTGCGCGACTTTGCAATGAAGACAAATACCTTGTCACGTTTGTCATGAAAAATATGTTAATTCGTTTTTTAATAAAAGCGCTTCGTGGCCAACTTTGGATCAGCAAAAATTACAAAACGCTCGGGAAAAATAATTTTTTGCAAATCGATCGTATATTTGATAAACCGTTACAGAAAGAGATAAAAAAAAAAAAAGAAAAGGACGCGAGGGTAAAACAGGTAGGCAAATTAGTTTGGTAACCGAATTTTCGTTGGTCATAAAAAAAACACAACACAAATCGTAAAAGGTGTGTATACTCAAGGACCGCCAACGCGGCTGCAAGGGTTTAATACACTATCGACTAGCAAGCACCGAATTGAATTAATTTGTTTTTATGCAGTTTATCAAACTCTCAAAGAAGGCTGTGGACGCGAGGCAAAAATAAAATGATACATTAGACAGCGAAACATCGGTCCGATAATTTTGATTCTCTACTCGGTAAAATGTCGGGTCCCCTCCTCGAGTCACGTGGGAATAAAAATGTAAATGTTGCTCGGTAAAAAAAATAACGATTCGCTCTTTCTCGCAGTTGTGCGCAGTGTACGAAAAATATACACACACACACACACACACGTATATGTATGTGTATATATGTATCTATATATATATTGCTAAAAAAGAAAGAAAAAGAATACGAGTATTAACTTTTCCTTTTTTGTTCTCGGTTTGTCTCGTTTGTTGTTTTTTTTTTCGCGAAAACTACGTTTTCGAATACTGGCGGAGGACGCAAACTACGATCGAAGGTGATTTCTGCTCGCGACAAATCTACGCAAAAACTAATAGGAAGAAGGCGTCGCGCGTCGCGACGATCGGCCCTTGTAAATTCGTAGACGAGGCGCGCGATACAGCGACTATCGGATTAAGCGAAAATAGGCGCGGCGACGGTGGCGTCGTCGCCGTCGCGGTTCCTCGTACAACGAGGGTACATCTATTGTAGCCGTGGATACGGATAACGCGCCGATTCACCGAAGCATCATCTCGGGAATTTAGGCGTGCGTCGTCGTCGTCGGCGGTGGCGGCGGCGGCGGCGGCGGCGGCGGCGGCGGCGGCGGCGACGCTTGTCTCTCCTGGTCCGAGGAATCGGTGGCCAGTCCATCGCACCCGAGAGAACCGGCTCTCGAGAGCAAGAGAAAATAAGAAGGAGAGTCGCGCCCGCGCCGATCAGGAGGCTCGCGGTCGTCCACGGCCGCGGCCTCATTCGGCACCCGCCGGTCCGTACAATATATCATGAATGCTCGTATAAGTGCCCGTGACGAAGCCGAGAATGCCAAAAGAGACGATCGCCGCGTTCTTCCAGAGTATCCAGTTGAAACGACCGAGACCGTTTTCTTCCTCCCAGACGGTAACTAGCTCGATTATCGATGGTAGCATGAGACCGAGGGTCGAGAGACAAACGGCACCGACGAGCGATATGAACGGTCCTAAATTCGGTATAGCTATCGCAACACCGACCGTCAACAATACCAAAGATAAACGAACGCTGTACTCGGCCCACAATTTACGGGCTCCGAAGTGAGACTTGAGATTTTTCCAAATAATCTCCATCGGTACGTAAAATTGTAGACCGTAGGTGAGAAAAATCGCAGTGGCTATCATCAGTTGAACGCACTGTGCCGGTATTTCCTTTGTATTAAGATTGAGGGTGATATTGTCCTTGGTTCCATCGGCGAATTTCAAATAACCGAAAAAGCCAACGGTACTGTAGAGCAACACGACGCAGAACATGCCAAAGTTGAGGACTCCCGGACAACCGACAAAGTGCGTCGGGGTCTTCATGTTGTTCTCCAACGGCATAACCTGCGTGGAAGAGAGATGAAAATAGCCGAGTCGGTGCTTTTCGTTCCAATATACAGACCACGATGGACAACAAGAGAGAGAGAGAGAGAGAGAGAGAGAGAGATACTCACGACACCAATGCCCTCGAGAGCAAAAATGGCCGTGCCGAAGAAGAGAGGAAGCTGGGACCACGATGAAAAGTTTGGTACGGTGTCGACGCTTGGAAGTTGATGGAAGATGTAGTAAAAGGTTATCCCGATTCCAACGGCCATGAGACAATTGGCGAGCATCGAGAAGGGCGCGAGATACTTGAGATTACGGATGAGCGAGAGCATTATGAGAAGAGGCAGAAGTGCCACCATGTAAAGCCTCAGATCGTAATCGGTCATTGTGTAGTAATCGACGACAGCCTTGACATTGCCCGATACGAATACGACGTAGACGCAGCAACATCCGATCAAATCGATCACCAGGAAAGTGTTTATCGTCGCCCTGAAAAACAAAGCCAAACAAACGAGAAGAAATTACGATAATATATTCGCGTGCGGCGGCGGCGGCGGCGGCGGCGGCGGCGGCGGCGGCGGCGGCGGTTGTGCGTACTACTCACTTGGCAAGCCTAGCGTACTTCTGAACCGGTTCCGGCCCAACGAGAAAGGCCGTCTCGGCGACGTCCGCGAAACCGAGACTGGGGGTGCGAGTCCGTCGACAGAGTTTGTGAGCGCACTTTACGAGTATGTGAACGCAATAGGTGCAGGTGGCACCGATGAAGAACGTCGCGAGGAGCCCGAACAAGAGACCGGCGTTTTTGAAGGCAAATGGCATAGCGAGAATACCGGTGCCCAGGCTCCCCTTGAGCAAGTGTATGAGAGTGTCGAGATCGGAGGTCGGGTGGGCCAATTTCCTGTGCTCGAAAGGATCGTACAGCTCGGCCTCCTCCTCGTCTCCCCCGCGCTCCACAAGGGGCAGAGTCGAACCATTCGTCACCGTAATAGGAACTTGATTTTTTTCGCATTTGTATCTGAAAATTGTACATTTTTCCTAAGTATCGGTTGCGAGACTTTTCGATCTTTTCGCGATTATCGGTGAAATTCAAGTGTGACGGAAGTGCACTCTAGCGAACACTGTCGTCGCGAGGCAGAGAAAGAGAAAGAGCGATAGATAAACCTCGGATGGAAATGGATTTTGCCCACTTTTCCAATCGATCCTAACACAATGATATCGCGAACGTACGTGTGGCAGTCGTTCCATCCTACCCTTTACTCCGTAGGCCTTGGGAACACCGCGTTCGTCCTTACGGTGTGTCTTGACAGCCCCCCCCCCCTAACCCGAGCGAGTACAAACGGAAATACAGGTGCCGGAGGGTTCGTGAAAAAGAGAAAACACCCCCCACCCCCCTCGCCTCTCCCGCATGTTTGCTTCGCACTTTAGGACGTCCATTCAAATATCGGGCTTATTCCTTTTTATTATACTCGTCTATACTACGATTTTCATGCATGCGCGTATCGTACGGATGCGGAAGAATAAGAGACACGTGTCTGCGAAGATAGAAAACGAGGAAAGAAAGAAAAACACTCGATGGAAGGAAAATAAATTACCACGCAGATCGAACAATGGATATAACGTGTATCGTATCACATATATACATACATACATACGTACATACATACATGCATATATATATATATATATGCATACATACACACACACACACACACACACACACACACACATATATAATATGCAAAAAAGGTTAAGGTATAGAGATGTGTAGGTACCCATTGAGGTGCGTGTTTCGTCGATTTCGTCTCTCTTTCTCTCTCTCTCTCTCTCTCTCTCTCTCTCTCTCTCTCTTCTTACAGCCGTGTGCCGAGAGATACGATGAGCTTTATTTGCTCCGAACGCGAGTATGCGCGTAAGCCGGCCTTTTTAGCGCGTTGTTGTATTTTGTTTGTATTCTTTTTAGAACTCGGTCGGTCGAGTTTGCAGACACGGTAGCTGGGGCCGAGGTACTGCGCAGCGTCTAAACGAGCCACCCTCCGCATCTCCCAAAGTTTCTCACGTCTCCCAGCCATTTGCACCGAACAAAATTTGTTTTTCAAAAGAAACAAGGCTAACCGCCGCGCATAATTGTCTCACGTACGTCGCGCGCGCGCGCGTGTATGCTCGATAGCGAAAAGAAAAAATCAAGAGCGTAAAGAAAAATGGTCCCCGATACGACTCGAATGATCGTGTCGTTGCTAGCGCCGGTGGTGGTGACGGTGGCGGTGGCGATGGTGGTGGTGGTGGTGGTGGTGGTGGTGGAGGCGGCGGTGGCGGTAGCTGTGACGTCCTCCAAGATAGTCAATGCAGCCGGTTTATCTTATTCCCGTGCTCTCTGTCAAATTTAATTTTTTTCCTTTCACCGGCTTTTTAAAATTTTGTCCGGTGTTTTGGTTGGCGCGATACGTTTCCGCGCTCGATATATGGATCCTGCATTTTCGCGCGCACGTGTCTCTCCTTATTCTCCATATACACTTGTGTGTATGCATATATACACACACACGCGCGCGCACACACACGCACACACACACACACACACACACACACATAGATTTCGTTTGTCTCTCTGAATGTATCGGTTTGCTTGCTTCTAGCACGATTCCTTCTTTCGTGAGTTTTGTCTTAATCGGTTTCGCAGAGCACTACTTTCATAGAGTCCGAATGATATTAAACGCTCGGACTCTATATACGCACGTCTGGAATCATATAAATCAACATATTATACGGTAAAAGACAATTAGCAGCGCTCTTGGATCGTTGGCGATAATTCGGGGACGGTTCGCCCCGCCCGTTCAACGCTGCTGCTGCTGCTGCTGCTGCTGCTGCCCCTGCCCCTTCGTACCAACTTTCATCCGTATCTATCTTTCTCTCTCTGTCTCCTCCCTCCCTCTCTCTCTCACTTGCAATCCGAGGACGATGTTTCGCGACGATTCCGTCGTCGATGCAATTTCTATTATACAAGTACGAAATACAGCCGAAAGCAGAGGAGAAATGCGATGACGGATGCAAGAATCGTACGATGAGTATGAAGGAGGTGTATGCGCGATCGCGAGGAAAAATGCAAAAAAAATACGGTGGCGGCGGCGGCGGCGGCGGCGGCGGCGACGACGCTAGCGGCAGCAGCGAGACCGATGGGAATCGGTGAGAAGCGCGCGCGCGCGCGCGCGCGAGTTTTTAAATAAGGCGCATACGCGTTCGTACGCGAAATGATAATACGCGAAGGAGTTGCGAGGCGGCTCTAAATTTGGATCGATTCAATGTCACGCGCGACGGTGCTCTCGCGGAGCGCGCGCGCGCAGTTGGCGTCGCGATACGCGGGCTGGTAGAGAGCTACGTTCGAAAGATACGACTGCGCGCGCGCGCGTCTTTGCGGGAAAGTAGGAAAAAGGCGCGCGCGGGCGCCTTTGGCGAGACGTTGGACGCGCGTGGATGGAGATCGGCAGTGTTTGCAGGGGGGGCTACCAGTCCGACCCTTACCGGCGCGCGAGTATGAAAAACGATTATGAAACAAGCGACTCTTTGGGAAAACTTACTTGACGAGCACCATATCGGAGAGCTCGGTTTTCACTCCGTGCTTCTTTGGATCGTATTCGGCAATCATCGGTCGCACGGGCGCTTTCTGAAATATCAACGACAACAACAACGTTCACATTTATGAAAATGAAAAGAAATAAAAGTTTTGCGAGGTCGCGCGCGCGCGAGCCGAGCGTACCCTCGGCTCTCGCTCCGTTTCTTTTGCGAGACTCGACGAGAGCGAGCTCATCTCAACGTCGTATCCGCTCTCCGCGTTGCCCATTTTCTCGCTCGATCACAAAGTGACACACTAAAAAAATCCCCGAATCGCTTAAAATTTTGTCACTCTCGTCGACGTGCCATTGTTGTTGACGGCGGCGGCGGCGGCGGCGGCGGCGGCGGCGGCGGCGGCGGCGGCGGCGGCAGCAGCCGACGAACGCGGTCCCCCCGATTTTTTCTAACGCTCTCACAATTGCATAATAAGTCGCGAGACAATAAATGCGATTCGTTTGAGAAAACTTGGGCGCGCACTTGTCTCTAACCAAAATGATCCGCTATCAGGGGAAGGAGGGGAGGGGGCGGGCGCGTTTTTTCGTTCGATCAATTCGTAAAAGGAGATAGCCGATTGTTGAGGAGTTTTTGAAATATCGAAACGCGAGCCGCACGGTTGATCGTCTCGTAGCTGTAAAAACGAAACACGCGGCGGAATTGGAGAGAAAGAGTAAAAATGTTCGCAGCTCGGTGTCGCGCTCGCGCGTTTCGGAGCCAACTGTAGAAGAAAAAATGCCGAATTGTCGCGGCCAAAAGGATGCTCTCCCTCCTTCCCCCGCGTGTTTCGTGATAGATTCGGGCTGGGGGCGGCGGGTGTCACGCTGAGTAAACACGATGGAAGTAAATATACGAGAGAGAGAGAGAGAGAGAGAGAGAGAGAGAGAGAGCGCGCGCGCGGACACCGAGGTATAAATACACGTAGGTAAAGACAACGTGTTTTCGAATAGCCGGGCCATTCGCGCTCCCGATCGTATAGGTACACGCACGCGTGTGCAACGAGGAAAACCAACGGGATCGTCTGCCAAAAAATGCAACTTCTTTCGCGAGCGCGTTTGCAATTCTGCCGCCGTGTGAGAGATCGCGAGAACGGAAGATGGCCGATGTATCAAGACGATCAGCTGAACCATCTCCGCAACGTGTGTTACAAAGATACACAATCGATCTATTGATATATCGTTGCGGACACGAGTTATTCGAGGAATATGTGGGTGCACGAGAGAGAGAGAGAGAGAGGGAGGAAGATGCACGCCACCGCCGCGGCTATTATTTGGCAACGGCAATGGCGCCGCATCTACGTGGCGCGCTCTTTTCCGCTCACCTCGCGCTTCTATATATGTTCGTTTGTCCGAACGTTTACCGCGCGCGCGAGCGCTTAAAATAGCCGCGACATATATCGTTGCTTTTCGCTAATATCATCACCTCAAAGATGCAAATTCAATTTGAAAGGCAGGGGCGCGGGGAGGCGACGGGCGGTTTTTTTTTTTTTTTTCTCCGCGCCCAGTTTTTGTCGTCCATTCGGGGCGCGCTTCGGGGAGAGAAGAAACGCTCTCTCCGTTCGGAATAAAAGCACGAGGAGGGCTCTCCGCATACGCGAAATTTCTTGCCGAAGGATGACACGTCGACGGATAGAAGAATATTTCGAATACGCGTCCGCGTCCTTGGCATACGCAACGATAATACGCTCGCGACCTTTACGCGCGTGAATTGACTCTTGCGGGGGTGGGGGGGGGGGGAGGCGGCGGGACGTGCGCTCGCAACCCCGCTCAATTGAGACAATTGATAGCGCAGACGATACATTTGACACACACGCGAGTACGACCTATTCGCGATCACCCCCCCCCCCCACCCCTCCTTTCGCGCCCCTCTTTCTATACGTATGCATTCGTCAATTGCAATCTTGGCCACGATTGGCCGCGAAAGAATTTTTTGCGCAAGGATAGGCTCAGTCCGTAACCGCGCGCGGATTATATCCTCGCAAAGTCTCGAAAGTTTTTACGAAATATCGGGCAAAGAGAGCGAGAGAGAGAGAGCTTGCGCGCGTACTACCGCCGAGTGATAATAAGCAGGAAATTGGTGAATTGGCGGACGGTGGGGGAGGCCGCGCGCGCCCGCCCGGCCTTCCAACGTGTGTTACATCCTGCCAATCGCGCGCGCGTCTCCTTCGACCTTGGACAATGATTATTTATTTCCGCCCGTACTTGACTCGCGCGCGACCGCGATTCGATAACTCAAACGGGGATCGGCTTCGAGGAAATCCGCGCGCACAGAGCCTGTGCGTACTCGAAGGAAAGAGCGCGCCGCCGCGAGGGGCAAACGAGAAGCGCGCGCGCGCGCGCGCGCGTATATATACGACGCTGCGCGGTTGAGGAAATTTCCATGACGTTGCCGCCACCGCGCGCGCGCGCGCGCGCGCGCGTTCTCTCGCTCTCTCACCCCGTTTCGGGAAATTGGTCAGCCAATTTCCTTCTTGCTCCAGTTGCGCCTGGTAAATCGTCGAAAGGTTTTTTCGGAGCGAGTGGAAAACAAATTTTTGTTTTTGTTTTTGTTTTTTTTTTTTTATTGCGCCCCGCACTCGGCGAGGACGGGATCGATTAGCGCGATTAAATTCCAAAGGCGGGCTCGCGTGACAGATTTGCAGCCGCGATGAGTCGCGCGGCGAACGGCCGAGCGTCACGCGACCGCATGCATTGACCCTTCGATCTGTGGCACGCGCGCGCGCGCGCTCGCCCTCGTGTTAGCTCTCACTTTGCCGACTTTGCGTACGCAAGAGGGAGACAAAACAATGCCGCTCGCCGTTCTCATGGGGGGCGGGAGGTTAAAAATAGCGGAATCAAGAATTTTTCTTCTATAATATGTCGCCGTAACGGATAGGCGCGCACTGCGTACGGTTGAAAAAGCGCGTCTCCGTTGGGATTGAGCGATAAGAGCCTCCCGATAAGATCGCGGTCGCGTATCAATCTTGTTACGGATCCCGCGCGCGGCGCCCCCCTTTCAACGAGAACCCCACTCCCTCCCGATAAGCAGGCCATTCTATTTATTTATTGTGCTTTACAAGGAACGAAGAGCCACCGCCACCGCCGCCGCCGCCGCCGCCGCCGCCGCCGCCGCCGCCGCCGCCGCCGCATAGGCTCTCAAACATATATGACACGTTACTTGAAATACTCACTCTAAAGTCAGCCCCGTGACTCAGCGGACTCGTAGGACTCGACACTTTTCGTGACATCCTTCGCGGCGCGCCTGTCTCTCCTTTTTACCTCTATCGCCGTTTCCGTCGGAGCGAGCCGTTCAATCTCTCGCACTCTCACTCTCGATGATTCCGCTAGGTTCGCGCGCTCGCTCTACTTTTTCGCCTTTTATTTCTTCGCCTAACGGGGGGGCTACCAACAATAATGCCGACTTTTAACCGCGGCAATCACAGTAATAAATAAACAAGTGACGCGAGTGTGCGTGTGTGTAAGCGTGGTCGTTTCCTCGTTCTCGACGCACGACGTTGTTACGGACGTTCTTGCCGAGATTCGTATAGCACGAGAGACACGGGAAGGCGCGCGCGGGCGCGTGTTGCTCTTGTTCCGTGGAGGTCCGAACGCGTTCGAGCTCGAACGAGGAATGAAACTTCTCGAGGGAGACGTTTGCGCGACGGCAACGGGGGCGGGGGCGGGGGGGGGGGGGGGGGACTACCTCTCGGAAACACCATCGAGAGAGGTGCGCTCGCGCGCCTTCTCGCCGCCACCTCGACCGTCTTCCATTCTCCCCCCGCTGTCACCCACCCTTTTCCCTTCCTCGCTTCCGCCTCCGCCGCCGTCGTCGTCATCATCCTCGTCGCCGTTCACCGCTGTGCCCACCCCCCTCCCTCCACGCACGCCACGCTCCGCTGCTCATCGCCATGCCCCTGTTACCCCCCTCGCAGCAACGTCGCTGTTTTGCCCCCTTGTCAAACTTTTTTTTTTTTCATCCCTTCGGGATTCACCGAAATATATTTGACAAGACGTATAGCGATTCTCTTCCGCGAGTGGTGCTCGATTGCTGCACAGTCGCGACGTTTGTTGCACTTTGAAAAATAAGAACCGCGCAAAGTGCTTCGTTGACAAGATTTTTTCCTCCCGCGGCCTTCCGCCCGCAAAGTTTTTCCGCAACGAAGCTCGAGCGCGCTCGTTGCGTCTCGGATTTACCGAGGGAAACGCGCGCGCGCGCGCGCGCGCGCGATGACTCAACGGCGGCGGAATGCGCGCACGATAACGGCGAGGAGTCGCTCGATCGAGATCACCGACTCGATTTCGCATTATACTACATCTAAATACGTCTCACGGGGGGGGGGGGGCAGGGAGGGAGAGAGAAAGAGCACGCGAGCGATTGAGAGGAATGCGAAATTCAGAGAATAGACGGAAATAGACGGATGGGAGTACGTCTCTTTGAAATTTACCGTCGAATCGCGAACCCGCCGCGAGACGACTCGATTTAACACGGGAGAAAAATCCAAACAATCGCATTGCCGAGTTTGTACGCTTGAATTTATCTCCACGTATATGTACGAAAGCCCCTATAGAACGCGACTCAAGCCCAAACAAACCCGCGCCATGTCAATTGGAAATTCTTTACGTATCGGTAAGATTATTGTTCGCGTTGCGTATCAAGCTCCGTATGGCTATTCGAGATATATATGTATCCCGTTTCAATAATATATTGTACAACGAAAGGATATATCGAACGATCCTCATCGTTCATTCGCACACGGGGCGAGCGGCGTTCTCACCGCACGCGCGCGCGGGGCCGATTTTGATTCTCGCGCGGACAGGCCTCCTACGCGGCGCGACCTTGCTCTCTCTCTCTCTCTCTCTCTCTCAGGATTATATCGTCCTCGTTTAATTTCGAGTCGCTTCTCTACAAGACACTTTCGATCGAAAAGAATTCCGGATTACTCGTACAAAAAGACTCGGCAAATTACTCGAATTATATATTATCCCTTTTACATTTAAACGCTTTTAAGTTTTTTCTTTCACCCGGTCGTATCCAATTTGTCATTTTATTATTTGGCCGACTTTTAACTCGACCTTTGTGAAAAGCTTCTTGTCCCGCGCAACGAGCATCGCGCAAGATCGATCTCGCAGGGAGCCGAGAGATGTTTTGTACAGAGCTGAGATGCCGGGAGGTTTGCGCGTGTGTGCGCTTCATGGAGAGAGCAGGAGAAACATGCTATAGGCGCGGTGAAACGCGTTTGCGAAAGCAGAACTCGTTCCAAGGTTACCGCAGGCGCGCCCGCGCGCCCGAACGATGTCGCTCTTCTCATGGACCATGAATGGGCCACAAACGGGCGGACGAGGGACAAAGAGAGAGAGAGAGAGAGCGAGAAGGATCGCGAGTTTGAGAGTGTTCCACCGCGCGGAGAGTGCTGGCAAGACACGTTGTACCAAACGTCGATTTCCGTCCTCGCGACCCAGACCTCGCGACGCCGACCGCGCGGGCCAACCCCGAAACCACTCCGAAGCGAGCGGTGACGTCCGCAACGACGTCGTATCGCTACCACCCACGTCCTCTCGGAGCCACCCAATGGATCCACCCCTTTGCATCTCCCGATTACAAAATAGCGAGACAAAACGAGAACGAGACGAGTATTTAATAAAATCCCCCCGCGCGTCGTCCTGCTTTGCCAAATCAACGAGATGAAGAATTTCTTTCGGGTATAGCTCGCGGCCGAGCTCCTTGGGTCTCCTCCTCCACCCGTATCTTACGAACAAAAGAATCGGCATCGATTCGTTTCACTCGCGAACCGCGGCGGGACGACTCGTTCAACACGGTCTCGTAATCGCGTGACGTACGCGCGCGCGCGCGCGCGCGTTTCGGTTGCACGATCGCGCGCAACGATCGCTACTACGCCATCGTTCGCTTCGTGCGTGATTTAATCGGGATGACGCGTGTGTCGCCGTACGATCCTGCAAAAATACAAACGCGAGTAGCGTTTAAGGGTGGGGGTGCTAGGCGTTCTTTCAGTGGCTATTAGAGGGATATTAAAAAATTCGAGCAAGGCGGATAATGAGATATAGCGGCGGCTGAAAGCTATACGCGTTGACGGAGGCGCGATAAACAACTCCACCTGGCCGGCGCGCGCGCTCGGTCGATACGGTGTATTTCTTCGCTCGGTTGAGGACGCGCGGACCGCGAACGAGGCTCGATCTTTGGCTCGTCGTTTGTACGATAAATTTCGTCGTATGGCGGAGCGTGGCAAAGGGGACTCGCGTAGCGTTTTACCCCGAACGGTCTCCAGAGGATGCGTGGCGCAAACACCGACGTACGCATACACACGTCGACACCACGCCAAAACGCGCGAGGGGGAAACGAGTGGCAACGGCCCCTCCGAGCACGCCGGAGAAAATGTGCTCGCGGGGACCAACGAGCGGCGGCCGTCGTCGTCGTCGTCGTCGTCGTCGTCGTCGTCGTCGTCGTCGCCGTCGTCGTCGTCGCCGTCGCCGCCGCCGCCGCCGCCGCCGCCGCCGCCTGTACAGTCCCTTCCAAAACCATTCTTTTTTTCTCGGTTGACAATTTCTATTGGCCTTGAGAATAAAGACTTATAGGGCAGCTGAAGAGCGCGCAAACGGTTGAAAAAGCCTTTGGGGTTATAGCCTATACGGCTCTGTGCGGACCCGCGTAAATTTCCGAATACGAAGCGCGAACGTTTATTATTGCTCATGGTCTGCTCGACTTGAACGACTCGAGCGGATTGTATCTAATCGAGGCGCGCTCTCCGAAAAAAAATTCATCATCGTTTTACGATACACACACACACACATTTATATGCATATGCGTATATATACGCGAAAGGTTCGGTTGGGGAGAAAAGACCGCTTGAAATATATACGGATTGGGTGGTTGCGCGTATTCATAGTCCCAGCCAATGAGAGGCCTTCGACTTATTTTTCTCAGAAATTCTCTCGAGCGGCAGCGCCATCGCCGCCCCGTGTCTAATATACGAGCGCACGGGGACTGTTACGAGACGATGAGATTTGCGGATATGGACAAAACGCGCGAGGGGCTTGTTGCCGATGTGCTCTCGACCCCAACGGCAAACTTATTTTTTACACCAGAGTCTCCAGAAATAGATAAGCGTGCGCGCGTCCTCTCGCCTACGAATTTCGTGTCCGCGGGGGCGGCGCCGACGCTTCGCATCCTCCGCGTAGAACAAAAAAAAATTCCACCTTACGAAAAACAACACGGTGACTGCTCAAATTCTTTGCCTATTCCCTCCGCCCCTCTCGCACTCTGTCGCCCATCCCCCGTCCTGTCTCGTTTCGTCAGAGAATTACATTGTTCGCACGAGACGGTGAATAACGCGAGACGATAACAACACATGATGCAACAGTTAAATATATGTATATAGGATTGAGAAGCAGCCGCGCGAAGCGAGAATTCCTTGGCGAGCTTTGTAGTTGTCCCCCCACCCCGCGCCCATAAGCGCCAATATAACTGTTCAGCCTCATCGTTCTTTGCGCGTTACGTAAAAATCGCAACGCATAGAAGAATAAGACGAAAAGAGAGGGGGCGGCGCGCGCCCGCTAAACTCGCGTTGCCCTTCGTCGTTGCCCTCTTTCACTCAAGTGGGGCTTTCTTTTTTCCCTTGCTCTTTCTCATCTTATCGTTATGCAAGAGGGAGGATAATAAAACAATGCGCGCGTTATGTTAAGGTGGTTAAGCTGGTGGTAAAAAGGATTAGCGTTGGCGTGCGGCCGATGGAACGCGTTGAACGCCCGACGTTGCGAGTGTACCTCTCTCTCTCGCTCTCTCTCTCGCTCTCTCTCTTTCTCTCCCTCTCGTGAGCCAGTGGAAATTTCCACTGCAGTTGGCACGGCGTAGGTACAGTCGAGCCTAAAAATATACGCAATTACCTAGCAGATCGAGCTTTGTTATTCTACGCTTCCAACGTAGAGTGAACCTTACCAATTGCATCAGGCGAATAAACGAAATCAATGTCGCCGCGTGGGGCGCTCGTACGGTGCGAAATTCGACCAACTTGTAAATAATTGTACTCGCGTACAATTGTAATACGTACGCGTTTTATTTTTATAACGTGTCAAACTCGAAGCGTTTGAAAAATGTCTCTTCTATAACTCGAGACATCGTCACAGGGCGAATTGCGTTCTTTGTAGCACGATATTGTTGAACGTGGGCCGCCGCGACGTACCGCGTAACCGCGATCCTCACTCTCTCTCTCACTCTCTCTCTCTCTCTCTCTCTCTCTCTCTCGCTCTCTCTCCCTCTAGCCCTCTTTACTTCCAACGTCCAAGGTACGCTCTCCCTCGTAAGGATAACTCTTTCCTATTATCGAATGAAAGTGGCGCTCGAGATCGGTTGTATGGTGAAAATATCGAAAGGCAGTTGCTCGCATGCCAACTTACCGACAATAGTCGCTCTCTCGCTTAGCGACGGTCGGTAGGGACTCGAAAAGCCCGAGAAGGGCGCATCGCAATCCTCTCTGCCGTATCCAATATGGCGTATATTGTACGCGTTGGAATGTCAGTGAAGGACGCGCGAGACCAACCTCGAGTAACTTGTCCTCGTCACCTGGAATATATCCCTGAAGATTTGTATCGATACAGCGCCACGATATAGAATAAAGTTGCGCGATTCCCTCGGGGAGAAAAAGATTTTTGGTAAGGCGTGACCTGTTACTGCTGGTGCTGCTGGTTCGCAATTTCGGACGCCCCCGAGGCTTTCTCCCCTCGATATCGTATCGCGCCGCGCCCTCCGATGTAATACGGGGCGGCTCGTCTCCCCGCTAAACGCCGATATTAACAAGCGATGAGCGCGCGATCCTTCTCGAGGAAGAAGAGCCCTTTTCTCGTCGTTTAATCGGGAGAGGGGGGGCGACGGTGGGCGCTATGTACGCGAGCACCAGTCCCGCGAGTAAAAGGTGCGTCGTCGGAGGAAAAAGCAAAATAAACGAAATGTCGTCCAACGTCGTCAAGCCAAGCACGCAGGACAAGAAAGACTTGGATAAATTTACGAAACTTTTGGCCCTAAAAGCGGCCCAAATAATAGTACAATCGAGAACAGGCGAAAAGGTTCGCACAAAGTGCAAGTCCGACTCTGCCAGAGCCGATTGGGTAAAGTTGTTATTCGATATCGACGCGTCGCGCCGCTGGAGAGACAGAGATGACGGTGTTTGTTTCGTTTTCAGTTCAATTTGGCGGTACAAGAGGTCCCGGATGTTTCGGCCGAAGCCAAGAGAGTATTTTGCGGCGAAGCGGTCGCCTCCGGGATACCGCTCTGCGTGGAAATATCGTTGAAAACTGTCGAGGGCGACAGCATGGTATTGGAAACTTGGAGCCTGGGAGTGGCACCCGAACGAATAGACCCTACTCTCAGAGTCACTTATACCGTTTACAACAGAATGGGCGTTCTCTTGAAGAGCCTCGTATCCGTTTCCAGAGTAACGCCCGCTTACAAATTGAGCAGGAGACAGGGTCCGGATTCTTATTACCTCTGCTACAGGATATACATGGGAGAACCGCAACTAACCAATCTAGGTATGTAGTTCCTTTCACGAGGCTCCTCGTTCGACCCAGCCGGTTTAACCCGTCCCTCCAATCTCGCAGGAGACAACTACAAACACGCCAGAGTCGGTCAACTTCCTACTTTCGTCGGAACTCTACACTTGTCCGTCTTTTATCGAACGAAAATGACGATTTCGCCGAGCCACGCGAGCCGCGACTCCATCATGCTCAAGAGTGATCATTTTCACTCTGATCTGAGTCCCCGTCACGCGCGCTATCAGCATGGGTGGGTTGAATTTCTTTTTTCTTGTTTCGTTCTTTCTTTCTTTTCGTCTTGTAACTCGTCTCGTAACAGCGACGAGAATTCAAAGTCGCTCAGCGACACGATAAAACTGGGTGCTTTCGTCGCCAACAACCAAGTTGTTGTCAACGAGGAAGATCTACCGATACCGGATGTTCCTTTCGGTTCGTTGCTCGCCCCGCGCCAAACTTGGCTGTCGCCCGGCGCTATCCTCGATTCGGCAATGCCTGCGATAACGACTATGGCAACAACGACGACGACGACGACGACGACGACGACCACGACGACCACGACGGTCACGACGACCACGACGACGACGACGACGACGACGACGAAGATGGCAATGACGATAGCGGCGGTGGCAGCATTGGCAGCAGCGACGGCACCACCACCCCCGCCGCCGCCGCCTCCGCCGCCTCCACCGCCGCCGCCTCCGCCGCCGCCGCCGCCGCCGCCGCCGCCGCCGCCGCTGGCGCCGCCATCGCCGCTCGCTTCGTCGTTGATAACGGGAATCGCGACTAGCGAGCTCAACGCAAAGTGCAATTCCCGAAACGGTTCGAGACGCAGCAGCTGCTCCGTCGCGAGTGCCAATGACGATTTCATAATGGTGGACTTGGTAATTATGTATTTACGCAGAATTTGCGTTTTTTTTCATTTTTCGTCGTGAGAGACGCACTCATTGTACAATCGATACGATTGCAGAAAACTCCGTTTGCGGCTACCAACACCAACAGCGATCTTGGCGCGTTTTATCGCGAGTGTCAAAGCGCACCGCAGCTACGAGCATTTGTCGAGGAGACGACTCTTGCTGAACAAGTCGGCGATCTTACCGAGCAACTTGAGACTTTTGAGACGAATATGCGCCGATACGAGGATGTACTCGCATCTCTCTGCCGAACGGACAACAACGGTTATTAAAGCGCGTCTATAGTTCTTGAGGGATCATTACGAACAAACGCTTGCCACCACCCTCTGCTTCTGAAAACACCTCAACAATCATTGTACATAATGTGAATTATGCGTATGTCGCTCTTACATTTGTTACGCATTAAAAATGTCATTCTTTCCAACAAATCAGCGCTTTATAGTACTTTTTTATACAAGTTTTGGAAAAAGCATCGAGCATATCCCAAAAGCACGGCTTTTTCATTATCTTGCCCGCCGATAAGATGAACAGCGCCAAGCGTTACAAACTACTCCAATTTCGAGATAGTTCGTCGAATGGCAGCGTAGGCGTAGCCTTATGATAATTTTATGGTACACGCCAAATTATAGTCGTTTCCAGACCTGTATATAAGACCACGGTCTCACATAGAGGTTTAAAACTCCGACGATTTGGCTGGTACGACTAAATAAACAAAAATCTTTCCCGCAGCCGCCATAGGTAGGGCGCCAACGGTACAGTAGTGCTCGAAGAGAGAGAGAGAGACAAACCATTCGCCACTTTAAAGCAATATCGAAGCACACGCATTATATTGTTAGTCCATCATCGTCAAATGTACACAACCTCCGATACAATACACCAGAAGCGGTATAACTCTCAATCTCTAAGCGAGTGCTATCAACATGTATCGCGGTTTTGAAACTTCTCTACCAAAGTGCCTATGTGGCCGCGTGAGACTTTTGTTGCAACGTCGACTTTACGGGTTCAAACCTGATAATTATCCAATGTACAACTTTCTTTTGTAAATCTTGATGGTCACTCATCATTTTTCGATATCACATAACGTTCAATAACGTTGTATTTTCGAAACGATGCAGGCTTTCCAATTTTCCAATGTTTTTCGTCCTTTGGCGTGCGTCGCGACACCGACGGTTTTCTTTTTCTACATTATGTGGTACGACGCACGACGTCGGCATGGTATCTATTCCTCAATGTTTATAGTAGCAAAACTAGAATCAATAGTACACGCAGTTAATCGCTAAAGCACGAGGTAAACACGGGAGTTAAAGGTTCTGTTTGTTATCCGCGCCTGCGACACTACTGTACAACGGCGCCAAGTAGTGGCAGCTTTGAGAAACAAAAAATTTATTCAGCCGACGTCCCCCACCGACGAAAATTTGGCGGAGTTTTAAGACCCGACACAACGATAATACTGCAGGGAAGGAGTTCAATTTTCGTATGGTGAGACGGTATAATAAAGGTCCGTAGGTTTGGCCCCCGAGCGTGCTGTTAAATATGGCCTGTAGGCGTCGTTCGTGTCCTTGTAGTGTATAAAAAATATGGTAATATAGCCAGTGCATTGCCGTGGCGGCTTCGTTGACGCTTGTCAAAAAAACATATCGTGAACTTTTATTGTTTGTTTCCCATCTAATTCGTCTAATTAGTTTAAAGCAATAATTATGGTACGACCGTTTTACAAAGTACTTAAATTTTTCTTTAATTACGGAAAATGAATTATGACTGTGTAAATAGTTTTTATAATGCATTTTTGGATAGCTACGAAAACCATCAACCATCAATAAACACGTTAATAGCATTTAGGAATCATTACTATTTTTATTTGCGTTTTTATGATTCTCAAAACAAATTTAATCAATAATCAAACTAATTTGCCGATAAAAAGCATAACAAAAAATTTCAATTAAACAAAAATAGTTTCAGTTATAATAAAACTTTACGAGGAGAGAATCGAAAGCAGTACCTCGCACGGTGCCATAACAATTTTTTATATTGTGCGTAAAATAAAAATTAACAAACAAACGCATCTCAGTAGTAGTCAGATTGTACACTTTGGACGGTTGTTATCAGCATCTTGATATTATTTTAACAAATGGAAAATGTAAAACGATGGCTCGTTGCAGCGGTGAGTCTCGTGATGCTGCGGATGATGCTCGCTACTGTATAGCGAATCGATATGTTGCTACTGTCGCTGCGGGTGATGCCGTATCGTATCGGTGCCGGTGTATCGCTTCAATTTTTTCCATGACTTCTCGTTGTCTAATGTCTGTCACTTTATGAACGGTTGTATATGAACTTGTATTATAGGTATCACTTGTAGTTCACTGGGTGATTTAGGTTATTGCAATTTGCACACCGGGGTAGCTGATGTTTATCTGATGAGTTGTTTAAAGTGCCTTTTCCTTTTTGTGTGAAACACTTGACGCAGTGATATGTGAAGTGAAAATTTACACTCGCGTGTCCCAGTAGCTGACGTTTTCTACGTACTTTATACACTGATCTCGGCCACCTAAACACATTTGAATGGAATTTATATTTACGTCGGATATAAATTTTTGTGGAATTTTTAGGGTTTCTCTCTCTCTCTCTCTCTCTCTCTCTCTCTCTCTCTCGTAATCAGGTGGATTATTGCACTACGACTTAAATGTAGAAACATCTTGAGGCAAAACATCTGCAGCAACACGAAATTTATTGATGAAATGAACTAAGGTTAAGAAATAAAAAATGTTCACCTTATGCGTCAGCTGATAAGACAGACAGCTGATAACAACGCATGCGCAAAACATGCATGTATACATAACGCACGGTCCTACATACAGGCCAGGGAGACTAGAGGTAAGGAGTGGACACAGCATAGCTTAATAAATCCGACTTGCAATAGTTCCAGTTCGTGCCACTAGCAGCTCTCCTGACGATAACGTCTCAAATAATTATAATAGTCCAAACTCAACGCATGCGCACAAATAATAAAAGAATTTGATTTCGATGTGTCTTTGTGGTCCGCTTTGAGGCTCATTTTTAATATTGTGTTTTGTAATATTGAGAAAATCTACACGAAATTGGTTTTCTTCGAAGCCCAAGGTAAGATTATTTTCAATATTCCTCCCAATCAATCGTCATTAAGGTTAGCCTTCAGTTTCTTTTTTCTTGCATGTGGTTCAGTTAATGCGAAACATAACCTTTACGCTTCATTCTCCTTGGAGTAATAAGCATAAAACGGAGCATTATTTATTAGTTATTTTCATTGCAAATACAACCGCAATTTTTTGACAAGTTCCTTTTTTCCAGTGGGCCCTGACGCTGCCCCTTAAGCGCAACTACTTCAGAAACGTCGACGTCGACGTCTGCCTCCACTTCGTCCCCTTCATTATCATTGCATGGAAAACGTCGTCGTGACACACGCATTTCTTCTGTTTTTGTCTCAATTCTAATTAATTTTGGAGATTGTTAATTATTGGATTTCCTTTCGGTCGGTTATATTCCGCGAGCAAGACGCTTCCGCAGATCGTGGCAGTGATTCTTCCAGCAGTACTTTTTTCCGTTGTTCCCATCTCTATTGCGTATTTCATTTGGCTGCTGATTTCTTTATTTCAATTGTTGAATCTCGCCGAGACGCTCCGAATGATACAAAAAATCGTACTGGTCACACAGACCGCAGCTATAAAACGACCGGCCGATGCGATCGAGCTCCAAACGAGTCACCAGGAAATTTGAGCCGAGTGATCGGCAATGAAATATATAAATTACTTTTTATTTTCTTCTCATGACGGACAGGTATATTCATTACAGCTAGAAATAATAATAATAATAATAATGAAGACAAAAGAAAAAAAAGAAGAGTATGACATATGATCAATACTGTCCGTTCTGTTGTGTGCTCACAATAATCATGCACAATAAATGCTAGTAACGGGTCGGTTTATCTTCAAGCCTTTTTTTATTTATTATTGTGATGAAAATAAAATAAAAAAATACGAGACACTTGATAAATGGTCCTTATTGTATTGTTTTTTCTGTACTCGTGTGTCAGTGTTTGGGTCGCAAACCTCGATGGTTCGTAACAACGACGAGCTATCTCATTCTCCGCGAACGTAAAGTTTGCCAAAGAGTGTAGCATCGTCGATTCTGCATTTTCTTCGAGCCGTTTTCTCTTCCGTTGGTTCCATTTTCATTGGGTATGTTTTCTGTTTTGTTCGCCTCAATTCTGATTAATTCTGATTAATGATATTATTTATCAAGTGAATCGTTGAAAGATATGAGAAACGTGTATATGCGTATATGAGAAATAAATACAAAAATTAAAAATTCAACCTCGCTGTTTATCGTTCAAAGACGTTTTCGATTTATTATTGTATTTTCACGATGTAGGTGAAAAATAGAGTACAGAATTCATGGATATAATAATTGTATAAGGGGGAAAAAGCTTGTAAGAAAAAACAAGATTTGAACCCCAGTATCGTCGTGTATTATCCTAGCGCGCTACCCGCGCGCGCGCTATAATAAGATGTAGGTTTCCATTATTTAAGTTGTGACTACGCTTGGGGTTCATATTCGGTTTGGCGGTTTATTTAGTTGGTTCACCGCTTAATTTCGTTAATAATTAGTTGCTATTATGAGCTTGAAACAATAAGAAAGCGAAATAGGAGAGGTAGACGTGTGGCGGTCCTGCTAGTTCCACCATCTCACCGCTACGCGGCTACACATCGTTCCAGCGTTTCTCACAAGCGGTCGCAGGGGCATGCGTTCCAAATATATACCCTAGATCCTAGATCCTAACAACCCAGCGCGTTTAGGGCAGGGTGCAGTGACACAGCCCTACTGATGAGAGTCTGTCACTGTACCCGAGACGAAACGCGCACAATCTTTTCCTGCCTCTTCCTACACGTTACCGACATTACAGACCTGGACAAGCCGCGGACAAACAACTATACAGGAGTAGAGAGCCACACAGACCGAATCTCTACAGACGCGCAACAGTTGGGTCCTCCCCCACCACGAATGTGCCGTCACAGCACCGAGAGCACTCCAAGAGCATGAGGCGAGTAGGCGCGAAGCTAATCGATCGGACACATACGATCGCAGCGCCTCCTTAATAGCTGCGTTTTTGCGGTGATTTCGTAAACACTGTGTGTCCACTCCTTACCGCTAGTCTCCCTGATACAGGCCTTGAAACTATGGCGGTGGGGGTATGTCCTCGGATCGAAGCACCAGCCGTTTCGCGCCTAGTGACCACGAGTGTTGCTGCGATAGAGTGATGCAGGCTGTGCGAGAGAGATGGAAATCGGATTGATGACTCATAGGAACCTCTAACCTAGCTGTACAATTGGCTGGCGTAGGCAAATTATGATATTCAATGTCAAAAATGCATGATGGACCGAAATACAATGAAAAGTAACTTTATCGTAAATCTGAAGAAAAAAAACCAAAAGACTATAGTTATCCAAGTGGGTACAATTAATACGAATGTTTTTTATACAGGTGTCAATGTGAGCTCGTGTTGGTCGAGGAGTTCGTTTTTGCAAGTTTACGCGAGTAGAGCACGTCGCGTGTAGTCGCGTGAATCAGCGGTTATGCATGGGTTTTGTTTACTATCTCACACAGCCTGCATCACTCTATAGCAGCGTTCCTCGTGGTCACGAGTTGAAACAGTCGGTGGTTCAATAAGAGGCCATCTCCCAACACTGAAATTTTGAGCGAGCTTGTTTGGGTTTGTTTGGGTTGTAAGACCTGTATGTAAGACTGTGCTCCGGGGACTTGGTCGTGAGCCGCGAGCGAGAAAGGACGTGCGCGAATGAGCCGTAAACCTTTTCTTAGAAAAACACTTTATCTTTCTTACATAAGTGTGTGCCTGCAATCTTTCACCTCATCCGCACATTAACAGATACGCCATAATAAAGTATTGTTTGACGTAATGAAAAATTAATTTGTTTACTTTCAATAAATATTTTTATATTACAATAATACTTTGATATGTGGAAATATATTCTATCCTTACCCTTGTAAGAATGTACTTTGGAATTGTAATGTATTAATAATGAATAATCCAAACGCGTCATATGCGTCGAATGCAGACGCTGCGCAGCCGGATCGGGCCTAACGCGGGTTACTACTAGCGCCCCTCATGGAGAGGGTCAATAAGGGGGACACGATTTTCGAGGAGTATCACCCCCATCGACCGTGCTCCTGCGCGTATGTAACTAGTTACCATGCATATGCCGCGGATCCAATCAAAATGAAGAGAAGAAGAGGAGTTTGAATTTTTCCCAGCATCTATTGCGGTACATGCCGCGAGGCTTGCGGAAGTTCAACTTTGGTCGCACCTGTTAACAATAATGACTGAAAATACGGAGTCGTCGATCGCGGTATGTGTAATGTGTTACTTGTAGCCGAGCGAGATACGTAATACCGTTGCGCCGTATTCATGAGCTTCGTCGCCCTCATGATGCTCGTATTACAGGAGGCGATGCAGTGGCACAAACACATAGAATGGATCCACAGCAGCAGCAAGCCGTGGGTACCTAAGCCGAGAGAACCTACGGAAAAGGGCTATTACGAGTGTATAACGGGGAGAAAGGATATACGGTGGGATTTTTACGAAACACCTTGTTCAACCTATCGAGTGATTTTTAACTGACCCTTTCGTTATTACTCATGATAACAGGGAAAAAGTAACATCGTGGCTGTCCTGGATGGAAAGAAACGGCAATGGCCCGCTCAAGGATAAAGAGAGAGCCAGACGTACGAGAGAGGAAGGAAATGGATTTTTTAAAAATAAGGATTATCGCACCGCCATTGAGAGATACACAGAGAGCGCCAGATACGCCACTTCGGAGAACAACGATTTTGCCATAGCCGTCGCCAATAGATCAGCCGCGTTCCATCGTAGCCACAGATACGAGGCAAAGTTTACAATTTGTTGGTAATTTTGGAAAATGTCCTTGTTATAATTATTCGATGGTGTGTAACACAGGAGAGTTTGGGTGATGCGAGAGTGGCCCTTGCCGCCGGATATCCTAAGGACAAGTTGTGGAAATTACATCTGCGAGCGGCCGAGTGTCATTTAGCTTTGGGACGCGAGGGATCAGCCAAGGAAGATACAGACAATTTGAGAAGAGCCATGGACGAGGACGAGCGCTTTGCCCCGTCGATGAAAAGTAAGGATCGAGCGATGAAAAAAAATATATAGAAAAACAATTGCGATACAAGGAGTTTGGTACGCGTGCGTTTTAGAGGCTATTCTCGAGCGAATTATCCAAGAGACTCGTACAACGCCAAAGACGAGGCGGGAAAAAGAGGACAAACCAAACGCGACGTTCGAGGCGGACAAGTTGTTGCCGGAGAACGAGAAATTTCGATTCGCATCGGCGTGTCTCGCTCGCAGAACGAGTCCTACCCGAGGCAGATACGTCGTAGCCAAGAGAGACGTGAAGAAGGGCGAGATTCTCTTTGCCGAGAAACCGTTCGCTTGGGTCCCTGTGACGCACGGCAACGACGCCTCCTTGTGCGCTCATTGTTGCGGATCCATGGAGGATTCTCTGCTTCCGTCAGTTACCCAATTTACAGCCGCTCCGAGCGGAACGAAACACGCTTTCAGCTTCGGTGAAATAAACGGGACGGTTGCATCATTTACAGATGCGAAGGATGTTTGGACGCGCTCTACTGCGGTCCGAGGTGTTGGCACGACGCTCGGGACTATCACCGCTGGGAATGCCCCGGCTATCGTTTCGCTCTCTGGCAACAGATAGGAATTTCGCATCTGGCTTTCAAAATTTTCCTTCTCTCCGTGACAAGCTCGGATCTAGCGTGGTTCAACGACGTCCACAAATTGGTGACGAACGTCGATAAGAAGAACACGGACGATATTCTCGGGATCGGTATTGTGAGTAATCCCGAGTAATACTCGACACTGTAGCCGATCGACGTTATTGTTCGTTTCTTTATCAGGCGAGCCTCATGCTGACGGTTTATACGGAAAGGTGTACCAATTTTTTTCATCTCGTTGACTTGAACGAGTGTCACGCGACAAAGTTTACCGATTCGAGTCTGAGCTTGACGGGCGTCGACCTATCGACGATCGAGGGCAAACGTTTATACGTTGGCGCCATGATATTTCGACACTCGCTACAGATGCTCGCAAATGCGTACGCTGTAACGAGAATCGGTGAATCGTCTACGGAAGCCGGGGGGGAGCCTTTGGTTATCGAGGAGCAACAGCGCGTCGCGACCGGAACTTATCCCTCGGCCTCGGAGCTGAATCACTCCTGCGATCCCACAGTTATAAACACGTTAGTTTTCATTTCGTTTTTTTTTCTTCGCGACAATGTCCACGTTCGTTCGTTCCTTCCTTGTTGATAATTTAAGACCCGTCTATCCAAGGTTCTGGAAAAACTGGCTCATAGTGAAAGCTCTGAAAAATGTTCCTGCCGGTCGAGAGATCTTCAACTGCTACGGTATGTGTAAAACGTGAATCATTCGTACGAGACATACATACGAAGAGGATGTCAGCCTAAAGTTCGTTTATCGCTCAAGGCCCGTACTTTCGGCGAATGTCAAAGTACAACAGACAAACAGACTTGGCGAATCAGTACTGTTTCCATTGCGAGTGCGAGATTTGCAGAGATCCGCGCTTCGATTGTTACACGGTACGTGTACACATGGCTCCCGCGGAGTCTCTTCCCGCAGGCTGACCGATGATTCGTTATTTTCCGCAGGAACGTTTCAACGGGCTCAAATGCCCAAAGTGTTTTGGCTCGTCGCGGCATTTGCCCTCTGCAAAAAATATTTATCGCTGTTACGATTGCGGCGCGAACAACGAGTTGCCGTCCCTTCGTATTTTGGAAAAAGCTGCCGAATTCTCGGAACGAGGGATGAGTCTTGCCGACGCCGGGGAATGGGAAGCGGCGATATCCTGCTTTGACAAGGCCTTGGCCATACAAGACAAATATCTGTACAAGCACAACGAGGATATCGCGATAACGCAAGACGCACTTGGAAAGTGCCACGCGTCCAATGGTCAGACAAGGCATACAAATTCAAGGAACAAAAAATACACATTTTTTTTCGTCTCATTTTCAAAACGCTGTTTGTGCAAAATGGTCGTATAGAAATGATTTCAAGACCACCATTTTGAAGCTTCGAGTCTAGTTTGAATTTTTTTCCATCGCTTATCGTGCAATGCGAAGAAATATCAAGATTCAAGTTTTTAAAAGGATCCTTCGATTTTTGCCCACGTACTACGATCGTTACTTTATGGGATATCGATGATCAAAGACAAAGGATACCTCAACAACAAGCTGTCGTACAGAGGCCGTTCGAGAAACAAATTAAAGCTAAAGAATCAAGCTCATTTACCCTGGCGGAATTGGTATAGTCCGGAAAAAAAATCCAGAAATTCCAAATATTCCAGGGTAAATAAAAACGCAAATTTTTGTTTCGCGACATTTCTTTCGATAGCGCAATAACCGTGGCGACGAAAAAAACAATTCACAACTAAATGCGATGCTTAAAAAATGTTTGCTTTTCACAAAGATACATCGACTTAAAAATCACCAAAAAAAAATAACAAATTTTTTTTGCATACTGTGTGTGTGTGTGTGTGTGTGTGTGTAATATGTATTATGTACAATTTTCATATTTGGTCCGATCAGGCCGTTGGCTCGCCTCGATAGGGCATCTGGAAAAGAGTCTCGCTGCTGTCGAAGAGAGATACGGCTCGGATAGTATTGAAGTTGCCAATGAATTGAACAAACTAACGGACGTATGCTTTCAATATCTCAGACGAACACCGAAGCGGAGGACCGAGGCGTACAGGTATAAACTTTATAAATCTGAATTTTTTTACCAAAATCTATCCGTATTTATCTACCCTCCCCCCTTGCGTTTAAATTGAAGAGAGACGTTTATAAAGACGCGAAAATACGTGGATCGTGCGTTGGACATAATCAGTTTAACAAGCGGCCCTTGGAACGCCAGTTATCGAGAGGTAAACGACAAGAAGGAACAACTGACGAAAATGCTCGAGCAGCTTCGCCTGTAGGAAGGGGAAGACAATAACAGAGAACGAGCGCTCGATCGCGTCCAAATCGTAATACGATACGAAATTATTCTTCAGCTTTTCATCGACGATTACACGGTATTTGTAATACGTATACGAATAAAGTGGCTATATATATAAATACATATATATATATATATATATATATATATATATATATATATATATATATTTATATATTTATAATCGCGTTCATCATAAAAGTACAATAGCGTTATATCAAATCACAAGGAGAAATTCAATATTCACACGATAGGCGCAGATGGGTGTTTGTTTTTCTTTTCTACAGCGAGACGCAACTGGGAAAGTTGCGCTCGACATCTCTGGCGGCCTTAGTTTTTTCTATTTTGGGGACATTTACCGAAAATAAATCGGCGGGTACAATGTAACTTGTACAATGATATATATCTCCGCACGCGCGCGCGCGCGCACGCGTGTGGGTGTGTGTGAGAGAGTGGTTGTGTCGTATGAAACAAAAGTAAAATAAAATAAACACGTAAACAATGAAACAAGATATAATTACAAAACGCAACGCTGGACGGGGGGGGGGATCTCCGCGCGTACCACTGTCGGCGAGATGCGTCTAATAATATGTATAAAAAAAACTCCCTTTTTGTTGCCCGTCTGTGTGTTGGTGAAGAGCTCTAGTCGACGCAATCTCGGTCGTCTCCTCCTTTTTCTTCTCTACACTCGCCACACTGATCTTATCCATTGTGTCGCGTCATTCTTTTTTACCGTTCTTTCTCTTCACATTAGTGTAGTACATTTAGAGCGGCAAGGGAATTACGTATGAAAACGACTTTTCTTCCGAATTTTTGTTTCTCTTTTGAGCTTTGTAAGATTTGTCAGGAGAGAAAAGTCAAATGCAGGAAGCGCCGATGCTTATTTCGAGATGCCAGAGATACAGGGATTAACGGTGATGAGGCACTTTGCGATATCCCCTGTTTCGTTTCGTTTCATTTTTCATCGGTTGGCCTACGGTTTGTTTCCAGCCGACACCAACGAATTTGCGTATATCGTACATTTAAAAAAAATGCTCCTTACTCCCCCTCCGTATACGCGCGTTAGTTGATAACAAAGTTCACCGTTTCCTTTTTCTTTGTTCCGGAAAGAACGGGGTAACGAGTGATTAACTCGTCTCGTCCGTTTCTCTCGTTATACGTAAGAGTCGAAATCGGTGTGATGAATGGTGGCACGTTGTCGTTTTAACGAGTGAGTACATTCGACGGTGGCCTCTCTAGGTCACGAGTTGGCTCGCGTCGTCCGGATCCGCATCATCGGGTGGTTCCATTCTAACCGCTAGTTTTGTGTATCCAATCGTGGATTCTCTTCTCTTGGAGGCAGCCTGTAAAACAAAAAAGCGAATGGAACTCTTAGAGGATTGTCTATAGGATTTTCAAGTAGGTTGGTGGTGGTCGCCGCCGCCGCCGCCGCCGCCGCCGCCTTACCTGAAGGCCTACGAAGACTGCGGCAAAGAGGGCGACAGAGGCAAAACAGATGGCAACGGCCATGGCCGTGGCCGCCGTAGTAGCGATAGCCGTAGAATCTTGGACATTGAAACGCTCGCTGCTCTCATCGTCAAAGGTTGCCAGAGTTTCCGGGGGAAAGACCACTGCTGCCACCGCCGCCTCGTTGTCCGTAGACTTTGAAAATTCAGTTCCGGGAACTCTTCTTTTACCGGCCGGTGAGCTGTTCCTGCAGCCGCCACCTGTGCAATCGCGCAAAATACAAAGTGTCAAAAGAAGAAAAAAAGAAAGATAATGGGCATGAGCTAGGAGTGTAGCTTGTGACGCGCGTTACCGGTATCGGGATCGCAGTCGCAACAGCCGTCAGTCGCGGATGTGTGCCGGGCGGGAGCGCTGGTGGAACAACAGGATACGCATCGATTGTTGCGCTTGTCGAGACGAAGAGGAGCGGTGCAAGCGGAGCAACTGAATTTGCCAGGACCGGAGCACCTTCGACACTCGGAATGGCACGTTTTGCACAATTGGGTGAGCGAATCGTAATACTGAGCACCGAGGCACTCGATGCACAATCCAGCGTCGAGCATGGAATGGCTGGGGCAGGAGGTACACTCGAGAGGACCCTCGCCCTTACACGTGCGACAATAATGATGACACTTTTGACAACCAAATTCCGAATTGAAGAAACCCTCGGGACACTCGGGATGACACTGGCCAGCGGCCAATTGCCAGCCCTGGGGACAGGAGACGCATTGATCTCGCCTCGGTCCTGAGCAGGTTTTGCACGAGAGATAACATTTGGAGCACCGTCCCCGATCGCTGTAGTAACTGCCCACCGGTAAGAAAAGTACGAAAAATAAATAAAAATATATTTAAGATTGAAGAAGGTTGCGGCAGGGGCGGGATAAAGAAAACGGCAAACCCCTGGGCGCACGAGGATCTGCATTCTCCGCTCTGGAGCTCGAGTCCCTCCTGACAGGCTGTACAGTTGAGTCGAGAGACGCAAGTTTGGCAAGTGTGGAGGCAAGGCGAGCAGACGGAGCGACGAGTGGGTTGGACGAGGGGGTAATATCCGTCCTCGCAACGACCGACGCACTTGCGTGCCTGAAGGAGAAGCGAGCCCTGACAAGAGACGCAATGATCGTCGGTAGGACCGGCGCAGGTCTCGCAGGTCGAGTGACAGGGCTTGCAGTGGCCGTCTTCGTAGTACTCGGAGGTGTCGCAACGGGAACGGCTCGCCGGGGCGCAAAGACCGGCTTTCTTGTCGACACTCCACCCATCGAGACAACTCGTGCATACGGAGCTAGCGCAACTCGCGCAGCCGGGTGGACACGGTACGCACTCTCGTCTTTTCTTGTCGGCGCTGGTGCCGCTCGGGCAGCTGCTCCGGCAAAAACCTAAAATTCAAAAAATAAATCGATGTAAAGGGCGAAGCAAGGGGCTGGACAAGTGTGAGAAACGAGGAAAGATTGCTCGCCGCGAACGTTCCTCTCTCTCTCTCTCTCTCTCTCTCTCTCTCTCTCTCTCTCTCTCTCTCTCTCTCTCTCTCTCTCTCTCTCTCTCTCTCTCTCTCCCTCACCCGAGAGGGAAAATAATCCCGGGCGGCAGTTTACGCATCTATCCTCGCCCGTCCCGTTGCAACTCTCGCAGCTCGAATGACACGGAGCGCAATTGTAATCCTGAGTCTCGTAGGTGTAGCTCGGACAAGCCGCGTAACACTTGTTTTCGTGCATAACGAGATGATGCTCGCAACTCGTGCAGTAGTCCGGACGATCCTGGCAGCTCGCGCAGTTTGCCTCGCACGGTACACACGTGTTGTTTTCCGAATTTTCGTAATAACCGTCGGGACACTGTTGCAGACAAACGGCGAGATCGGTGACACGAAGATGAGCCGGCGCGCACGAAAGACAGGAATCCTGGCCGGCACCGGCGCAAGTCTCGCACGACTCGTGACAGGGCCAACAGACGCCTCCTTGATTCGGAAAGCTCCGCGGTGGGCAACGGCTGACGCACGTGCTGTGGCATATATCGATCAATATCCCGCGAGCCAGGGAGATAAGGCTCGACGATCACAACAACGACAACGACGACGACGACGACGACGACGACGACGACGACGCCGACGACGACGACGACGACGACGACGACGACGACGACGACGACGACGACGACGACGACGACGACGACGACGACGACGACGACGACGACGACGACGACGACGACGACGACGACGACGACGACGACGACGACGACGACGACGACGACGACGACGACGACGACGACGACGACGACGACGACGACGGCGACGACGACGGCGACGACGACGACGACGACGACGGCGACGACGACGACGACGACGACGACGACGACGACGACGGCGACGACGACGACGACGACGACGACGACGACGACGACGACGACGACGACGACGACGGCGACGACGACGACGACGACGACGACGACGACGGCGACGACGACGACGACGACGACGACGACGGCGACGACGGCGACGACGACGACGACGACGACGACAACAACAACAACACTTACTTGTCCAACCGATGAGTCTTGCAAGCGACGCACTGAGTCGGCCCCTTGCCGTAGCAGCCTCGATGATCGCACTGTGGATCACAATCGTGGGAGATTCGTCGGGACGGATCGAGCGATCCCTGGAAAGAACGAGAAACGTCGTCGTCGGTGGCGGCGGAGTTTGCCGCGTCGCCGGGTAATCGGTTGGTAAGAATAGGTGCCGAAGAGCCGTCCAGGGTTGCTATCGAGGCATCGACGTTTGAAGCCGAGCCGAGATACGAATCCTGATACGTCTGAAAATTTTGACGAGTTTCCAAATAAATATGGGGCTTTCGAAACGAAAAAGATGTGTTGGTTTTGTCGATTCGCCCACCGGATTAAACTGACGATTTCTTATTCTGATGGGATTAGTCGCTGTACCGTAAAATATCAGTTGCCACTTTTTTAGTATTCCTGTAACAAATGAAGAAATGTATATATATATATATGTGTGTGTGTGTGTGTGTGTGTGTGTGTGTGTGTGTGTGTGTGTGTGAACAGTCGATCCAGCGGCGCGCAGTCCAAATCCAGTTCGTTGCCTTCTCCTCGGTGAGCCTTACCTGGTGAATTAACCCTCCGATTACCAGCGTTGATAACCTGAAGAGTCCAACGGCCGTCCGCCTTTTCGCCCCAAAAGTGTACACTCAGGAACGGCCAATCGTCAAAGTTTGAGCTTAAAACATCGCGTGGTCTCTCGAAGAGGAGCGTCGACGTAGTGCCCATTGGCGATGTCAGGAGCAGTCGCAGGTTGCCGCGTGGGAAGAATCTCAACGAGACCTGCGTCAACGTTGACGCTCAACGCTTTTTCTTTTCTTTTCTTTTATTAATTATAGAGCGGGGGAGGAGGCGGCGGGGGGGGCGGGTTAGAGCGCACGAGGAAGAGGAGCATCGTGGTATTTTTCCCTTGACATTTCGTCTCCCCTCTGTTCGAGAGTCTATATTCGTGCGGGACGATACGGAGAAGGAGGAAGACGGGGCGTCAAAAAATTATCGGGGATGCGCGCTGGAGCGCGAGGTGCCATCACCGTACACGGTTTAATAACGCGCATCAACTCGGTAGGATTTTTTTTCTCTTTCGGTGAGGAGAGCTCGCGAGGAGGAGTGGGGGCGCCGCCGGCAACGCCGCTTACCTTGCACTGCACGTGCTCGAGAAATCGAACCTCGTTGAGAGTACCGGCGCAACCGCTGACGTCCATGTAAGCGGTAAGGGTATAACCAGGGCTCGGATCGATCGATCGTTCCTCGTTTATCTCCTGAGACTTGCAGATGTGCTGAGGCGGTACGTTGGTCCATTGTTCGGCAAGGCCGACCATCGCCCCGGCGTCCATCAGGCCGTAACCAAACTTGTGGGAGACCTTTCGTTTGACACCGTTGAGGATCCAACCGGCTTCCTTCTCGAGAGGTGCCGAGCGGGAGGTGAGCACAACGAGATACTGCATGTCCCGCCAGGTGAGGCTCGGATTGGCCTCGAGGGCGAGAGCGGCTATACCGGCAGCGAGGGGCGCCGAGGCCGAGGTTCCCGTGTGCTCGACGGTGCATATGTGATCGGGACGGAGCTTGGCGTCCATGTCGACGGTCGCGACGCTCTTGTCGTTGCCCGGTGTACCCGAGGAGTACGTTGAGGCCAATGTCGAGCTGCATTCCTCAAGATACCAGGGTTTGTAGCCGCCCTGCGTCGCGCTCGATATCGACAGCGTGAATATACTATTGGTATAACCGTCGCAGTTGCAAGAGTCCGTGTGACGGCCGCCGTTACCCGAGGCCCAAACGAAGATCGAGCCTCTGCCCCTGCGACCCTGCGAAACAACACGCTCTCCTAATCGTTTCGCGTTGCCAATTGTGCGCGTTCGCGGCGGCGGCGGCGGCGGCGGCAACGTCTCTCTACTCACGCTGGTCACCCCATAGATGAAGGCACGTCTCGCAAGGGGACCAGGCCCGTCGACCGTCTTACCGTCGTCCTCTGGGCCCCACGAGGCGCTGTAGATATCGATGTGATCGGGATTGAGACCGAGCGCTCGCGCCTCCACTGCGTCGTTCACCGGACCGTCGAGCATCCTCACGCCTGTGATGAGCGAGAGAGAGAGAGAGCAAGAGAGAGAGAGAGAGAGAGCATGTTTCGAATTGTCATTTTTGGGCTTTAGCGCGAGAAGAATGGTCGTCGTCGCGCTCGTCACGGTCGACATGTTTGGTCCTTCTCGTCTTCGACAATCAGGGCGGGAGGGAGGGAGAGAGAGAGAGGGAGAGAGGGAGAGAGAGAGAGAGAGAGAAAATAATGTAACCTCCTATGCTGGCGTTGTAGGCAACTCCGACGCCGCAATATTGGTTGAAAGCGAGTGCGGCGACTTCTCCGGCGCATCTCGTACCGTGCTTGTTGTCGCCGTTGTCCCGCGGCATCGGATCATTGTCGTTATCGTTTATGTCCGTACTCGCCTCGTGGTCGTAATTCAACGCCAAATCGGGATGATTCGTCTGTATACCGTCGTCGAGGATCGAAACGACGACACCCTTGCCCGTGTAACCTTTTTGCCAGGCCGGACCGATGTTCATGTCGAAACCGTCTTTCGCTCCGCCGTTCTGCCGCCCAACGTATCTCTGTTAATTTTGTTTTTCTTTCTTTTCTCCCATCGTGACTGTGCAATAGGAAACTATCGTCGTGCTCACCAGATACCATTCCTCCTTGAAGAGCGGATCCGTGAAAAGATTCTGAAAGAGTACCCCTCGATTTCTCTGCCGATGAAAGGACAATTCTCTCGGCTGAGAACCTCCTGCTCGATATACGTCGAACAAGGACGAATAGTCACGAGCACTGCCGTAAACAAACGAGTCGCTCTCGTAATCCCGCTTCTTCCGTTTACGCTCGTGCTGCTGTTGAAACCAGTGAACCTGAAAACGAAACAAATTTCGTCTTTCTCGAATAAGAGGGGAGGAGGAGGAGGAGCTCGAGGTGCGCGCGAGGGAGAGACATAGTCACCTCGTCTTCGTCGCTGAGGCGTCTGTGGTGCTCGTCGCTCGCCTCGATCGATCTCTTCTCGACTTGCGGATGGCTGTACAGGTAGTAATTCTTCAACGAGCCGATCTGCAACACATCCCCGCGTACGCACAATTATTAAACATTTATCAATTCGGGCAAATAGGATCAGCGAGACGAAACACAATTAACGTTGTTGCTCAATCATATTTGAAGCCTCGACGGAGAAACAAAGTTTATTTATTTTATTTACATATAAATAATATAAATATTTATTACAACTAGATACGAATAAAATTTACATAAATGGTAGTTTTGAGCAGTTAGGATTATCGGAAAATTAAATATTGATGTTTAAACGTTTCATCGCGGCACGCTTTTGAGCTCTTTTTTCCTTTTTCTTACCATCCCATTAACTTCTTGAAACAAAAACAAACAAATAATTGTCGCGGACGCTGCAAGCGGGCAAATTTTCATTAAAAAGATGATGTTTTTTTTTTTCTTCGTCCACGTTTCATCAACCGTGCATTTGACGCTTTATAATTTTCACATTAACCTGGCGCGATGGCTCTTGCTCTCGCTGAAAAACCCCGTAATCGGACAAAATTACAAGACGGCCAGTTTTTTGACAGATTATTCGGTAGTTGCCGCTGGTGCTACATCCAAGTTTGCCTAAAAATCGGGGTGCAGGGTTTTTTTAGGGGATGAAAGGTGGATGGATGCCAAATTACAAATCCTACGAGGTTAGCGCCTTCGGGCGAAATTTTCGGAAAAATCCGGGCTTTAGATTTGTCCACCTTGCCGGAGGACGTCGTGGTGGAAGGTCATTTTTGGGAATGCAAAAGTCGGATGATATTTTGAAAAATCACTTTTAATTGAATAACTCTTTGGGCAAAATTCGTACACTTTTTGTTCGAATGGGAACGTTGTAGTCCTTGAAAACACGCGTCGCGTTCGAGTATCAAATCACATCACTCTCTGATAATATCTTCACCTACGAAAAGATTGTTCATACGAAGAAAAAGAAAATTGTTTATTGCATAACTCAAAAACAATCGATTTTTCCCGTATACTTTACAATATAAGAAATGTAGAAAATAATTTTCTCTATATTTTCGTTTCTATGGACCAACCTTGATTTTTTATTTTCCAGCCCCTCTCGCGGCGGTTGAAAGTGAAAAAAAAAAAAAATGAAATTCTGGAAAAACTACTGACCGCACGAATTCGCCACCGTGGAACAATTTTGTAGCTTGAACCCTCAGCTACATTTATGTCCCCAGCGCCAAACTCGTATCTCTTTAGTTTCTCGCTGGCACTAATTTTCCCAGAATTATTGTTATTCAAGTTATTGAATAAACAATTTTTTTTTATACTTGAACCATTTTTTTTTTTTTGGGTTCAAGTTATTATCGGAGACGGACGATCAAATACTTGATCGACGCGTCTTTTTAACGGCTACAACGTTCCCATTTGAACAAAAATTGCATGAATTTTTGCCTAAAGAGTTATCGAATTAAAACCGATTTTTCAAAATTTCACCCTACTGTTTCACGCCCAAAATGAACGTCCACGACTGCGGCGCTTGCACAATAATGAAGCACGGATTTTTCACGAACATTTCGTTTCTCGGCGCCGACCTCGTGGCGTTTGTAGTTGGGCAGTAATCGACCTTCATCCCCTAACAAAAAAAACCCTACACCCCGATTTTTAGACCAACTTGGACTAGGCACCCGCGGCACCTACAAAATCATCCGTCGAAAAACTAGCCTTCTTCGAATTTTTTTCGATTCCAATATACAGCACGAGTGTACTATATACATGGAATGAAGTGAAAAAAAAACAACGATTTTCCTACAATTAAATTGTCATGTTTTAGTAAGGATACATTTAACATAAAAATATTAAGCACCTAGGGTACTATTATAGGCGCTTAATTACTCTTATAATTATCATTCAGATCAAAATCAACTTGAGCAACATTTTAATAAATTCGAACACGAAATTCAAACACATTTCAATGTGCGCACATGTGAGCCGTATTTTGGCGCTCTGTCAAAGTAGGCCCAAAAACTATCAAACGTACCCTCAATGTCAATTTAACCCCGTTTTCCTTCGATACCGGCCAATTGAATAACAGAGATGTCATTAAAGACTATTAGTATAAAATCATATTCGCACCATTATCACGCGGGGATGCTTTACCCAGTGCGAATCTTCGGGCGCTTCGTTGCAGTGTTCGCGCGGTGAACGCTCGTACAATTTTTCGTTTAGAAAAAAAAAAAAAAAAAAAAAAACGATTATTGTTCATTTAGTCGTGTCAATTACGAGTGAAAGGAGCGACGTATGTTATACGGACGCGCGATAATGCAACCCTTTTGGGAAGTTATTGTACAAAGGCGGCGCCGCGTGACACAGGAACAAGGAACAACGATATCAATCGGTGTACAAGCGCATTATCATCGAAATCCGGACAAGAATGTAATGTTACAAGTTATGTATAGCACTATGAAGAGACAGGAGGAAAAATAAGTGACGTTTTGTAGGTGAAGGGTGAAAAATAAGGGTGCTTTCCGGGACGCGAAAATGGTCGAAAGTTTTTAAAGCTAGTTTTTAAGCTCCATGTAGAAAATATCAAAAAGAACAGGTTCAATCTACGTAAATCGGTAGATACAACTTTTTTTACCCCTCCTAACAACACGTACGGTGGTGGTTGCGGGACCGCAAAATGGTCGAAATTTTTTTGGCCTTGTTTTGTTTCACCTTTGTGATGTAAATATCGAAAAAGTGAAGGCGCAATTTACGTCAATCGGAAGATACAATTTTTCCATGTTTTCACCTCTTCCATAAAGTGGGTCCCGGGCTCCGCGGGGTTGGGGCGAAACGATTTCTTTACGCTTGCTTTTAGGACTGCGTGCGAAACGTTGAAAAAATTAAGTTGCAACATCTTGATGATACCGTATTTCATATCTTTATTTAATTCACTACTCTCAGTTGAATGACGTTGAAGTTTGTATCGTTGTGGAACGCAACGATTTTTTTCGCCTCAATTTTTATCATTACTGAAAGCCAACGATGCAAATTTTTATGTCATTCAATTGAACAGTTTTTAGTTCGGGGGATTACCATGTTTTTTGTACGCCAAACCTACGATCCATCTATAGTTGTTTATTTTTAAAAAACTATAAATATGTATTTGTTACTTAATTCGTCGCATCGCAATGATGGAAACTTCAACATCGTGGAAAGTACGGGATCGAGGTTGGCAAGAAACGCGTGCGATAGACGAGAGTGGCACGGGGAAGACAGACGCGAAAACGTTGACAAGTTTGTCGCGCCATCCCGTTGGAAAAGCGGAAGCCCGGATTTTCCGTGACATTTTTCTCATTCGCGGTACACGCGGGAACATAAAGTTTTCTCGTCGAAGAGATCCATCCAATTGGAGGCGCGCGCGCTCGCTCGCTCGCTCGCTCGCTCGCTCTCGCTTTCTCGCTGCTCCGTCGTGCGCGCTCGAAAGGAAACTCCAAACTGGCGAAAGAGGAGCGAAGAAAAGGAAAAGAAAGGCTGGGTGTTTGACGGGTGCGACTCGTCGCGCCCGATTACTCACGTTCTTGCTTCTGCGGCAAGTAGTAGCGATAGCCGGCGAATCGGGGCGGAATTTTCTTTGGTGCGGTCAGGAGTAGTCTCCACTCGGCGTCTTTCAAACGTATCCCCTTTCGCGATTCAACGACAAAACTTGATGCCAATAAAGTTTTACCAGCTCGGGCGATTTTGGTTGAGACTGTAACTCGTTCGATACGCCTCGATACGTGTCTCTTTGAGTTCGACGAACGCGTTCAATACGCGGCTAACGCGAGCATCGGACTTTTCAATACGGCGACGACCTTTTTTTAAATAAATTACCCAACCCTGTTTTATTTTCCGGTCGGGGCCTAGTCCGATTGAGTTGGGGAAAGCCCTAGTAGGCAATCCATATTCGAACCCTCACGGGGCCCGATTTTTTTTATGGCTGCCCTCCTAATTTCTTTCACGGAAAGTAACAAAGAAAGAAAAGCGCGGGACGTTAGTCCGGCGTGGCGGTAACGATCAGTTCGAACAGTCGATTTCGGTTCGGAAAAGTGCGTCTTCTCACTCGAGAACAAGTCCTCCCCCCCTTGGAAATATACACAAGCGAAAAGGGAAGCAAACTCGGTTGGTCATATTCTCGCGCGACTCTCGCATCATTCACGTTGCGGCGTGCGACCCCGATCATATCCGTGCCTGTACGAGATGTCTCGGTCAGAGAGAGGGAGAGAGAGAGAGAGAGAGAGAGAGGCGGGTTCACCCGCATCAAGGCGTAATATAACCTCGCACAAGCGACAACGCGTAACGATCGCAACGCGCGGGCGAGTCACGTTGCTCCAACGGATGTTGCACGAGGTACGATGTATACTAAGGTATGCGGCCCAACATGTTTTAACAAAACATTCATGAGCGTATAAAACTACTTGTTTTATCAACCGAGGTACACGCGCTTTTGAATTTATTTTTCAGAGTATAAAAATCATGAGGCCCGTACACGGATTATATTGTACCTTGGTACACTCATCCGCCTCGTCCGCGTTCATTGCGCCTTTTCGCTAATTGAATCGCACGGAATATTCAATTAAGCGACTGTATCGCAGTCAGTCTCTTGCTCCCTCTCCCTCTCCCTCTCTCTCTCTCTCTCTCTCTCTCTCTCTCTCTCTCTCTCTCTCTCTCTCTCTCTCTCTCTCTCTCTCGCTTAGTTATTTTCGTCGAGAATAAGAAAATACCGCCCGAGCGCGCGAGGTGACGGCGACGCAGCGCGGGGGTGAAACGATCCGTGTTTTCATGTCTGTATAGGTGTGTACGGAGTATATATCACGAGACGTTTTACCCGCCTCGCGGAGTGCCATGTAAAAAAGCCTCTCGAGGATATATAGGGCGGTGTTCCACTTGAGAATCTGTAATATACATACACACATATATACAGGGTGATTTTTTTAACTCGAGACTGCTAAATATCTCGAAAAATAAGCCTTGTACGACAAAAATGTTCCAAATAAACCTTCAATAGTTTCCAAGGGGCAATTTAATCCTACAGAAATTAACCGCCTTCCGGCCCCCCTGGGGCTGGGGCGGGTGGGAACTTTGAAATCTCAAATGAGAAGGCCTACTTTCTATTACAGATTCGAATTATACATCAAAAAAATACGTAACTTTTGTCTGAACTTTTTTTAAATTCGGGATAGGTGACGCTGCACTCGGTGAAGATTGGGTAACCTTCCTTTTCTTCAAGGGAAATCCCCCATGTTTTATTGCATAATGGAGCTATGTCGAAGAAAAGTAACTTTTGTCGGAAACATGTTTTTTTTTAAATTATAGTAAATATCTACTATAATTTTGTATCCGTTCTTAGCTTTACCCTCGATTAAGGATGTGGACCTGACGGAAATTTAATCCCTTTGGGGTGCTTGATTATTGCGAGTCCCCTTGCCTCTCACTATTTAATTGAATCAATTGTTGCCAAGTTAATGAGGGACTCACAATAATCAAGCACCCCGAAGGGTGCTTCCGTCAAGTCCACGTCCTTAGTCCTGGCCAAGGCTGAGAACGGATAAAAAATTATCGTAGATATGTAGAAACATTCAAAAAAACATGTTTCCGACAAGAGTTACTTTTCTTTGACGTAGCGTCATTATGCAATAAAACATAGGGGATTTCCCTTGAAGAAAATGAAGGTTACCCAATCTTCACCGAATGCAGCGCCATCAATCCCGAATTAAAAAAAAAAGTTTAGACAAAAGTTACGTGTTTTTTTATGTATAATCTGAATATTTAATGAAAAGTAGGGGTTTCCATTTAAGATTTCAAAGTCCCCCCCCCCGCCCAAACCCCGGGGAAGGGCGGCAGGCGGTTAATTTCCGTGGGATTAAATTGGCCCCTTGGAAACTATTGAAGGTTTGTTTGAGACATTTTTGTCGTATAAGGCTTATTTTTCAAGATATTTAGCAGTCTCGAGATAAAAAAAAAACACCCTGTGTATACGGGGTGGGGCAAATCAAGTGTTACAAAGCAATAGCACTTAAACTATTGATCATATCCAAAAATGTTCCACACAAAAGTTTGAGTTTTCGAGAAGGCCGTCATACTAGACCACCCTATTTTTTTGTCGGTGGAGGCGCTGAAACTACGTCAAGATCAACCCCACTTTTTAAAAAATGGAACCATGTATTTTTTCGATGAGATTATTACCGATTTCAAGAGGAATTCAGTGACCTACAGCACAAGGTTATCGAAAAAAAAATACATGGTTCCATTTAAAAAAGTGGAGTTGACCTTGACGTCGCTTCAGCGCTTTCACCGATAAAAAAAATAGGGTGGTCCAGTATGGCGGCCTTCTCGAACACTGAAACTTGTGTCTGAAACATTTTTGAATATGATCAATAGTTTGAGTGCTATTGCTCTGTAACACTTTATGTGCCTCACCCTGCATATGGGGTTACCGAGAAGATGGGGGGGGGGGGGGGGGGGGGGTTCGATGCCACCGCGCCGCTCTCTTTGCTACATGAGACGAGAAACCTTCAATTAAATCGATCGAACGAATGAAATTCCGTTTGGATGCTGGGAGATATATCGCGCCCCTCGGCATTCTCGAGGCGTCCTCTTGCTATTTCTCCCAATTTTCTCCAATTTCAACCACGTAGTGAAAGACCGGAACCCGCGACGATGTCGGAGCGGCGCATACACGGTGCACGCGTATATACATCCAAATACCGGCGTCTCGTCTCACGCGGTGCACGTCGTGCTCTTGTGACGGTCGGAGGAGGATATAGAATATTTCGTTCATGCGGAATGTGAGACGCGTTCGCGCTCTACGCTACGGCGCATCATCGGTATACATGTTTGTGTCGACGTGTGCACGCATTTGGGTAGCTTTGCTACCGGAAAAGAGGCCTGACATTTTATGAAAAAAAAAAGAAAAAAAAAAATCGTTGCGCTCGAATATTTGTGTATACTTATACGGTGAGAACGAGGAGTCGCAAAGGTGTCATTTGAAAAAAAAATGGAATCCCTCATGATTCGTAGACCTTGATTCGCCTCCCTGGTCGCGGATCAAGGGCGGCGGCGACGACGAAGCGCAGAGAAAGAGAACAATCGAATACACGAAAGCGCAAACAACAACTTTGAGACCAGATTGTTCTCTTCCGCTGCGCTTCGCGTCGCCTCCCTAGATCAGCGACAGGAACAAAAACGGGACGAGACAGAGTCCAAACAGATCCCACCCCGAAGGACCATTATGGAAAAAAGCAAGTCCTCGGCGTCGTAAAAAAGTTTGCACCCAACTGCGGGCGTCCGTTTTCATGTTCCGAACGGGGCGGGCGGCGCGCGCGCGCCAGCGGTCGGTTATCGCATCCGCCTCTATTCCCTCTCGTTCGATACTTTTCTTCTCTATTTGTCATTTGCTCTCGCGGTTTCTTTCCTCCTCGCGCGTTATCACGAGAGTGTCAAAGAAGGAAGGAAGAACGGTCGTTATGGGATCAGAGCCGGGTGAGTATGCGCGCAAGCGATTGTTGCTAAAGTCGCAAGCGCAACGAATCACGAAAAAACACGCTCCAAATCCCTATATGTTATTCGTTACACGTAAGGGTTATAGTTTTAGGAATTAACACGATTAAATGTCATATGTAACTTGCGATTTTGTGTGTTACATAACAGTTAAACATGTATTTCATGTGTATTTTCAGGCACCTGAAGATACATGCGTCTTATTAAAAACATGCAACACGTGTAACTGCAGACGTAAACACATTTGGATGTCAAATGTGTCTTGAATGATGCTTATATGTGTCATATGGTAATGCTAAGCATATCTTATGCCTATTTGTAAACAGCGGATTTGCAGCAAGTATAGGACAGAGCGGGGTCACTTGATCATGATTTTGTTCTAAGCGGTATAGCTCCGAATTAACGAAGTGATAAGTTGTTTATTTGGCTATGTCACACCATCGAAAAACTGTATTAAAACCGTTGCTTACCAGAGTGAAATTATATAAATATCACAAAAATCAGATGGCTCAGTTAATAACGCCAGTAGGGGGGCGGCTTAACTGAGCAACCCCATTGGGCTAGTTGAACCAGTGGGATAATAAAGGTTTTTTTTTCGCAAGAGAAACATGAAAAAGATGAAGAAAACGTAATTCTATCTAATTTGTTATCTTCTGCCGCGTTTCGGATACTGTTGCCGTTTATGGCTTCTTCTGCGGCGCGTTTGATCAGATCTTTGGAAGTATAGATCGTTCAGGTTTTCTCTTGTACTTCCGCATCCTGAAAATATAAGTTTTCCTTCTCCTTTTCAGGAACAAGAAGAAAAAAAAGATAGTTTTTGTAAAAAGATTCATAGGTACTCGAGGTGGGGTTTAAACACCTGATTTTTTATACAAATTGACTAAAATTTAATTATAATGCTGTTATAGTGTCAGTTATACATGCTCAAGAGATCCCCCTTGTTTTGGCTCAAATGACCCCTTCCCCATTTTTTTTTTTTTTGTTCACTCATTGGACTGAACCACCCCATGACTATTAATATTAGATTATATTTTTAATTTGTCATCGTATCAATACACTATTATGAAATCGAAATAAACTTACTTGACTGCCGTAAGACCACAAGCATGAGCCAAAGACCAAAAGATACGATGAACTGGTTTTTTTTTTTTTTTTTACTTTTGTCGCGAAAATAGTAGTAACGTACGTGGTACTCAAACCGAACGCGAGCCGACGACCAATGCATCAGCGGCCGAGCCGCCTAGCTCTCCCGCTCCTTCTGACATCCCAGCCACTTGTATCTAGCACGCACCGTCTATGTGCTCGTGTGGGTGGCGCAGAAGACCCCGCGGCCCCTAAGACACCGCTCTGCCCTACTACTTTCTTACTCCGAAAGGTATAATTGAGCCTAATGAGCGCGGCCTTGTACAAGATCTACGAAAGTGACGCGTCGTAGCCGCCTTTTAATGTCAATCAACCAAGCTTCGAAAGAATAGGTTGTGGGAACCTCGTTGACGCGACCCCCTTGCGATGATTACCTGCCACCAGCAGTCTCGACCGAGATCGATAACGCTGGCAGATTCATGTCTTCGCACGTGACTTTGAATTTTCATTATATCGCCGCGGCGGCGCGGTGCACGACACAAAAGGAGGCATTTCATCCTCGTCCACATTCGAATTGTCTACAAATCGATACGATTCGTAAAAAAAAAGTCAGCAACAACAACAACAATGACATGTATGGATGTTACGTGGGCGTTCCATTGGTTACTTCCAGGACAAGAAAAACTCGTGCAACGACCTTCCCCATCCTGTGTCGCGCTTGAAATTCTCATCGAATCATATGTCGCGGTAATTGTAACAAAATTTCTTCAGTCTATGGTACCACGAGAGTAGATATTTGTCGTTTTACCCGCGATATCTCGTAGATGAAGAGACGGTGGGGATTTGTGAGCCAGGTCGCCGTAAAACCCGTTGAAGGCATATTACTCGCGAGCACATGAGAAAAATGGGCAGCCGCGGAGGGCTGCACAGCGGACCAGGTAGTATACGACTGAAATACGGTAAAGACGCGAGCATAAAATGAGCTATGAATTATTCATTAAATCGGCTCGGTCTGCTCGCACTCCCCCCTGTTCCAACCCTAGACCATCACACGTCTTGCCTGCCGCGACCTCGACAATTTAGGAAATGCGAAAGTGGGTGGGATTCCCCGCACCATCCCGAGTAGAAATCCTGCTCCGGCTACGAAAAATACCTGATCAGGCATCCTGATTTTTTTTTCATGCCTCGATCAGGTTTCTTTATCGAGCCCTGATCATTTTTGTGCCACTTTTTCTGATTTCGGTCTGATTACGGTAAAAAATCAATGCCTGATCAGGGTCAATAATCGAGGACTTAATAGGGTGAAAAGTAAAGGCCTGACATGCAGTCCGAAGAGAGAAGTTCGCTGCTGCTTCGGAAACCACCATCTCGTCACATTCTTCATTGCACTGTCAACAAATATTTCATTTAAGGATGTTGAGTCCCAAATCGCAAATGATAATAAAATTCGGAAAATTTGTTACGTTTTTGTATGAAGTATTTCAGAGGTCGTGTAAAAATTTCACGACGACAATTAGGAAGCTCGTTATTGAACAATTAACATTCACAAATTAAATGTTGTCTTATGGAAACTGATTCAACTTTGCAATAAGTTTTTTTTCGTCCTCTCAATTTTGTAATATCTACAATATACTGAAAGCAACGGAAACAAAACGAAGTTTATTGATACATTTTTTTTCTTTTTCTTTTAAAAATTGCTCTTAACAAAATGTTAATTTTTTAATAACGAGCTTCCTAATCGTCGTGAAATTTTAACACGACCTCTTAAATACTTTATACCAAAACATACCAAAATTTCAGAATTTTCTTATCATTTTTCATCTCAACCCTTAAGGAGGTTGAAGTAATGATGATAGAATTCTGAAAATTTGGTACGTTTTTACATGAAGTATTCAGGAGGTCGTATAAAAATTTCATGACGATTAAGAAGCTATTTATTGAACAATTAACATTAACATGTTTCATAGGGATTCAACATCCTTAAATAGGATTTATTTAAATCAAATAGGTTTTTTACCACGATCCTATTTGTTTCAAATATATTTTTTTAAGAATATTCAATAGAATATTTCATAAATCCAGAATAAGTTGAAATACTTCATTTAGAGTTCCAACACAATGGATTTTGTACCATAACCCAGTCAGTTCCTGGCCTTCTGAATGGGTTTTTTTTCGAAGAAAATTTTCTGCATCCACATGGTATCGAACCTAGAACCTACCGGCCTATAGCTACGCATGCTGTCCCTATGCTACCGAGTGTTTGTAGGATTTCAGTGGCATAAGAGACCACATCCATTCCTATAATTATATGTTGTATCATATAAACTATATCAATTAGTTAATATCATTGTGATAATTAGAGAATTTCTCTCTTCGCCCCTCTCTACCCCCCTCCCCTCCGACCTGTGTATTGCAATCGAGACGGACCATTAATTCATGTTTGTCTCTACGAAAATTTTATTCAATTTAGTTTTTTCTAATTAGAAAGATAAATTCACTGGATCCAACTAAATTGTTTTCGACACAGAAGAAACCGAGTCGCAGATTTATTAGGAATAAATAAAATATTAGGAATGATAGGAGATATGTACGCATAGACTCAAAATTATGTCTCGACGTTTTGACGACGCGCTAATATATATATATATATATATATATATATATATATATATATATATATATATATATATATATATATATATATTATATATTATATATTATATATATTTAATAATAATAATAAATAATAAATAATATATATATATATTAGCGCGTCGTCAAAACGTCGTATATATATATATATACACTGCCGGCCAAAAGTATGGATACACCTATTAGACAAATTTCGCGCGGCACTAAAAGTTTCATATCTCTGTGAAAAAAAAAGATATCCGGATTTCCAAGACGACATTTTAAAAGGGACAAATGAAGCTTCACTTGGCGTTTTGGAAAAAAAAAATCGATTTTTTTTAGACCCGGGGCGTCATTTTGATTATGGCCGTTTTTTGGCTGTTTAAAATCGGCTGCACGTCTTCGGGACATGTTTGTTTGGCATTTTTTTTCAATGAACCTTAAAAGATAGAGCAATAGCTATAGTTTCCTTTTTTAGAAAGTTTCGTACGATTTTTTTTCACCGAGTTATCGGTTTTTTTTCTCAAGAAGACAATTTTGAAAAGATGCTGCTGAAGTGAGAAACTTTGAGGTTTAGAGAAAATTGCCAAAGGGAAAAAAAGTTGCGATACATTGTATTGAATCGAGCAGAATTTTTTCAAATTTTTTTTTTTTTTAATCTGTTGCTCCAACATTGAATGAAAAAAAAATTTTTTTTTTCAATTTTTTCTTCTCAACTTTTAGCCGCACAAAGCATCCACCTCTTACCTCATCTAAACACAAGGAGCGGAAATAAAGCTTTACATTTTACCTTTGTGGAGCGTAAAAAAATTCTATTTCTCGCGAGTCGATATTCTATTTCTCTCGTGTTCTTTTTCTCGCTCTCTTTTTCGCTCGTCGTTTTTGTTTACATTTTTGATTCCTTGGAATAATGTGACGAGTGTCGCGCTGACAAAGCTAGTTAGTTGTGCGAAAACTTGGAACGCGAACACGTGTGGTCTACAATCGATAAGTTTTTACGCAAATTTTTTGTTCTTAACGGATCAAAATGGCACGGAAAAAAGAAATTCCACTGTATAAAAGAGGGGCTATTGTCGCGAATTGCGCGATAAGCGATTGTCGTACAGAGACATTGCCAGACAAACTCGCGTGTCTTTGAAAGGAGTGCAGACGACCATCGGGGGACATTTAACAAGTCCGAGACGTATTTCAATCGCAATCGTCCGGGTCGACCCCAAGTGACAACGTCCTCAGACGATCAAAATATCGTCGTCGTTACCGGCAAAAAATGTGGATGTTTTGTGCGGTTAAAAAATGAGAAAAAAAATTGAATTTTTTTTATTTTTTTTATTCAATGTTGGAGCAAAAAATTTTGAATAAAGATTTTGAAAAAATTCTGCTCGATTCAATACGGTGTATCGCAACTTTTTTTCCTTTTGGCAATTTTCTCTAAACCTCAAAGTTCCTCATTTCAGCAGCATCTTTTCAAAATTGTCATTTTGAGAAAAAAATGCTATAACTCGGTGAAAAAAAATCGTACGAAACTTTCTAAAAAAGGTAACTATAGCTGTTGCTCTATCTTTTAAGGTTCTTTGAAAAAAAATGCCAAAAAATGTCCTGAAGACGTGCAGCCAATTTTAAACAGCCAAAAAAAAAGCCCAAAAAACGGCCATTTTTAAAATGGCGCCCCGGTTCTAAAAAAATCAAATTTTTTTTTCCAAAACGCAAAATGACGCTCCATTTGTCCATTTTAAAATGCCGCCTTTGAAATCCGGATATCTTTTTTTTTCACCGAGATATCAAACTTTTAGTGCGGCGCGGAATTTTTCTAGGTGTATCCATACTTTTGGCCAGCAGTGTATATATGTATGTATATATATATACACTGCTGTATATATATATATGTATATATATATACACTGCATATATATGGATATATATATATGATGATGATGATGATGATTATTACACGACGATGATTACACGATATTTCGGAACAACAGACCTTGTTCCTTGAATTGTTTTGTAAAACTTTGATCAATCGAGAGCCCAAAAGCTATTGGGAGTACATTAAGCTGAAAAGAAACCTGACAGTATTAGTCTATCCATCAATATTTGTAAGCTAGTGGCCGATTTACTTGAAAACAATTTTTAAAAACCCATTTTTTGCACTCTTTTTCAAATAAATGTAAAGAGTGGAGGGGAATTTTTCCGCCAAAAATCAATAAAAGGGTCTTGAAGAAAATGAATGTGAATCGAGCACAAACTGAGACTTCCTCTGTCCCCATATTTGACCCCGCGAAAAGCACGTACTTTGCTCGTAAATGTTCCGATAGTAACGGTGGTGCTTCGTATCGTGGCTCAACGGCGCGACGAAGGCGGGAAGAAAGAAATCGCGAAAGTGGAGCCGCGCCGCGAGAGGCTCCTAGAAATGCGATGACCTTACAACGAAACCTGCAAGAATGTCGATACAATGGCCAGGTGAAGCATAATATACAACATGGGGAATAAGAATGAAAGATAGAGAGAGGGGGGGGGGGGGGGGGGGGGGAAGGCTAGAGTGATGGAAAAAAGCGCAGCAACAATGCTTTCGTTCTTCAATCTCCAAGCTTTCGTCACCTCTCTCATTTTACGAGGGTGGACAACTTTGACTCGGCGATAATACGTAGTCTGTGAAATTTGAAAACGAGGGAAAAAGACATCGCAAGCAAACGGCCGATTTTTTTTCCTACCACATCCTGGTTGTACACCGAGATTCGAGCAAAGGTACCTTTCAACCGCGCGCGCTTTTAATCCCGTGTACTCCCTCCGTAGGCTTTCTCTCCTTTCCTTTCCCTCAACGATAGAAGTTCGATGTGAGAGAAATTGTAGACAAGACCGAGCAGGGTGGCGCCTCGTCCTTTCATTCAGGTTAAATTTTGAAAGACGATGATGGGGCAATTTAATCAAGATCGGCAGCACTCTCTTTGTTTCCCCCTTGATACAAAATGGAATGCGTTCAAGTATGGACACGACCAGTCCAATTACAGCAAAGATTTAGTCCGTTCCGAACAGATGCGAGAATGCGCTCTCATTATACGGGCGCAAAAATATGGTACGTTCGGATATAGAGTTTCGGAGGAGAGTACAAAGGCGGCGAGGCTTTTCTGGGGCGTGCTGATATTCGCACAGAGATCCGAGGAGGAGTTTCGCCCGATGCTCTGACCGGGGCTTTCGAGAGCTGAAATTCCCTTGCCACGGATAAAGGGATCAACTGGGTGGTGGTGGCGGTGGTGATGACGTAGGCGATCGCAATGGATGTGTCTGAAGTTCGCATCGTTGCTAAGCAACGAAATTTTTCATTTTTTATATTTTTAACTTTCGATCTATTTATTGCTCAGTCCGCTTCGAGGTGCCTATAAAAGATCATTCAAAACATTTTAAGGGATTTCGGCAAGAAAAACCCGCCCTTCATGGGGGTAAAAGTTGTAAAAAGTTGAAAAAAAAAATTATATCTCCCACGCAATAAGGATAGTCATCTTTTTTATTGGCGCTACGGTTAGACCGACCATAAAGGAGACGAGAAAAATAAAATGAGCGATATTCGTTAACCGGAACTCACCCTTATCGGGGGTGAAAGTTGTAAAAAGTTGAAAAAAAATTATATCTCCCACGCAATAACAAAAGTCATCTTTTTTATTGGCGCTACGGTTAGACCAACCATAAAGGAGAAGAGAAAAAAAATGAGCGATATTCGTTAGCCGGAACTCACCCTTATCGGGGGTGAAAGTTGTAAAAAGTTGAAAAAAAATTATATCCCACGCAATAACAATAGTCATCTTTCTTATAGGCGCTACGGTTAGACCGACCATAAAGGAGACGAGAAAAATAAAATGAGCGATATTCGTTAACCGGAACTCACCCTTATCGGGGGTGAAAGTTGTAAAAAGTTGAAAAAAAATGATATCTCCCACGCAATAACAAAAGTCGTCTTTTTTTATTGGCGCTACGGTTAGACCAAGCATAAAGGAGACGAGAATAAAAAATGAGCGATATTCGTTAACCGGAACTCACCCTTATCGGGGGTGAAAGTTGTAAAAAGTTGAAAAAAAATTATATCTCCCACGCAATAACAAAAGTCGTCTTTTTCATTGGCGCTACGGTTAGACCAGCCATAAAGGAGACGAGAAAAAAAAGAGCGATATTCGTTAGTCGGAACTCGCCCTTATCGGGGGTGAAAGTTGTAAAAAGTTGAAAAAAAAATTATATCTCCCACGCAATAACAAGTCATCTTTTTTATTGGCGCTACGGTTAGACCAACCATAAAGGAGACGAGAAAAAAAAATGAGCGGTATTCATTAACCGGAACTCACCCTTATCGGGGGTGAAAGTTGTAAAAAGTTGAAAAAATATTATATCTCCCACGCAATATTGGCGCTACGGTTAGACCAACCATAAAGGAGACAGAAAAAAAAATGAGCGATATTCGTTAGCCGGAACTCACCCTTATCGGGGGTGAAAGTTGTAAAAATTAAAAAAAAAATTATATCCCACGCAATAACGATGGTCATTTTTTTTATTGGCGCTACGGTTAAACCAACCTAAAAGAGCCAGGAAAAAAATAATGAGCGATTTTCGTTTGCCGGAACCCACCCTTATCGGGGGGTGAAAGTTGTAAAAAGTTGAAAAAAAAATTCTTTCTCTCACGCAATGAAGATAGTCGTCTTTTTTATTGGCGTTACGGTTAAACGAACCATACAGGAGTCAGGAAAAAATAATGAGTGAATTTCGTTTGCCGGAACTCACCCTTATCGGGTGGTCAAAGTTGTAAAAAATCGTATCTTCCATGTTATCGAGATTTTTGAAAAATCGTGTCTACTGTCTTTTGAGGGGTCTCCGGACACCGGTCCCACTGGCTGAATTTCGCAAATTTTTGGACGAATTTTTTTTCAAGTGTTGTTGAAATGTTGCTCTTTTATGTGCTTAACATTTCGAATAAAATATTCCAAGAATTGTATTTTCCAAAAATAGAGAAATGATCTTTGACACTCTCGTGATAACGCGCGAGGAGGAAAGAAACCGCGAGAGCAAATGACAAATAGAGAAGAAAAGTATCGAACGAGAGGGAATAGAGGCGGATGCGATAACCGACCGCTGGCGCGCGCGCGCCGCCCGCCCCGTTCGGAACATGAAAACGGACGCCCGCAGTTGGGTGCAAACTTTTTTACGACGCCGAGGACTTGCTTTTTTCCATAATGGTCCTTCGGGGTGGGATCTGTTTGGACTCTGTCTCGTCCCGTTTTTGTTCCTGTCGCTGATCTAGGGAGGCGACGCGAAGCGCAGCGGAAGAGAACAATCTGGTCTCAAAGTTGTTGTTTGCGCTTTCGTGTATTCGATTGTTCTCTTTCTCTGCGCTTCGTCGTCGCCGCCGCCCTTGATCCGCGACCAGGGAGGCGAATCAAGGTCTACGAATCATGAGGGATTCCATTTTTTTTTCAAATGACACCTTTGCGACTCCTCGTTCTCACCGTATAAGTATACACAAATATTCGAGCGCAACGATTTTTTTTTTTTTTTTTTTTCATAAAATGTCAGGCCTCTTTTCCGGTAGCAAAGCTACCCAAATGCGTGCACACGTCGACACAAACATGTATACCGATGATGCGCCGTAGCGTAGAGCGCGAACGCGTCTCACATTCCGCATGAACGAAATATTCTATATCCTCCTCCGACCGTCACAAGAGCACGACGTGCACCGCGTGAGACGAGACGCCGGTATTTGGATGTATATACGCGTGCACCGTGTATGCGCCGCTCCGACATCGTCGCGGGTTCCGGTCTTTCACTACGTGGTTGAAATTGGAGAAAATTGGGAGAAATAGCAAGAGGACGCCTCGAGAATGCCGAGGGGCGCGATATATCTCCCAGCATCCAAACGGAATTTCATTCGTTCGATCGATTTAATTGAAGGTTTCTCGTCTCATGTAGCAAAGAGAGCGGCGCTACATGAGACGAGTCGGGCTTATAAATCAGAGCCCGACTGGTTGCCTCAACAGAACCCAATCGAAGCCATGAAGCAACCCTATTACTGCCCTATATGATCAACTTTATTAGTGGATACATAGCAAGCGAGGTGTTTAGCAATAATGAAAACTATTTTCTTCAAATAAAGGATTATATTTATTATTCACCTCGAAATTAGAAAATAAAAAACAAGTTCAGTTTTACAGTTTATATTGTATGCCCTGTAACAACCACTCTCCTGATGAATCCCGTCTGGGGCCTTTACCATTTTACTCGCTACGACCTTTTTTAAATAAATTACCCAACCCTGTTATTTTCCTGTCGGGGCCTAGTCCGATTATGTTGGGGAAAACCCTAGTAGGGAATCCATATTCAAACCCTCACGGGGCCCGATTCTTTTTATGGTTGCCCCCCTCATTTCTTTCACGGGACTGGACCAAAGTTGGTACAATATTGGCTTGAACTTGGGCCAATGTTGGCACAGGCGTCGGGCCGCTCTTAATACCAACGATGGTATTAAGTCTTGCCTGACTTGAGTCGACCTTGGCACGAGCGTCAGCACCAACGCTGGTACGATATTGGCTGTAACTTGGGCCAACCTTGGCACTACTGTCGGGCCGGTGTTGAGTCCAACGTCGGTACGATATCGGTAGCCAGCCTTGGCTCGATGATATCATTCCGACAACGGTCCATTAATGGACCGACATCCATGCCAGAGAACGGCCAACCATACAGGAGAGTTGGCGCACTACGGGGCCAATGTCGGACCAGTTGTACATTTTTTCATGGGATGGCTCACTAAAGACATCTAGCGGAACCCGTAAAAAATTTGCCGGCGCTGAAGATATGGCCGACGCTTGGTACGATATTCAGCACCAACCACTAATACCCAGCGTTGGTCCTTTATACGGGCCAATGAGTTGGCCATGATTCTGCCAGTGCTCATTTGAAGCATACCAAACCAACGAACACCCAACCTTGGGCCAAATATCGATTTCCAACTGTCAGCCAACTATCGGGTCCCAGTGTTGCCCCTGAACGTGGGCCAATCGGTTGATCATGGGGTGAAAAACGACGCAACCGACCCAACTTCGAGCCAGCGTCACGCCAATCATATGCTACCATTGGCCGATGAACGGCAGCACTACCGGTTTAGTGTTGCGCCACGGTAAGAGTAATCTCTTCGGTCCAACGCTGGGATGTACGGTTGTCCGATAGTAGGCTTACCGAAAGGCCTAACAGTTGGCCGGGTATTGGCCCAACATTGGGCCCAGGTTTGGGGTCGGTTGCGTCGTTTTTCACGGGACGGGATACTATTTCCGTGAATACTCCGAATGTATCCCCGCGCGACGAGTCACGTACACTTGCTACCCGACACGATTTTCATCCATTGATAATGGCAAGTTAAGGGAAAAGGACGACGAGCAAGTAGTGCGCAAAGTCTGGCTAAATAAATGCCCAAAGTAAAAGGAATGCTGTAAAGCAGTCCAAATTTTTCTGTCTCTCTATAATCGATTCTGGACGAGGAAAAGAAAAGTAGGCCTGCCTGCCTCTCTCTCTCTCTCTCTCTCTCTCTCTCTCTCTCTCTCATCCGTCGCGGATATCATCCTCTCTCGATTAGTTTAACGCGTCCATAGCCTACGAACCTTTTTCGCGAGAGTATCGGCTATTCGAGGCAAACTTATAAAGAGCGTCGAATCCCTTGCGTTCCTAGCATTATGCATTATTCAAGGGAGGCACGCCGACGAAGCGACAGCAGCGACGAGGCGAGACAAAGTTACTTTGAAAAGTTTTTTACGCGGCGCTCGGTTGCTTCCGCGGATAAACGAGGATAGCGTGTTCGCGGTGCTTTCCAATTTGCGGCAAACGATCCGTGACCGGAATCGCTTGCTCGCGTATTCGCGAGAATACTACTCGGAAAACGTCCCTCCGAACATGAACCCAAACTCAATTTTGAAAGAAAACCGCGGCTGCCCTTGAGATCCACTCTCAACGATAGTCGTCATATTTTCGTGTTACTTGAGAAAGGTTGGGGGGGGGGGGGGGGGGGAGTTGCTTCATTCTTCGCGAGGACGGCTACCCATTGAAAAGTGAAGGTAGGATCACACGAGAGACCGCGGATCGACTCTCTCCGTCGCACAAGAAAATGCACGGTCGCAAATTTAACGATACACCCTTCACACATGCCCGACTAACGTAGAAAGTGAAAAGGCACGCACGCATTTTTTATCGTTCCTACTAGATTTTTTTCTTCTCCTTTTGCTCGTATCTCGACTGCTTCGACGATTTCATCTTTTCTCAAAAAGACTATATACGATATAGACTTTTCTATATACGATATAGACTTTTTGAGAAAGAATTTTCGAAAAAGACTTTTTGAGAACGTGAGTTACAGATGACGTTGCGAATGAAAAAAATCCTTAAATCGATATGTCGTGATGACGTAGCCAACATTAGCCAACTGCGGCCGCACCAGCCGGAATAGATAATCGGACAAATACAATTTAGACTTATGTAGTTCTGTGAGCTTGTCGCTTTCAATTCGAACGCAATTAAGCCGATAATATTACATATATTTGTTAATCCATCCATTTTTCAACAATCCAACATGGTGTATTGTAACATACGTAGATGATGCGAAAAATCAGATATTAAGTAGACTAAACACGGCCGCTTGTAACGGCTGCCAACACCGAATAATCAAAATTTCGGTTACGTAAAATAAATAAATTTTAGCTAATAGATATGTGGAATGCATATAATTGACTGTTTAAAAACGTTATTAATCGTTTTTGTTCGTTGACATTGCGAATAAGTTATTAGTCAAGTTGAAATGTGGCAAACGCGCCATTTAGTTCTCAGTAGCTGGTATCAATGGGCTCACATACGAACGCCAGATCGTAAGCGCGTAGCTGTCAAACATCCAGCGCGAATTGGGTTTTTTTTTTGTTTAGTGAAAATGAAAAGACGGAAGGGAAAATGCAAACCGAAAAAGAGTACAATCGATTGTTGGAGCAAGTACAGTACAGCAAGTACAGTAGTTGAGCCGGAAAATGAATGCACAGTCGAGGCACGACGCGTAATTGGTTTGAAGGTTATGTCAAAACACATGCACTGCAGCTTCTGTAAAGAATGACTTAATATGTTTAAATACTCTTTACGACACCGCGGTAAGAAATTTATAGCAAGGAAGCAATAGTTTGTGTGTTTTAAACTTTGGCACCTATTCAAAATGGCCAACTTGACAGCAGCGTTGCCACGTGTCGTAGGGCGCTTTATCGTTTAACGAGAATCAGCTGAAATTTCCTGTGTTATTTCACGAATATCTCGATAACGAGACGGACAAACCGCTGTACTCTTCGTTGAAATTATTCATAAAAATCTTAAGAACTTCTTCGCTTATTCCCATTCAATTCTTACTGTGTTTATTATGTTGCGACAGTCGTATTAGAGTTCTAATGACACTTTTGCTATGTCGCCCGTGTATAACAGTCTAACATCATCAAGCTCAGCAATCACGCAGACGAAGTACTTGAAATTTTACACGGAGTCATAACAGCTGTTTACAAATATCCTCGATAAATTTCAGCAAATTCTTACTATTTCACGAGAGTTGAGCAACCACCTCAAACAAGTAAAAACTGGTGCAGTGGAAAACATCGCAACTCATCTCATCCAGGGATCTCAGGATCGAAAGCACGCTACGGCGTAAGCGTTTGTCTGATATAATTTTTTATTGAACCATTCATATATTTACAGCGCAAATATCATAATCGTAATTATTAAACAACAAAGAAGATCGTAAGAGGGTGCAATGATGTAAATAATGTGCAAAATAAATTACGATATATATATATATATATATATATATATATATATATATTGTGACGGGAATAATTTTCTCTTAACGGAAACGGGAACTAGACTCGAGACCTGGTGCGAGAGATCCGTCACCTTCGGCCGTTCTTCCCGTGTTCGTGCCTCCGCAGTACCCGGGGCGCCAGAGACTTTGTTTCTCCGGTCGTCTCAACCGGAATAAACCGGGGTCGGGAGATCAAACCCGACCCGCCAGGCGGAGACTGGAGATCTCCTTGATTTTTGGTCTCCCCCGGAATCCTAACCGGGTTCGGAGACTGGAGTTCTCCTCGATTTTTGATCGCCGGAATCGTTTAACCGGACTGAACTGGAGGCATTTTCACGGGGAGGAACGGTTGCGGTATAGCACGGCCGCTCAGGCTGTGGGTTGTGGTAGAGGGGTCGGGATTCACCAGGAGTAGCGTAACTTCGATCGGTAGCTGTCACTAGTCGCGACACTGGTACTTCACAATAAATAAAATTATATTTTATTTTATTGTGCGGGAGCAGGTGGGTTTACCACCCGAGAACCTTAAACGTAGGCGGTATCCCAAGCGAAACACGAACGAAAATATGCCATACGCACGGGAACGAGAGAACACCCGATGTGTATCTCAAGCGCGAGAACGAGAGCGCGACGTCACGGGCGCGAGAGAGACCACGATACGTCTCTCCATCGCGAGGGCCGTGGCCCGACGACAGATCGTCAACGACACTCCCGAGATCTTCGAGAACCGTCATCGATCGCGATCCGGGAAACACTACTATCTCACCTGAAAATTCGTTAACTCTTCCTCGCGCGACCAAGGCCGGCATGCGAGGGATTATGCGAGAGCGAGACCGAGCGTATCAACAGACAGAAAAAATGTCAACACGCTCGCGAGATCGGACCGTGCGAAATCGCCGGTTCAAGCGAGAACTTTATCTCGTATAATATCGAGAGCTGAAATATTATTTCGGGAGCTGGAATATTCTGTTAGAATATTCCTTTCGGAATCTATCTTTTCTGCCCGAGTTACCCCACAAACGGAACGGTAACAAATCGGGGCCTTTTCTCGTCGGTAGCATGGAGGCTCTCGGAGATCGCATCCCCGGGTCACCATGCGAGAGCGGGCAAAGCTTCCCTTCCGAAGCGCGGCGCGGAGGTCTCCAGCCTCCGCCCGTAACCCAAACGGCCCGCTCTCCAGCACGATGCACCACTACAGTGGGGTACCGGCATCTCAGCCGGGTGTGCCCCGATTCCCCGAGAGGCCTCGTTGGCGGCTTCCCTCGGCCGGGATTGCTCGGTGCGTTGAGCGCTACGCCGCTCGACCGAGTTCCGCTCGCCAACCAAACACAACAAAACGGAATCGACAAACACTCAGACGCACAACAAGGGGAGAAAGGCCTCTAACAATCGTCGCGGTAGCGACTCGGGCAAAGGCACGTGACCCACGTGCCCGGTAGCGGATCTTGGGACGTGATTCCGAAAAATCACGTCACAATATATATATATATATATATATATATATATATATATAGCCGCAATTCTCAACACGGCCTCCATCTGGAAGCCACATACTCTTCGAATTACATAAAGAGCCGTAAATGTCTTAAAACTAAAATATATATAGCCGCGATTTTTTTTTAATCTAGTCGTCACCTAATTTTTTGTTCCCAGTCACTAGCTGAAAAAACAACTAGGTCATGGCCAGGTCAGAAATATTATACAGCCGTGAGATATTTCTTTCTATCTAGTCACCGTGTAATTTTTTGTATTCAGTCACTAGGGGAACGAAGCGTTACAAGACTGCGTATTCAATAGCTAAAGCGGCTAGCTAATGGTTGTTTGAAACATAACTTTACTAACTTGTGACTAGGCGGCGATGAGTTACGGTTTTCACTCGGGGTAGAATACACCGTCGTCTTTTTTCGTTAAGCTCAGCTGTATCTCTCTCTCTCTCTCTCTCTCTCTCTCTCTCTCTCTCTCTCTCTCTCTCTCTCTCTCACCCACTCAAACCAAACAAGCAGCTCGCAATCGTGCTCAGAATCGCTTTACATTCGGTACATACAAATATATATACATAGATCCGAGCGAGGAACGCGCTTGATCTCTCGGATCAACTCTGCATACACCTTTGGGGAATAGGAGGCGCTTTCTCATTGTCTATTATGCACCAACAGTTTATCGGTAGCGGGGCGTAGCCGACGAGCTTGCCCGGGAATCGGCTGGTAGAAGCGGACAACAAAGACGAGACTCGAGCATTGGCGACGCAGTTGTGTACGGTTTGCCGCACACGGTCCCTTCCTTGGGTAAACACGTTGTTTGCGGCCCCCGGCGGCAGCGGTCAATTGACGAAAGCTGCGACCCACTGCATGGTTGACCGAACAAACACAAGACAAAGGAGAGGATACAGGGCAAGACAAGTTTCCAAGAACGGACAACGAGGCAAGAGCTTCAAACTTTTCAACGGACAACGAAGGGGCTGCATTTTTTCTCGTATCCGCGATCCAATATCAATCTGGTAAGGATCGATCGGATAAGATTTCGGAAAGGACATATTTTCCCCGGTGGTGAGATAGACGGGACGAGGGTGCAAGGAAATAATCTGCCGGCTGACGCGATCATTCTCGAGAGGCTCAGGCCGAAGCGTCTCCTTTCTACTTCCCGTACAAGCGCGGGTAAACAACGAGTCTCACAGTGAGCCAATCGCATCGATATTGCGAATTATTGAAGGGTTGCGTACGCAAGTTCCTCTCGAAGGCGGACGTACGCAGCCAGGAGCGACGGTGACAAGTTTGCTTACGCGCTGCAAACATCCGAGAGAAGACGAAGAAGGAGATTCGTAGGAGAGACGAGGAGGCCTTGAGTATAGCGCATGTAATGAGCGTGGAGCTCAAATTTGCACCGAGCTAACGAGTACAACGGTGCGCAAATGATCAGTGTGATAATTGATCCGGTCAGCAGTAACGTTCGATTATCTTTGAGGACGTGCGTCTGTTGAGCTGAACTTTCGATTACGTTCCAAGTTTTCATTCAATTTTTTTGCCACGACATCGCAACGAGACTCACGGCCCGCGACACAACGCATCCAAATGCGAATCCCATCGTTTGCCAAATTCGAAAAAAAAAGGGACGGGAGCTCGTCGATTCCCGCTATCGAATGAGGAGGTTCGCAATTTCATCAACAGGACGCGATTCGATAAATAATCCGTCCACCTCGCGCTTTTAATAGATGGAGATGAATACGCCACCACCACCGCCTCCTCCGCCGCCGCCGTCACCGCCGCCGCCGCCGCTCGCCTTTTTATACCGATTACTTTGCTCAACGCAACGCGAAAGAATAGCATGCAGGGGCAGACGGAACCTTTGACTTTTTTATTTTCTTCAGGCAACGTCTCGCAAGAAGAAGAACAAACATAAAAACAAGACCGTCCGACTATATACCTGTATATCCTGACTTCAGTCGAATCGGCGGAATCTCTCGTTCTTATATGATACTGAAGTTCGCATCGTTGCGCACGCAACGAAATTTTTTTTTTTCGCTTCTTGTTTTTTGATTATTAACTAGTTGATTTAGGTGTTTAATGAAGAAAAAAACATGTATCCGCTATGTACGTCTCCCGGAACTCACCCTTAGGGGGGGGGGGGCTGAAATTTGAAACACATCGTATTTGCCGAGGTGCGTCGATTGCACACTTTGTTTTTCGATATTCGCATTGCGGAGCTCTAAAAAGAAGCCTGGGAACAATTTGTATGATTTTCGAGTTCCGGAAGCCACCCTTAGGGGGAGTGGTGAACTTTGAAAAAAATCGTATCTGGCGAGGTGCGTCGATTGCACACTTTGTTTTTCGATATTCGCATTGAGGAGCTCGAAAAAGGAGCCTGGGAACAAGTTGTATGATTTTCGAGTTCCGGAAGCCACCCTCGGGGGGGGGGGGGGGCGTTGGCTTTGAAAAAAATCGTATCTGCCAAGGCGCGTCGATTGCACACTTTGTTTTTCGATATTCGCATTGAGGAGCTCGAAAAAGGAGCTTGGGAACAAGTTGTATGATTTTCGAGTTCTGGAAGCCTCCCTTAGGAGGAGGGGTGAACTTTGAAAAAAATCGTATCTCCCGAGGTGCGTCGATTGCACACTTTGTTTTTCGATATTCGCATTGAGCAGCTCTAAAAAGAAGCCTGGGAACAAATTGTATGATTTTCGAGTTTCGGAAGCCACCCTATGAAAAATATACAAACTGTTCCCAGGCTCCTTTTTCGAGCTCCTCAATGCGAATATCGAAAAACAAAGTGTGCATTCGACGCACCTCGGCAGAGGCGATTTTTTTCAAATTTCACCCCCCCCCCCCTAAGGCTGGCTTCCGGAACTCGAAAATCATACAAACTGTTCCCAGGCTTCTTTTCAGAGGTCCTCAATGCGAATATCGAACAACAAGGTGTGCAATCGACGCACCTCGGCAGATACGATTTTTTTCAAATTTCACCCCCCCCCCCCCCCCCCTAACGGTGGCATCCGGAACTCGAAAATCATACAAATTGTTCCCAGGCTTCTTTTTAGAGGTCCTCAATGCGAATATCGAAAAACAAAGTGTGCAATTAACGCACGTCGGCAGATACGATTTTTTTCAAAGTTCAACCCTCCCCCTAAGGGTGGCTTTCGAAACTCGAAAATCATACAAATTGTTCCCAGGCTTCTTTTTCGAGGTCCTCAATGCGAATATCGAAAAACAAAGTGTGCAATCGACGCGCCTTGGCAGATACGATTTTTTTCAAAGCCAAACCCCCCCCCCCCCCGAGGGTGGCTTCCGGAACTCGAAAATCATACAAATTGTTCCCAGGCTCCTTTTTCGAGCTCTTCAATGCGAATATCGAGAAACAAAGTGTGCAATCGACGCACCTCGGCAGATACGATGTTTTAAAAATTTCACCTCCCCCTAAGGGTGAGTTCCGGGAGACGTACATGGCGGATACATGTTTTTTTTTCTTCATTAAACACGTAAATCAACTAGTTGATCATCAAAAAACCAAAAGTAAAAAAAAAAATTTCGTTGCGTCTGCAACGATGCAAACTTCAGTATCATCGTTCTTATACACCGACAGAAACCTCTATTGATATTAACTAAATGCGTATATTTGATTTTTTTAAATTTGCATTAACTAGATTTTTCGTGAAATCAAAGTTTTTCCATTGCATTGTATTTATTTTTCAAAAAATATAAATGTCAGTTTCAAATCGAAACGATATATAAACGAGCGACGATTTAGCGAAGCAAGTTTTTGGTTTTGGCCAAAACGGGAAGTTTTTCTTTCGAGCCCATATCGATCTGATTTGACTCCCTGAATACGAATTGACGATCAATTCTCCCCGATACCGGTAATTTTATGCTTGTTTCTTTCATCCTCAAAAGTTCGTGAAGCAGACGCTTTACACGCTCACAGGAGGTGTATATTTAAGCGTTCGGCAAAAACTCGGCGATATCCGTAATCAGCGGAAAATGTCCCACCTGGTTGACTCTTGAAACAGTTTAAAAGTTGGATAAAAAAGCGTTCGACCCTTTCATGACCACTTTTCTGAAATCGCCAAAATTGCGAAATTTTAAAGGGCGTATTTTGGCGGGTTTTGAAAAAGATTTCCGTTGAGTTGAAGGATGTCACTTGAGAAATGGCCGTAAACGAGGCAAAGGGGAACCTACGTATGTATGGAAAAATCGACAAAATTCGAAGGTACGTCTTTGAAATTCTGTTAACAATTGAAAAATCGTCAGCGCTTGATAGTTCAAACGGCATTTTGAAGAGCAAACAATAACGAACAGAACGAGGCCAGAACCAAAACGAAAAATAAATGAGCGGTCATTGAGCGAAGAAACTTTTTTTCTGGCCAAAGTGCGAAAAAACTTGGATAACATTTTTTTTCCCAAGTTCACATCGACGTATTGTTATTCACTGAATCAGCTACAAACAAGTGAAAGGCCCCTAATCAATTTTCGAACTATTCTTTGATATCTCATAGTGCTTCAATGATTCATTGCGAAAAAACAAGGTCCTCGAAAATAATAATAATAATAACTTTCTATGTTGCGCCTTGATAAATTTGACACGCGATTTAGTTTCAACGTTGTTCGTAGTCTATATCTGATCATTTAATTTTTTTCGAATATCAGCGCTCTCCTGTGTAGTTCGTGGACGTCATAACACCAAGGACATTCTCCGATGTCATTGAAATGCAGTTTTGAAATTGAGATTTTCAAGTATTTGGTAATGAAAGAGCTCCTTAGATTTTGATCTTTTTGATAGTCCTTCTTCTGTATAGATGAATTAATTATCCAAATTGGAGCAACTCATTTCCAAGACTAGAGCTTCTAAATCATAATTCTCAGCTGGAACTAATTACTGTGCTGCAGTGTACGAATTTTCAGCATCCACATCTCTGCCAAACGATTGAGGAATCGAAACCACGAACATGCGGCATCGTATGCGCGCCGTCTTTCAGTCTGACTGAAAGACTCACGGGGACTAAACTTGACACTTGAAATGATTCTTTGCGCGATGGGTTATTTGAAAGTCTTTTCTTGTTTTTCTTTTCATTCGTACAGTTGTTAACTATTTTCAGATAAATAGCGTATGCTGGTCGACGTGAGCTCATACTAAACCTTTCATAGGCCTTTTTTTACAAAATGTAAAAAACAACATGAATGAGGAAATATTTCTTTTTCCGGATACCTACACGTGTATCCGAGTTCGAAGAAACTAATGATTGGCCCAATCCGCGTACCACATAAAAAAATTATACACCATGGCTTATATTATTTTCTAGAGAATTTATTGTGTTTGTTTTTTTTTTCATTATTTTTAACGGATATACGGTTTGAAATGTTATTTTTTAAAAAAACGTCCTCCATGAGCGACCATTTTCTTACCACGTTTTTATTAATTTGCTTTCTATGTTGTCTGTTTGTCTGCTCGGTATAAATTTTGTAATCGATTTTAAACTAACTTCCGGATGAGCTAGAGATTTGAAACTTTGAACATTGCTCAGATCTGAATGGCAAACAAATAAATGGACGGGCAAGTCTGTCACAGAGATAAAAAGAATTGTGAAAAAAATTAATAAAGAAATAAAAAATATAGTTTCGTGAAAGAGAAAAAAAAATAATAATAGCGAATAGTGCATTAGTGACAATTTTTACGATGGTCAAGGAGACAGCCCTCCAACGCAAGCGACGTCTAGAGAAGGACAAGCAACATTTTTTTATTTCAATTTCTATGTCAGATCTGCGGAGTGTTTTTTTTCCACCAAGTGTTGCATACCATTCTACGAGAAATTAAACTGAAAAATTTGAATTATAGAGGCCCCTCGCCAAGTCCGACCCTGGCCGTTTAGAATCAACGCACGGGTATCCACAGCCACCGGGGCCGAATGGATCGTCGTATCGCGTTTCGATATGGAGAGCGCGATAACCTCGGCTATACCGAAATGTTTAGCCCCCGTTCGAACACGCTCAATACCCTCCTACGAATGCGCTCATTCGAATATTAATAGGTATTATATCGAACACGCACGCGCGACCTAGCGTTGCACCTATGTATATATAGGAAGCATCGAGAGCGTTTTGTACGCGGAAAGTGGCAAAAGCCACAGGCATGCCCAACGCGCCGCCCCCGACTTTCGTTCACCTATATGTAAATGTATTTATGTATTGGATAATCCAGTTGCATATGCAGAAGTATGTCGTGGAAATCCATACTCCATCGACGGAAGACCACGCTACCCCTCCAATGTGCTAGACGTGTTCAAAGACGAATATACAAGAGCCCGTTAACTATCTGCAATCTTATACGCTTACGCGTGCAATTGACGAGGGCGCGCGGCCAATTTACAACGCGAGTCTCTTTTTCACTTCGTATACCGCGTCCCAAGTATCCTCGCGGTCGACGAATAATATTTATATCTAAGAAAAAACGATTTTTTTTCTCCCCCTCGTATACAGATCTCGGACGAGAAGTGGAAACGGACGCGATCGCGATAACGCGAACGATAATCGAATGTTACGAAACAAATCGATACGATTAACCTCCACGCTCCGAGTTATCAAGATGCGTCAAAGTCGCAACATGTTTGGGTTTTTACCATTTTTTACTTAAACATTTTCCAAATGTTAAATTTTTCAAAAATATTTACAACACTCGGAATCAGGCGGTTTCGTTGGTCAATTTTGACCGACCCAAGAACAGTTTACCGACCGTTCCGTATTAGTTGGAAAGTTTTTCCAGCGAAATAGCTTTCGAGCAAATCCAGCGTGCGATGTACGCTGGCTCATTAAAATGCGGATACGAAAAGCAGTGGCAAAAAAGCAAAAGAAAAGGAGTTGCGAAGTTGGCCCCATATATATAAAAGAAAAGCGGGAGGGAAGTGATAGTTCTCGTTATTTCGCTCGATACTCGCTGTATTATCCTTCTTTCCACTGTGCGGTCGGGTTAACGGTCACCCGTGAAATATAAACCAGGAAATGTTTTTCGAGCCTTCGACGAACGGTTGTGGAAACAGGAAACACGCGCGGCGTCGAGGGTTCCTCAGCGTAAACGGGCGAAATAAAATTCCGGAAGAGATATAAATTTAAGAAAAAAGAAGAACCATTTGCGGTGCAGCGCGTACACGCCGACATAACCTCGGCTCTCGAACTTGGTATCTTTCCGTCGTAGGATATGTTTTCGGGCAGTTTGAATGAAGAGGGGGAGCCTCGCTACGGCCCCGAGCCGGCACGCGGGGTTTTGCCAAGAAGAGCCAAGGCACTCGCGCAGACCGAGAGAGTATTATATATTTATAACGAAGACGATATGCGTATCGTGACGCTTTGCTTTGTTTCTCTCTCTCTCTCTCTCTCTCTCTCTCTCTCTCTCTCTCTCTCTCTCTCTCTCTCTCTCTCTCTCTCTCCCTCCCTCCGCCCCTCTCTCACACGCATCCCGTGGATGTCTTCCGTTATTGCGTTGTTAATTGCGGGGTGAGGAAACCCAAACACAAACAATCCCAAACAAAATGGCAACAACCGCGTTCAATTGTCTGTTTTTCCCTATATAACGACGGGGGATAAGCAATATCTGTTTCGAAAGGGGGCGTGGACCAGATGTAACCCCGACCTTCGTATAGGCGAACGTGTTGTTGGGCGGGATGCGGCCGGTCTATCCTTTCCCGCCTTTTCGTTGCACAAGAACTTTTTCGACTATTGCGCAAGACGCGTGTTGCTGCGAAGCATGCGTAAATACGACGGAACGGAAACAGAAATAACTGTGCATGTTATTTCCGCGTAGTCTTGAATAATGATAAACAAAACCATCGTTGCGTTTTTTCTCTTATATTTATTGAGAAGCGACTTTATTTCGCAAGAGAAAAAAATTACGAGGCTCGTTTCGCAACGCGACATACTGAAAGTACGCGCGTTACGCGTTCGAGTATTTTGCAGCGTGGGTAAAAGCGTGTACGAAACACGATCCCATGTAGAAATTTGAGTCGGGAGAAAGACCTGCTCCTGATCTGCCTTCCCTAAATAATATCAGGCCATGGTCCGGCCGCCTAGCGAGGATCAGGTTCGCCATGTAACGGGTCTTAGGCTAGACCCCGATTCGCCTTTCCCGTTTCCGGGAACTGATTATAGGAACTGTACATGACAACGATCAAGTACTGGAATGGCTTTTAGCGATCTACGAGAGTAAAATAGATAGAATTAGATGGTATACTGATACACGGAGAGAATTAAAAAGTAATTTTTGTGGTGAATTTCACGGTAAAAATTACCGTGATATATTTCAATGTGGTGACAAGTGAGAAAAACATAATAATTCGTATGCGTCAAGTTTTTTTTAACTCACGTTACAGAAAATTTCAAATACGTAGTTCAAATTTTACTATACAAGAAGGGTAAAAATTGGAGACAGTAAAATTTAGCATGTATGTTCGAAAATTTACCTACTGTCGGTTAAAAATTACCAACCGCGCCGTACGTTATTTTTACGGTGCTGCACAGTAAAATTTACCTGCGTCAACCTCGGAAGAAAAATTCCCTATAAGTGAGTCAGAGATGTGTGCGGCCGTGTAGATGACAAGATAGTCTTTGAGGATTCGGCTTCGATCCGGCCAGTGAAGGTTATTCCAAAGTCAACAGTGGAATTAGAAGATGTTTACGTTTCGGCCCTCTGGTTCGGGTCCTCTTCAGAAATTTTATTTTTCTGTATATAATATGATACACATTTTGTGACAAAATGTCACAGAAAATTATATACAGAGAAATTTTATTTTTCTGTATATAATATGATACACATTTTGTGACAAAATGTGTATCATATTATATACAGAAAAATAAAATTTCTGAAGAGGACCCGAACCAGAGGGCCGAAACGTAAACATCTTCTAATTCCACTGTTGACTTTGGAATAACCTTTGCTGGCCGGATCGAAGCCGAATCCTCAAAAACAATTCCCTATAAGGCTGGTAAAATTTAAATTCTTCGATTGAAGAAATCCTTAGTAAAATGTATTTTTTCTTCAAAAACTGGTGCTATAATAATCATAATAATAACCGAAATAACAATAACCATAATAATAATAATGAATATTATTTACTATTGAAAAATTGGTACAAATTAATGCTGTTTGTTTTTTGTTGGGAACATTTTTTTCTTCCATATAAATTGGTATAGTCAACAAACGGATAAGGAGACAAATCAAATCATTAGAATTTATTTTTCGTTTAATACTAACATTTATTTATAATACATTTTGTACCATCGTAGGCTCGAGTGATGTGACTAATTTGCGCACATATTACTTCGTCATCATTTAAGACGATCGCTACGTGTTACTTTCTCGCAGCGAGATACTGCATGCGACTGAGGCTTCAGGCTAAACTGAACCGGCGATGTACGCAGTTTAGACGAAATTTTTTTGGCAAGTCCCATCGTGCCATAAAGAAATCGCGCTCCCCTACTTACCACCACCACCACCATACCATTCTGAAGTGAAAGGAATGAAGGGGAATTTTTACAATGCAGTGCCTCAAAATTCCCGTACCGTACCGCACGATAATTTTAACCAAGCGCGCACGATAATTTTTACCGAGAGCACAATACATTTTCCTGTAACATTCATTAAATTTTATAACAAATCTTAAAATAACTTTTATAAAGACGATACTTTTTTATAGACATTTCTGAAAGGCATAAAATACTAAAATGCACAGTAAAATTTCGCTGATATTATATATTTTTCAAATTTAAGTTTTGCGTATTTTGTTACACATCGAAATTTACTAGAAAATCTGGTAAAATTTTCTATCTGAAGAAGAAATTTTATTTTATTTTCGTGAAAATCTGTGTTCTACCCAACAATAATAAGCGAAGTTTCAGGGTTGTCATCTGGTTACCGTTACTGCACGGTAATTTTTAACATTTAATTCTCTCCGTGTACTTACCCCTTTGCACTCGAGAAGTGACTCTCGCTTATTAGGGGGCGTACGTAAACTGCGTAACGCAATTTGGGGGCGGGCGGGCAAGGTTTGCGTTAAGGGGGGATTGTCTTTTTTTTTCGCAAAATTTACCGCTTTTTGGGAATTTTTTTGTGACGAAAGTATACAACGGAAAACTTGTGAAACTTGGCATATAGTTTTATTGATCTGTTTACTACATACAAAAAAATTTTTAAACAATTTCATAAAAAAATCCGCCTCCCACCCCCCTCGACGCGCGATGGTCCTTTTTTGATGGTGTGCACGATTTCTCAAAAACTATTCAACCGATTGCCTTCAAAATTGCCTTCAAATTTGGACAGAATGATCAGCTGACATCCTTTTATCGTTTGATGAAGCAAAAAAGCAATACGTTTAATAGTTTTTCATTTATAACAAAAAATCGATCAATTTTTTTCGAAAAATCGATACTTCAAGTTCAAAACGTCACCAAATCGTCAATTTTTTTTTTTCCTTCATCGAACGATAGCTATATGTGTCTAAAGTAAAATGCTTTTTGGGTTTTTTTTGCAAGATGAACGTGAAGGCTGTAATCTTGCACACCATCAAAAAAGGACGATCGCGCGTCGAGGGGGTGGGAGGCGGATTTTTTGATGAAATTGTTTAAAATTTTTTTTGTGTAGTAAACAGATCAATAAAACTATATTCCAAGTTTCACAAGTTTTCCGTTGTATACTTTCTTCACAAAAAAATTCCCAAAAAGCGGTAAATTTTGCGAAAAAAAAAGACAATCCCCCCGTAAGTCACGATTTTAGAACTGCCAGAAATAGCAAAATTTCTGCATGTTCAAGTTGACAGCTTTTCATGCGAAATGTAAGTTAAAGGCAAAAGTCACTGTACAAGAACTTGTACGGTGACCATCCACCTAGTCCAAGCAAAATTTGAGAAAAAGTTTTTTTTTTATTTTTCCTAATACTTGAAAGTATACATATATTGAGGAATATGTTGGCAACCTTTTCATTCACAAGTTCGAATATTGACGGACGAACCAGTCACTTTAGTGAGAACAGGCAGCACGACCAGTTAATGCCATCAGTCCCTACAGGCGTGACATCGTTCAGAATAGATCAGGTGCATGCTCTTATTATTTTGTGAAATATAATGAAGATGAAGAACCGTCGTGTCGCCGGCGATTATAGACTTTAATGTAAGTATCAATGATCTAGAAAAAACTTCATATGAAGAAGAACGGAATGAAAATTTTAAACGCGTTTTTCTCGAACCTATTTTTTTCGTCCTTATCCCAGCGAATACTAATAAATTTATCAACCGATGTTCCATTTTTGTTTTACATTTTTGTAACCGCCGTGACTAAGATTCTACGTAGCCGATTTTTTTTCGACTTTGATAATTACTATTTTTTAAGACTGCTTGAATAAAAAAAGGGCCTTAAAAATAGAAAAAAAATGTCTACACTGTCGGCATTTTGTAAAAAAAAAAAAAAAAATGCTACGCATAACTATAGCTGCACATTTGTATAGATTGTTATAGATAAATTGTTGACTTTTTATTTACAGATAACCTTTCATAAAGACATCGATGGGACAATAAAGAGATTTTTTTTGTCGTCAAATCAAGGCATACATCTCGGTCAATTTTCAAGATTTTTGCATAAAAATTGGTATAAAGCTAGATGAATATATACTTCATAAAATGTGTATAAACCCGATCCTTCCGTAATTAGTTATGTCTACGGAGATAATCGCTATTATTGACAACAAAGCACCTGTTACGCAACAGGTAAAGGGGAAGGGGGGTTCCGGCCAGACGTTACGGTTCTGGTAACCAATTGGGGATTTTGGCGTTACGTCATTTGTGTACACCCCCTTATTCACTATTCGGACGAAAAAAGGCTCGAGCGCAAAGGGCTATTTCGCAAATATCGCAAAATGAGAAGCGTAAGTGCAGGCTGTGAGCAGTGCACATGGTTGCTACAACGCACAGGACGAACTTTTAGGTTCGATGATACCTTGCTCACACGAAGCGCTTCACTTTCCACGACATGTCATCGTTCTGTCAATGTATCCCGGCCAGAACATTGTAAGTTTCAAACATAAAGGGTAATCCGTAAAAAACGATTGAGCGAACTTGCCGGTGTGTTCCATGGGGGAGCCTCGTCAGGTACATCAGACAAGGCAAGTCTGGTCATGGTCCGACGAAAAGTAGGGAATGCCCGGTCACATTTCCGCACGCGATATTACGGGGGATCATTGACCGCAGGCTCAAAGCTCCGGTGGTCCAGCCCATTCACCCTCTCTCTCTCTCTCTCTCTCTCTCTCTCTCTCTCTCTCTCTCTCTCTCTCTCTCTCTTTCTGTCTCTGTATCTCTTTTTTCTTTCTTGCTGGTGGGGTTGGCTCTCGAAAACTGGTATTGGCCCCGACGTTGAGTGTATATAAGTCAATTGGAGGAACGAAAATAAAAGTGAGAGGTGTATCATCCCCCTATCGTGAGTATTCCGCGGACAGGAATACATAGACGAGGGGCAGGTGCCCATCCGCTTGGGTCGCGTAGAGGTTTCGGCCAATGCTCGCGGTACAAATAGACGCATCGATCTATACGCATACACGAGGATATAACGCATATAACTCTTGTAGCAATACGCGCTTCGGGAACACAATGATTTGCCGCTGCTTTCGAGGCGTCTCTATTGTACGCCTGTATGTACCTATATATAGAGAAATGAATATTTACGGATATGGGATTCTCTCGGGTAATTGCTGAGCGCAGCTCCGATTTGCGGGAGCAGCGCGCTTCCACATCCCCACTACCACTGACGGGCTTTTCAATCGAAATAGCCGCGCAGTTATTGCTGAAAACTTATCGCTGCGGCTGGTACACTGAGAAAACACTTTTATTCAAATATTCATTAACTCTTACAAAATTTGTTAGTCGTTAAAAAATATGCGTGTTCTCATCCCAAAATTTGTCAGTCGTTAAGAAATATTCTTGTTCTCATGACAAAATTTTATAGCCATAGTACTTCTTTAAAGAAGAACGATTTATTTCATCACTTTTATTTCTCTTAAGGTAGTACTAGCGGATTGACTAATCAACAGAAAATCTATAAATGATCGAATCTTAAAAGGGTAAAATATAATACATTTGGGTATAATAATAAACATGATAAGGAAAATAATTATTTGAGAAGTGTATGTGATAACTGTGTATCATATTATGAAAATAAAGTACTAAAATAGCAATCAGATTTGACTTGAGTTGTCACAGGCCGCCATTTCATAATTCTGGCAATATCCGTGGCAACGATGTATGCAGGTGCTTCCGACAAATGTCAAGTGTGTGTTTGTTTACCGTATGTGTAAGCGTGTGCTTGTAGTGTGTGTGAAATGTGCATATTGTAAAGGGAGAGATGAAAGACGCGGCTAGCGAGCGCAAAAATTAGTCGATTCAATCGATAATATCAGCTCGAAATGTCCCGTAACCTATATTTTCCATGGAACATACGCGACCGCGACAGTTTTCTTGTTATTTATCGCTTTTCGCATAGCTCCGATCTAATCGCGACCTATTATTATTTCCGTTCCAACGATTGATCGGCACGGATTCTCTATAAGGTGCGGGTTAAATGCATTGATTTCGTGAAGTAATTACTATTGTATTTAGCCGTTAAGGCATGCAGAATTTTCACGAACGTCATTCTAGATGTCTATACTACAGCATATAAAAAAAATCAATTTTCTTTCTAATGAGGAGGTTCGTGCACATACTACCTTAACTCAGTAGATATTATTATGGTCATCAAATAACGAGTTGAAATCGTGATATGATAATACAGTTTAAAGTAGTAGAGATTTTTTCACAATCAATGTATTTAGATCTGGGGCCATTAACGTATCGTTGCCGCAACTATCCTGTGTTCAATGCAAATGAACATTTCATAACAATTTACTGATCTTCATTCAAAACGACTATCTCGGTCGCATTTGAGCCGCAATAGTAACACAGTTGACGCGAAAACTTCAATACTCAATGGAAATAAGGATTTGTCAACTGTGAATGAATCTGTATTAAAAATGTTGGCCCCATAGTACTTTGAAATAACAGTCGTACACTTCTTAAAAAATGAATATTTGATAATAATTAAAAAATCTTCATTTGAAACAAACATAGCCCTGTCAACAGTTAGCGAATAATTGTTTAAAAAAATCGACGATTCGTGGCAAATAATGATTTGTTAATAGTTAACAAATCTGTACTTGAGTTAAGTATCGGCCGTTTGTCGCGCAAGCGCGCTCGTGACCAGACGCGACGTAGATACGATCGCATCTGCGCATCAATTGACGATTTGCTTGTTTCGTGGGACCTGCTGGATAATCAGGAAACTTTCGAAAGTAAGTATAAGGAATCTTAAAGATGTTGAGTCCTTATGAAACATGTTAATGTTAATTGTTCAATAAATAGCTTCTTAATCGTCATGAAATTTTTACAAGACCTCCTGAATACTTCATGTAAAAACATACAAAATTTTCCGGATTCTATCATCATTACTTCAACCTCCTTGAGGGTTGAAATAAAAAATGATAAGAAAATTATGAAAATTTGGTATGTTTTTGTATGAAGTATTTAAGAGGTCGCGTTAAAATTTCACGACGATTAGGAAGCTCGTTATTAAAAAATTAACATGGTGTTAAGAACAATTTTTAAAAGAAACAAAAAAAAAATGTATCAATAAACTTCGTTTTGTTTCCGTTGCTTTCAGTATATTGTAGATATTACAAAATTGAGAGGTGAAAAGAAAAACTTTTCGCAAAGTTACATCAGTTTCCATAAGACAGCATTTAATTTGTGAATGTTAATTGTTCAATAACGAGCTTCCTAATTGTCGTGAAATTTTTACACGACCTCTGAAATACTTCATACAAAAACATACCAAATTTTCAGAATTTTATCATCATTTGCGATTTGGGACTCAACATCCTTAAATTGGCCATAAGAGTATTTCCAGTACTACATATGCACCTTTTCACACGACGTTTGCTTTGCTTGGCTTGATCATAGTACGCTACCACTCTTTCTACTCGTGTGAACACATGGTTTAATTTTTTTTTAACTTTTTTTCATCAATTACTTTTAGTACACTTGTATTGGTTTTATAAAAATACACAATATGAAAGTAGGGTAATAGCTACGCTCGGAGAATTATAAAACAATCGAAATGAAGTGTAGATGGTTGTCCCTTGCATTGCCACGCGTATGAAGCTGCGAAATAAAAACACCGACCACGTATGCAGAATGCCAACTTAATCAGTTTTCTTGCTATCCTTATTCATTATGCTAATTACTTGTGATATCCGTTATGCACTGGTATTTTTTTTTCATTGCTATCGCACATTATAACAATTTTCCATGCAAATAACATTACGGGCTTACATGAACAAAAATTTTCAGGAATACAATCGACTGGTCACGTTCTGAACATGTACACTGCCGGCCAAAAAGATGGATACACCTAGAAAAATGTCGCGCCGCACTAAAAGTTTGATATCTCTGTGAAAAAAAAGATATCCGGATTTCCAAGGCGGCATTTTAAAAGGGACGGCTAAAAATTGAGAAGAAAAAATTGAAAAAAATAATTTTTTTTCTTTCAATGTTGGAGAAAAAAATTTTGAAAAAATTCTGCTCGATTCAATACAATGTAACGCAACTTTTTTTCCTTCTGGCAATTTTCTCTAAACCTCAAAGTTTATCATTTCAGCAGCATCTTTTCAAAATTGTCTTTTTGAGAAAAAAATCCGATAACTCGGTGAAAAAAAATCGTACGAAACTTTCTAAAAAAGGAAACTATAGCTATTGCTCTATCTTTTAAGGTTCATTGAAAAAAAAATGCCAAAAAAATGTCCTGAAGACGTGCAGCCGATTTTAAACAGCCAAAAAACGGCCATTTTCAAAATGGCGCCACGGGTCTAAAAAAAATCAAATTATTTTTTTCCAAAACGCCATGTGAAGCTTCATTTGTACCTTTTAAAATGCCGCCCTGGAAATCCGGATATCTTTTTTTTCACAGAGATATCAAACTTTTAGTGCGGCGCGAAATTTTTCTAGGTGTATCCATACATTTGGCCGGTAGTGTATGCATGAAGAAATTATATGAGGTATTCCATGCAAAATCACCGAGGTTTTAACGAGACGCCTTTTGATTTGGCTGATCTTCCTATATGTTTTTATACCAACGGAAAAGAGTGTCCATCATTTTTTTCACAACTATTTCGCAAACGGCTCAAAACTTATAATTTTTTTTTTCACATGCTCGTAATTTGGGCAATAAGAGTCCAAATTAAATTTTTTCATTTCAAATTTTGGTTTTTCTTCAAATGAAAAAAAAATACTAAAAATTATAAGAACTGTCGTTGATCTGAGTTTTTGTATTTTTGTGCTTTACGATTGTTTTTCAAAGTGTTAGTGACATTTATATTTTGTTTGAAAAAATTATATTTTGAAAAACACCTAGTTGTACGTATTGTGTATAAGTTTCATTATGGTTATCAGTCTCGATCTATTTTTTTAAATTTCGAATTTTTTAACTTTAGAGTTTCATAACTTATAGAAAAAAAACATTGTTTAGAATAAATTTATTGGGTTTTTTTTCGATATATTACCGAATGCTGTTAGGTAGATTTTTTTTACGTATGAAATTTAAAAAAATAGAGCGAGACCGATAATCATAATAAAAACTTGCACACAATACGTACAATTGAAGAAATCGTAACAAGAAGTTTCAATAATTACATAAAGTCATACGAAGTCGCAATGCCGAAGCTAACATACAGATTGCTGCGCTTCGATTTGAAAGAATATTTACGACCGATGAAGTTCCATATAACTGCAGACGGTCATAATGTTATTGCTAGGACAGATTTAGAATGAATGTACAACTGGATTAAATTATCTATGTATATGGAATATTTAATACAATACCCTTTAACTACAAATACGTTTATTTCGCGTTATTTTTTTTCTTTTGTTCAAACGCCAAATTCCCCAGCTTTCGACGAATCATTCATTAACATTGAGAACATAATTATTTCCTCATATCCAAGTTTACCATTTGTTAATAGTTAAGGAATCCTGCTACATGGAAATATATTATTTTCCGAGTGTGCGGAGATGTGTTACACGCGAATCTCTCGTCGGACGAATAAGTCAAAAACTTCAAAGAGAGCCTCGACTCGTGAATTTGATTGGAACGGATGAGGGAAGTCGAATGTTTGGGACGCTTCGTGGCAGCCAGGGGGAGGGGTGCGAGTGGTAGAAGCGGCAAAAGGACGAGGCACGTCGAACACGGCCTGTGAATTATGAGCGATATCCGAAAGGGCGTACAGCCGCGGTTTAACCTCCGAACCGGTGCAATTTATCATAGTCGCATTTCCGTACGCGCGCACATTCATATGCGTATCCGTCGATGTTGCTTACTTTGAATAACCGATGGTACGCAGTTAAAAAGGCGAACCCTTCCACTCTCGATTCGCGCTTGAGAGTGCCTTCACGTTCAACGTCACCCCGCCCCATCTCACCGTATACTGGCGTGCGCCCTCTTCTCTGTCGTGAAAGACACGCCGATATGAAAATTGACACGCTTGCGGGGGGGGGGGGGGGGGGGAATGAAGCCGCGTCTTCGAGAATTTCCCTTTTTCAGGCATAAGAGACCAAGTGAATTCTTATAATTAATTGTTGTATTACATAAACTATATGAAATAGTTAATATCATTATGATAATTGGAGAGTTTTATCGAATATCGTAGACTTTTCAAACATAACGCGTGTGTGTGTGTGTGTGTGTGTGTGTGTGTGTGTGTGTGTGTGTGTGTGTGTGTGTGTGTGTAAATCCTCTTACGGCGCGGAGCCCTAAAGTAAGATTTCGAGTGCCGGAAGCAAAACTTGGGAAGGGCTGAAAACTTGAAAAAATTGTGCCACCCAAAGGTTGAAGATTGCAAGTTTACTCTCCGGGATCGATTATAGACCTCCATTATGCAAAAGTCTAAAAAGTTATGTTGCAAAGATCCCAATTCGGAAGATTAAATTTTTTCGGTTTTCCATCCCGTCCGTATAAAGAGTACAGGGCTTGAAAAAAGGCGAATTTTTTTCGCCTCATTTTTTAAGCTCCATGACAGAAATGTTGTAAAAGTTAAGTTGCATAGTCCGAACTTTGGTAGATGCAACTTTTTCGAACTTTCATCCCCTCCCAAGGGCTGCGGCCGGGACTCCAAAATGGTCGAAATATTTCCCGGGTTCCACAACGTAAATTTCGAAAAAGTAAAGTTGCAGTCCTTGGACATGCATCTTCATTAAACTCTCCACCCTCAATTGGGGCTTGACATTATTATCGCCCGTTTTTACATGTTTTTTGTAACCCGAAGACACGATGTAACATTATATTTTATTTTGCGTTACAATTCCTTTAACGAGTGGTCATATACGCACACACATCCATACATTGACAGTTATATTCCATCGTGGTGGATTATCGTCGATCACTGTAATCACTGATTTGTCTTTTAATTCGTCAATTACTTCGTGGATCATTACTATTGCTCACACCATATATTGTGTAGGGAAATTAGTCTACTGAGTTTATCATTTTCGGACGCTATTTCCCACGTTGGCTCTTTCCAGGTGCTCCGGGGTGGCGAGGGGCCAGATAACGCTGCCCAAGCACTCGAGGTATGCTTCTCTTCGGGATGTGATGTCTCCGTCTCCTGGTAGTCCGAGAAAGTGAGAAAGTGAGAAAGTGACAGAGTGAGAGAGGGAGAGAGAGAGTGAGAGGGGGGGGAGAGAGAGAGAGAGAGAGAGAGAGAGAGAGAGAGAGAGAGAGAGAGAGAGAGAGAGAGAGAGAGAGAGAGAGAGAGAGAGAGAGAGAGAGAGAGAGTGAGAGAGTGGGAGACCCGAATTCGGTCTGGATAGGTGTTCTGGTCGCGACGGCTCCGGAGCGAAAGAGAGCGAGTAATCGAGAAGTTACTGGAAGTACCTTTCCCTGATCCAAAGATCATGCGCACTACTCACGAACGACAATTTTAACGTGCGCTGATCGCGCCTCAGCTAGAAGCTCACGCGACATGCGTCTATTTAGGCGCGAATATATGAATATCCATCTTAAAACGAAGCAATTATTTGATTGTAAATAATGGTAAACTGAAAAAATGAAAAACAAAAATTTTTCGTGTCGCAACGATGCAAACTTGCGCATCAAGTTTGCATAGATCCGTTGCAGAGTCGTCACATAGGCGCGCGTATCAGCTGCGTAGTGTGGCACACGCAATAGTCCTGTAACAACAGGGCTCCTCTCTCCTTCCTCACACTGTCGAGATATTACGATAATCGGTGCGCGATTAAGGAACAGCTCGACATGGCCCCCTGATTTCTCCGCGACAATTGGACGTCCTCGCCGTCCCGTCTTTGAAAGACAATCAACGTCTTTCTTCAATATTCGCGTCGACTTTTATTTAATTTGATTTATTTAGATCGTTACCCAAGAGCTGGTTCCGTTTCCGGTGAACAGGGTGAAAAGAAGCTTCGGGAGCGATGGAGCAGCGCCGCCCGTGAAAGAAATTAGGAGGGCAGCCATAAAAAAAATCTGGCCCCGTGAGGGTTTGAATATGGATTCCCTACTAGGGCTTTCCCCAACACAATCGGACTAGGCCCCGACAGGAAAATAACAGGGTTGGGTAATTTATTTAAAAAAGGCCGCAGCGAGTAAAATGGTAAAGGGCCCAGACGGGATGCATCAGGGGAGTGGTTGTGACAGGGCATACAATATAGACTGTAAAACCGAACTTGTTTTTTTATTTTCTAATTTCGAGGTGAATAATAAATAATCCTTTATTTGAAGAAAATAGTTTTGATTATTGCTAAACACCTCGCTTACTATGTATCCACTAATAAAGTTGATCATTATGGGTCAGTAATAAGGTTGCTTCATGGCTTCGATTGGGTTCTGTTGAGGCAACCAGTCGGGCCCTGATTTATAAGCCTCTTTAGGCCCTCGTCGACAAAGTGTGACCGGCCTCAAAGGGACCTGGTCGGGTGCCATTTTAGGACCCTTTCAGAGTAAGGGGAAAATAATCGGGGCCTAGTCAAAGCCCTGGCTGAATTACCAGTCGGGCCCTGATTCAAACGCCTCTTAAGGCCCTCGTCGACAAAGTGTGACCGACCTCAAAGGGACCCGGTCGGGTGCCATCTTAGGGCCCTTACAGAGTAAGGGAAAAATAATCGGGGCCTAGTCAAAGCCGTGGTTGAATTCTTTCACGGGCGCTAGTGGTTTTCCGCGGCACTCCCAGCTCGCGCGGTCGTTTGCGTTGACAGATACTCTCTCGCCGTTGTGCCACCGAACAACGCGCTACCCGCTCCTCGATTTGAGTGTTCGAAATTCCGCACGAGCGAGATCGCTTGCAGCGAGTAACAATGCGCGACGGTGGAAAATCCATCACGGCGACGAGTCTCTCCCTCGAGATTCGTGTACACTCCAAAACCGGAATAAACTAGATGGTATAAAAGTGAGCGGACCTTGGTACCGTTTGAAGAGAGGGGGGGGGGGGCGGGAACACGTTCCAGACGGACTTTGGTATTTTTCTAAGCGGAGCTCAAGGAGGAGGGAGGGGAAATCGAGTAACGAAGAACGATCTTTAGTAGTTTGTGCTGATTTTAGTATCCACTGAACGAGTGGGTCTCAATCTTACCATTTACCAATTGCAGCGTGCTATACGGGTACAAACACGTGGGCTTTCCAATTTCTCGTGTAATTAAAACGGGGTTTCACCGCTCTTTCGATAGCTATGAACGTACGTGTTTTCTCGTAGAGCGTACGTTCCGTAATGCGAGAACGGGCGGGCGGGGGAAACTTATCGCATTGTTGCGTTACCCGTTGGGAGCCGTATTCCTGCGTTTCGAGTGTTTGCGTCCAAACGAAAACTTTCGAAGTAACTAGCGAGACGTTAGGGAAGGAGGGACGGTGAGAGTAGTCACGCAGAGTAACGGGAATATCGGGCAAATAAACGAATATCCTGGCAAATATTAACGCCGCGATAAAATTCAAGTTGTCCGTTTGATAAGAGGAAATAAATAAAACGGATAAAATGAGTAGTCTCGTGTATTGTAACTCGACGTTTGATCGAAGGGAAATGATATCGGGACCGCGTGTGTCGCGCACTCAGTAGTGGGGAAGCTTCGTCTCCCTCGCATCAAGTCGGCGGATCATGTAACACCGATTTTAACCACCCGATTCCGCCCCTCTGCACCAATATCATCGCAAATAATGAAACGATCGTCTCGTTGTGAAATGAATCCTCCTTCTCATTGCCTAAATTTGTCTCGTAAGATACGTGTAGCTTCTAGCTCGCCGTTGCGTTACGATTTACGTCGAGAGGTAGCAGTTACAGAGGCACAAGATGCACTCAGAATTCAACACGAGAGATGAGGAAGTGGAAGAAAGAGTCTTTCGGCTCGTCGTCGTCTTAAGACCGGAGGTTTAATCGACTCTCTCGGTCGAGGTTGGAGGATCGGAGAATGCTTGCGATAGTTCGGCATGGCAATGATTGCGAATTTGCGTGGGCTCGATGGGCCAACGACTTGACAATTAAACTAAGACCAAGGAAGAGAGAGAGGGGGGAGAGAGAGAGAGGGAGAGATGATGATGATGATGATGATTCATTTATTAAGCCCTAGTACACTATGGGGCTAATGTTGACATTCCAGTATACAATTATAATACAATTTTTGCACAATATTATTCTAAACTATGAAATTATAACACAATATTTACAGACATCATAGTGCAATTTCGCAGTGCAGTACATTTGGTGAGACTTATAATACGCTTCACTCTTTATAATTATAATTATAATTACAGTGCATTAATCGGAGCATATTTTACATACTGAATACTTAATACTTAATACTTAATACTGAGGATCGAATAATGGTTACTAATCACTAATCACTACGGCGGGCTTTCACAAGAGAAGAGATATGTATAAAGACGGGTCTTGAAAATAGAGAGCGTTGGAGACTCTGTGACACTTGTAGGTAATGACTTCAAAAGTATGCGCCCGATAGACTAAAGGAGCGTTGGAACACTGCCGTTCTATGGTTCGGAATAGCAAAAATACTGCGTGGTAACCTCGCAGAGCTTCGGTTCGAATGATCAGCAAGGGGTAACAACTCTCGGAGATAAGATGGACTTTGTATGTGCAATATACGATACACCGTAATACCCAGGAAATAAAGTCTTCTATTTTTGACTGACAACCACTTTAAGCGGTGACAGTAGGGTGTAATGTGTTCATCACGTCTGAGATTAAAAATAAAGCGTATACGCGAGTTGACCAGTCTCTGCAATACGGTGTTGAGTTCGTCGGTAAGATCGTGATATACTAAACAGCAATAGTCAAGATGCGGGAGGATTAAAGCGGAGACGAGCTTTATCCGAAGGTCTGTTGATAATGAGTTTTTATGAAATTTTAATCTATAGAGAGCACAGTTTACTTTTTGTGACACAAAAGAAACATGTCGCCGCCACGAAAGGTTAGTCACAAAGTACACTCCGAGATTCATGGCTTCAGTTTCGTATGGTAATGCAGTACCGTTCACCAGTATCCTCGGGCGACTATCTATGCTTAGTTCTCGCATGTATGCGTTACTACCAAAGAGAGAGAGAGAGAGAGAGAGAGAGAGAGAGAGAGAGAGAGAGAGAGAGAGAGAGAGAGAGAGAGAGAGATGGCTGTGGAGAACGAACATGTCTCAGGACCAAACCACGACCAAACCGCGACCAAACGCGATTCTCTCGGTTTGCGCCTTCTACAGCCCCTAAAAGGAGCTCGATGATGAGAGCCGTTGAAGACAAAGCATGGAGAGCGTCAGAAGGCGCAAGGGTCTTGCAATCGACGCACTTCGGCAGATACGATTTTTTTCAAAGTTCACCCTAAGGGTGGCTTTCGAAACTCGAAAATCATACAAATTGTTCCCAGGCTTCTTTTTCGAGCTCCTCAATGCGAATATCGAAAAACAAAGTGTGCAATCGACGCACCTCGGCAAATACGATGTGTTTCAAATTTTAGCCCCCCCCCCCCCCCCCCCCCCTAAGGGTGAGTTCCGGGAGACGTACATAGCGGATACATGTTTTTTTCTTCATTAAACACCTAAATCAACTAGTTGATCATCAAAAATGCAGAAGTGAAAAAAAAAAATTTCGTTGCGTCTGCAACGTTGCAAACTTCAATATCATCATTGTCAGGCGAATATTCCACGAAAAGCCGCAGCTCAAAAAATGAAATAGGAACTCACTCCAAAAACTTTACGCTGGCCATCCACATGGAGACAAAGAGAAGCGTGCATGATTCGACCCGGTAACCAGAGCGGAGTATGAAAACATTCGGGCCGTCGGAATCAAATGGTCGCCGTGCTATCGCAGACGACTTAGCGCGAATTTCGGCTACACATCTCATGCGCGTTCCGTTCACAATGCAAAATTGCCCCTTCCATCAGCGCCATTATTTCTAAGAAGAGAAACCAATGATGCCTCCCACCCACTCAAAAATTCACATGCGAACCAAGAAGGGTCAGCGTGGAAAAGGTGTCGAAGCAGTCTCCTGTCAACTACCATCGCATCAAGTTCTTCTATCGAGTCTTAATTCCAGTCTCCCTATAATCTTCATCGAGTTCTTCTATCGAGTCTCAATCCCAGTCGTCCGTCAACAACATCTAATGAACTTCTTCCATCGAATTTTAATCTAGAAGATATGCACCTAGGAGCCGGAAAAAAGGTCATTTTTGTGAACTTTTTCAAGGAAAACTATTTGAAATTTTGGATTGGCGTTTTTATTATCTAAAAGTATATACATTCGAAATATGTTTAATTTTCTTCACTTAGAAATATCAAAAATATACAAGGATATTGTACGACCCTTGGAGCGTCGTAAAAAAAATCGGTACCCAAAGTTTCTCGAAAACCAATTAACTGATTGCCTTGAGGTTTTTTGTGGTTATTCTATACACCATTATCTAGTACTTGTCATAGCCGATTTTGAAAATATCGATTTATGACAAAATGGCGGACGTTTGAACATAAATAGTGATTTTTGGGCCAAATATTAGTTATTATTTTGCCTATAAAATGAAACTAAGTAACGGAAAAAAAATCCTATGCCAAGTACTAGATAATGGTGTATAGAATAACCATAAAAAACCTCAAGGCAATCGGTTCATTGGTTTTCGAGAAATTTTGGGTACCGATTTTTTCACGACGCTCCAAGGATCATACAATATCCTTGTATATTTTTTATATTTTTAAATAAAGAAAATTAAACATATTTTTGAATGTATATACTTTTAGATAATTAAAACCCCAATCCGAAATTTCAAATAGTTTTCCTTGAGAAAATTCACAAAAATTACCCCTTTTCCGGCTCCTAGGTGTATATCTGCCCTTAAGCATTATGCATATGATTGATCCGCCATCGATATCTCAAACATATGAATGACATGTTAAACACATATAAACACGGTTAGGCTATACCTGCCTTGGTCCCACGACGATGACACTTTCTAATCTGTGCTCTGAGATTTACAAAGCTGCTGAAATCTTCCAACACGCATCCGAGTTGCATAACGTTTCTTGTCGTCACAGTCCATAACGCTTGCTTAAATGGAATTCAGGAATACATCGAAATTCCAAAGCTACGATGCTCTCGAAACGAAGTTTCCATGTGGAAAATAAAAGATGTGTGCGTCTATCGACTGCTGAGATATGCCTGTTTTAGGCAGGCAGTTATAGCCAAGCCTATTTGTGGCCTTATCAGGGAAAGTCTTAGTGAGACCTTATCAGGAACACCCTTGGTAAGGCTTTATGAAGGAACACCTTAGTAGAGTAGACTGATCGGGGAAAGCTTTAGTATAGGATCTTATCAGGGACGGCGTTAGTAGGGCAATTTTAATATTGCCTGATTTCGGGCCTAAATACTTTCGGCCTGATCGGGGTAGAATCAGGCTGTCCGTGATAGATGTTACCCGTATCACACCCGATTCGTAGCCCGATCCCGATGAGGCTAACCCTAAGAAATTTGTACGCGGATATTTGTGCGCACGAATAATTGATGAATTTTGACCCGCGAGCGCTATATTCCGATATATTTATTCACACACCCTTCTCGTAATTTTTTCACAAACAGAGCATTCAAACGCGATTCTACGAATAATCTTTTATTTCTCAAAATTTGTATAGACCGGTGGAGAAATTGGTGGTCAAAAAAGTGTATAATCCCAAATGGCGTTTGTTTCCCCTCATCCTCCTCTCGCTCTTTTATACCTCATTGTCTTCGCTGTTTTTGTTGCTTCATTTTTTCGGACTATCCACGAGATTTTTCAAATACGGGCTAATCGATTTAATGTGAAAAAGTGAGAGGGGTGGGGAGTCGGAGAAATATCGATAAAGCTAAACGAACACGCGACGGCGGCGGCGATCTGCGAGTGGTGTAAATATCGGAGGCTTCGAAACCAGCTGGCTTTCACCTCGCATAACTGCTGTTATATATTACAAGCGGCTGTATCGGTTGAGGGCTCCTCGACTGTACATGGTACAAAGCGATATGGACTAAGTTAACGATACAGTTTTTGTCCGACCCAACGTTTCCTCAGCGATATCATCGTATTTTGGCCTCCCTCTCCCTCTCTCTATGAACATTTAGAGAGATAGAGAGAGAGAGAGCCGCCCTCGCGTGTGTTATGGAAGAACAAGAACGTGCCCCGTTTTGTCACGTTACGGTGTGATTTGTACATCTGAATTTTACGAGCGCCGAGAGAGTTTTTCTTACGGGAATGAAAAAATGTTCACATGCAGGTATAATTGGACAAAGTATCATAGCGCTACGCGTGGTGCGCGTAACGCGCGTTATCGATTTTGTTTTCACACTAAGTAGTAGCCAAAGAGCGCTTCGCAAACGATACGATACTTTTCTTTGTCTCGTTGGCTATCGGAGCGAAATGAGCAGAGCTCGATAAAGAGGAGAGCGGATTTTCGTCCGCGCGGGGACGAATCCGTAGAGCTTGCTGTTTCAACGAAGTGATGATAAAGTGGGTCACGCGCGGGTGGTCAATAACCGCGCGCGCGGTGACAATGGGACAGCCAACGACTTTGTCCCTGCATGTGTGTGCACGCGCGCGCTAAAAAAAGAAAAAATGAATTATCCGTGGCGAAGACAGGAATATAAAATTCGCAATCATTGACGAAAATAGAGCGCGGCGTCTGTAGAAAAGCGATTCGTTCGCGATATGTTTCGGCGGGCAATGGAGAAACAACGACAGCGGGGGGAAAAACTCGACGCAAGCCGATCTTCCTTGCTGCGAGATCAGGAAACGACGGCCCGAGTACAAAAACGTGACGCTATTAATTTTGTTTTTTCTAGTTGGAATCGGTTGCTCGCGCTTCTTGTGAGACGAACGAGCAAGTATAAAGAAGACCGCCACAAGTGTTGCGCTCCCCGAGTCAAAATTTTCGACCTGCTTTCAAGCCGCAAAATAAAGGCCTCCTTTCCCGAGCAGAAATCAGGGACAGTGTTTGCAAACACCATACTGCCATAGGGCCTCCGTTGAACCTCCGGAATGGCAGAGAGTAGACATTTTCACTGAAAGAAGACCAATGAGGTCCACAACTCAACTTACGGAACCTCAGGTAGGCCTACTTTGAGCGCTCTCGCAGAACCTACTGGCCTCCCTTTCGGCCTACTGTACACTGCCAAAATAAATCTTTATTCGCTTACAATGTACAATGTACATCTAAGTGTACATTGCATATTATATATGCATAAAATATTTCATGACTCGAAAATAAAATGAATCCCTTAATTGAGAGTTTTGCCACAACGATTTTGCATCGTAATTCGTCATTGCATGGCCTATTGAAGTGATCTTTCTTCGAAGGAAATATTTCACCTATATGAGAATCAAACCCAGTACCTACCTAATCATAGCTACGCACGCTGCCCCTATGCTACAGAGTGCTTACAACATTTTGGTCACAGATATGGCATAAGAGACCAAATGAATACCTATAATTATTCGTTGCAATGATAAACACATCATTGTGATAATCATTGTGATTATCATTGTAATAATTTGAGTTTTATCGAATAACATGCTACAGATTTTTCAAAGATAACCTATTTATATGTATACAGGGTGAGGCACTAACTGTTGCCACCTTGAATATCTCTGTAATTGTCGACGTCGCAAAAAAATGTTTGAAACAAAAGTTGTACCGTACGAAAGGGGTCATCAAATGCGGCCATTTTTTTTTATCTCAGTGGAGGCGCTGTCGCACAGTAAGGGTCACCTCCACTTTTTTAAATGGGACGGTACATTTTTTTTCAACTATCTTGTAGAGCATCGGAAACTGCATAAAAAACATTTAGGGGTCAAGGTCGTTCAAGGTCATTTAAGATAAAAAAGTCATATGAACTTTATTTTTATGTGAAATTACCTTTATTCACAGTATGTGAATAAAGGTAATTTCGATTTCGGAAAAACGACCTTCAAGGTCATTTAAGATCAAAAAGTGACATAAACTTTATTTTTATGTCACTTTTTGATCTTAAATGACCTTGAACGACTTTAACCCCTAAATTTTTTTTATGCGAATTTCCATGCTCTACAAGATAGTCGAAAAAAAATGTACCGTACCGGTTAAAAAAGTGGAGGTGATCTTTACTGTGCGACAGCGCCTCCACTGAGATAAAAAAAATGGTCGCATTTGATGACCCCTTTCGTACGGTACAACTTTTGTTGCAAACATTTTTTTGTGACGTCGATAATTACAGAGATATTCAAGGTGGCAACACTTAGTGCCTCACCCTGTATAATTCCTCTCTCTCCACCCTCTCTACCCCCACGACCCTATGACATGAGTGTTGCAGGAAAGACAGACCATTAGTTCAATCAAATTGAAAAATAGTTGACTCTACGAAAATTGGCCATCAATTTTCTGTCAGTGTAGGCTCCATCAATAGATGGAGGGTCCAGAGGGTTTACAGTGCGCCTACACTGACAGACCTACAAGAGGAGGACAAATGGGGTTTGGAAGGTTCAACGGGGGCTGGCGGCTTGTGCATTACAAAAGAAATGGCTCCTGCAAGGGTTCAGAGAAGGCTACAAGTTTGACTCGGGTCGCTGTTCGTTAAACGATTAAATGTGCACGAAGAAGCACTGCACGGAGCAAAGATCCGGGCGAGCCGTACACGTTCCAACCTCTTTGCCAACATTCGTCCTCGCGGAAAATTTCTTCATTAGCTTCTCCATTCCTCCTCTTGGTTCTCAACAGAGTAGACTTATTTTCAACTCGAAAAAAAATATTTTAACACTATGAAAAGTAAACGCAGGTGCTTCAAAAAACGTCAGCAACGGGGATTCGACGGCCACGATAGTTGGATCGAAGTACACATTTAGTATGTATATAGTATGTATGTATGTATGTATGTGTGCGTGTGTGTGTGTGTGTGTGTGTGTGTGTGTGTGTGTGTGTGTGTGTGTGTGTGTGCGTGCGTGCGTGCGTGCGTGCGTGCGTGCGTGTGCGTGCGTGCGTGCGTGCGTGCGTGCGTGCGTGCGTGCGTGCGTGCGTGCGTGCGTGCGTGCGTGCGTGCGTGCATGTATGTATGTATGTATGTATGTATGTATGTGTGTGTATATATATATATATATATATATAGTATGTATATGTATATAGAAAAATATATACATAAATATATGAATGAACGAAAGATACATCGGGTTGCACGACCGAGGGTCAATAAGCCGCGATCGCATCACTGAGCCAATGGGTTATGGGATATCATTCGATTAACTTCGATATCCACATGGGCTTGCTCCGCGTCGGCTTTTCTAAGGAAGAAAAGTCGGCTATCGTTGGACCGTGCGTGCGTGCGTGCGTGTGCGTGCGTGCGTGCGTGCGTGCGTGCGTGCGTGCGTGCGTGCGTGCGTGCGTGCGTGCATGTATGTATGTATGTATGTATGTATGTATGTGTGTGTATATATATATATATATATATAGTATGTATATGTATATAGAAAAATATATACATAAATATATGAATGAACGAAAGATACATCGGGTTGCACGACCGAGGGTCAATAAGCCGCGATCGCATCACTGAGCCAATGGGTTATGGGATATCATTCGATTAACTTCGATATCCACATGGGCTTGCTCCGCGTCGGCTTTTCTAAGGAAGAAAAGTCGGCTATCGTTGGACCGCGGTAAGTTACAATCGTCCCCTGTGCCCTCCCCGCCTCCGCCACTTTCTCACCCCCTGAGCACTCGCTCTCCACTCGCTTCGCTCTCAGTCCCTCATTTATCTTCATACATACATTCTCAACGCGGGATCGCAAAGGTCAACATCGTCGGGCCAATAATTCCATAAAAATTGCTTGTCAAATGCTATTCGTTCGATGCAAAAGAGATATTATTGCCACTCGACAAAGTGACAAATTCGACTATTTTTCGACAAGAAGGAGCAATCTTGACGTGCCTTCCTTACTTATTTAAAGTGACCGGCGAATCAATTTTATAAATCTACACCGTTTTGCAACCGGAGAGATGCGAGGAAAACCGCTTAACCGCGACGATTCGGGCCAACCTTTTTCTTTTTTTACCGTACCGTTCCCGATTGTTTAGGGGAGATCCGAAGACGATACGAAACCTTCTTCTTCATTGTTCGGCACTTTTCATTTCGATTTGGTAGAAAGAGACTCGATATTTTAGCATTGTTTTTTTTACACATTTACGACTCATCGATATTGTCGATATAGTATGTACTGGCGGCGGCGGTGGCGGCGGTTTGCCAAGTGGAATTTCCATCGTTTCAGCGCACGCACATTTGAACATTGGTGAAAGTTTAATCCGTTACGAGTACGCGCTACGAGAGTGTACGCTGGTTTACACCGCCGCTTCTTTCGTCGTGTGACAATTAATTCGGAAAGATCAGAAGAGACACGAATTCGGAAGGCAAAGGGGCCTGTACTTGTTTTCAAAGATTTGGGGGGGGGGGGGGGGGGTAGATGACGTAAAAGTAGTATGGAGGCGTGCGAGGAGGCTACCTGAGAGAGAAAAAAGGCCCGGCCGAAAGCGCGCGAGGAGATCGACCGGTCGAAGCCCGTTTAAAGTAGTACTAGCGGATTTACTAATCAACAGAAAATCTATAAATGATCGAATCTGAAAAGGATAAATATAATACATTTGGGTATAATAATAAACATGATATGGAAAATCATTATTTAAGAGGGGTATGTGATAACTGTGTATCATATTATGAAAATAGAGTATTAAAATAGCAATCAGATTTGACTTGAGTTGTCACAGGCCGCCATTTCATAATTCTGGCAATACCCGTGGCAACGATGTATTCAGGCGCTTTCGATAAATGTCAAGTGTGTGTTTGTTTACCGTATGTATAAGCGTGTGTTTGTAGTGTGTGTGAAATGTGCATATTGTAAAGGGAGAGATGACAGGCGCGGCAAGCGGATGCAAAAATTAGTCGATTCAATCGATAATATCTGCTCGAAATGTCCTGTAACCTATATTTTCCATGGAACATACGTGACCGCGACAGTTTTCTTGTTATTTATCGCTTTTCGCATAGCTCCGATCTAATCGCGAACTATTATAATTTCCGTTTCAATGTATGATCCGCACGGATTCTCTATAAGGTGCGGGTTGAATGCATTGATTTTGTCAATTAATTACTATTGTATTTAGTTGGTAAGGCATGCAGAGTTTTCGCGGACGTCATTCTGTATGTCTATACTACAGCATATAAAAAAATCGACTTTCTTTCTAATGAGGAGGTTCGTGCACGTAATACCTTAAGGGGCCAGTCCACTTTGGAGCCACGAAAAACAGGCTATTTTCGCGATCTTTTTTGACGATTTTTATAAAAGATATGAATATAAAAGTTGTTGGGCTTGATAAAGTCTTGAAATACATTGAAAAAAAATTTAATTAATTTTTATTCATTTTTGAGTACAAAAACCATAGTTTAACGTAACGCCTCAAAAATAGGTGGGCTAGGTAGCTCCATCACAACTCGGCAACAGCTAGTCTGAAACAAAAAAATCAAAGTCCATTAGATTCAGTATGACACTAGCTACAAAATGACCCTCGGATATAAAGATTTATCAAAAAATAAAAAAATGACAGATGAAAAACGAAGAGTTTTTAAAAACGCATTTTTTTCGCAAAAAAAAGGGTGAAAATAAAAATGTTCAAACCATCGAGCGTCATCTTGTTGCGAATCATGTTTACAATGTGTGGTTCAAATTTCAAGAGAATCGGTTTAATAGTTTTAGAGATACGATAGAGCTAGATTTTGAAAACGTTGTTTCGAGAAAAATGCGTTTGAAGTTTATACAATGAAAAACTCTTACCTAAACTCAATCGGCAATTCCTGCACCGTACAAAATCCTTTCTGATTGCTCATCATCGTCGATTTCTTGAAGTAAAATTTTCAAATTGAAAATTTGAAATTTTCAAAGTGGACTAGCCCTTTAAACTCTCGTAAGCTTTGGACGAGGGTTGTCCCGTTTGCTCTGACAATGAGTGCGCGCCAGATATATACGCATTCGCATGCCGACAGAGTTCTTCGGGAATCTTGTAATTTCGAGCAAGCGTCCCGGGATTGCTGCCAGCGACGGTACGGAAGAGAGAGCAAGCGAGAGAGAGAGAGAGAGAGAGAGAGAGAGAGAGAGAGAGAGAGAGAGAGAGAGAGAGAGAGAGAGAGAGAGAGAGAGATTAGATTGGATTAGATTAGATTTATTTGAAAGTGCTCTAGGACTAGTCGTCCTCTGGCACACAATCCATGATTTCATTCAAAGAAAATGCTATATAAACAAAGAAAAAAAATGTAGTACAGTGATGTCTTACAATAAAAGTTGGAACATTGTAAAAAGGCTCGATATAATCCAATAAACCCGACATACTAGAGAAATATACAATTAGAGAGTTACGTCGTGACGCGCCATTACAATATTATACAAGCTAGACAGAGCTCACAGTCAGCGTGTCAGCAAGGAGGCTTCCGGAAGCTTCCCTGCTAAGGTTAAGGCTACCTGATGGAAGAGCATTGAATAGGACCGCGGCATAGACGGAAAAAGAATGTCTTAGATACTCAGTACGGAAGTGCGGGACCATTAAGAGATTTTGCTGGGCGCGAAGTAACATACCCCGCTTCGGCTGGTTTAATACGATCAGTGATCGTAAATACCCAGATCTGCCAGAGTGAAGCACTTCGTATGCGATGCGGAGCATGAAGTACTTACGCATACAGTTTGGCCTTAGCCATCTAAGCCTCTGCCAAAAAGGAGAAATATGCTCGTACCACTGGACGTTAAAAATAAAGCGAATGCAAGAGTTGGTCGCCACAGTAATAATAGCATCGTACTCTTTGGCCATCCCTAGGGTGATGCTACAGCAATAATCTACAACTGGCAGAATTAGCACAGCGATGAGTTTCGCACGTAAGTGACTAGGGAGGGAGCTGCGGCAGGTCTTCAGTTGATATAACCGCGAGTTGACGGCCTTGGCAACGCTTTCAGCTTGTTCTTTCCAAGAAAGTGCATCATCAAGCCACATGCCCAAAATCACGACAGATCTTTGGTATTCGACGACAGTCCCGCCGTTCCAAATGCTAGGTTTTCGCGAGAGACCTAGGGTCCGAACAAAACGTCTGCTGCCAAGTATAATAGCCTGAGTTTTGGAGGCATTGATATGAAGCCCATTGAGAGATGCCCAGATTCTTATTAATATAATTTTGGTATTGACTTTTGATATACAGTACTTTAGCGAATGAATACCTGCAGGTCATCAGCATAAAAATTATAGTCACATGTAGCTAGGGCAAACCTTAGGTCAGCGACATAACGAGTAAACAAGAGGGGACCCAAGACTGACCCTTGTGGGACTCCAGATTTGACTTCTGCCCAGGCTGATTGGGAGCCACCGCTGCCGATAACCGCTTGAAACCTATTAATGAGGTAGGATTGGACCCATCTCAAAACGGAGCTAGAAAAGCGAAGCTTACTAAGCTTTAGTAGAAGCTTAGCGTGGTCAACATTATCAAAGGCCTTTGAAAAATCAAACAAGGTCATGACGGTAACCATTCCATCGTCGATTCCTTGTCGTACGTAGTCACAGATTCTAAGCAGAGCTGTGTGAGTACTATAGCTTTTCCCATACGCCGATTGGAATGGATCCAAGAGATCACTGGATTCAAGAAACGTAGTGGCCTGCTCAGCGACTATGTGCTCCAATACTTTGGAGAGCGGAATAGGCCTATAATGTTCCGGGGAGGACGGAGATCGAATTTTCGACACCGGTCTAATCAAAGCCTTCTTCCATATGAGCGGGAATGTACTATGCATAAGAGAGAAATTGTAAATATGTAACACCATTGGTATAATGACAGGGAGGGCCATGCGCACAATTCTAAGTGACACACCATCAGCACCCATTGCTTCAGAGGAGGTATGGCGAAGGGCCTTTGAAAGCACTTCGGAGGAGATATCGCTAAAATAAAAAGTTCGTCGCTGTAACCTTCACATGGTATGTCGGTCCCATCATACATACTCTTGGGTGTTTCAGTACCAGGGTGGCCAGAGCAGAAAAATTTATTAAGGTCATCTATCGATATGGTGGGTGGGAGATTATTACATCTGGAGCGGAGAATACCTAGCTGCCTAAATCTTTTCCACGCAGTCCCTGCATCGTTAACACTTTCACATGCCTCACTGTAAGAGGCGCGCTTGGCTTTTTTGATTCTCGCATGAACAAGGTTCCTTAATGCCTTGAATTTGGCTAGGAGATCTTCGTCCCCATCCGTACCACGATTGTTCACACCGCGAGGTTGCCGTCGACGACTGCAGACAAATCTTTTCCAGAGTCCGTCTCGCTCACGCAGAGAGAGAGCGAGAGAGAGAGGGAGAGAGAGAGAGAGAGAGAGAGAGACACTCCCTGCGTCGGACGACGGGGAACGCCTCGAGGCGAACACCACTCACCAAACTCGCCCGAGATATTACCGAGAGCCCGTCGAAGAAACTCGTGAAAGTCGCCGCCGCCGCCGCGCAGGCGCTATACTTGATCGCCCTTATCCCGCATACGTCGATGCGGAAGTCGTCTCTCGCGAAGCAAGTTGGACGTAACTGGAAGACTGGTGATACTTTCAGGAGACCCGATATAATTCCGTCTCGACAGGACGATTATCGAGATTGGCCTGTATCGGATTTGCGGCCGCAATGGGCGTAACAGTTGCGGAAGTTCGGTCGAAAACTAACCCATGGTTACGAGTTTGTTGAGAGGGGGGGGGGGGGGGGGGGGGGGGAAAGAGGCAAGAATGTCGCAAGGTAGACCGTTACGTGAGTTTTCCCCAGAGTCGCCGCCGCCACTCTCGCCCTTTCGTGATTTTGCAAGGGTAACAAGTTTAATCCTAGCAAGCCACACTCTAGTCTGACGCGGACCTAAAGCAGATTTTCTACATATTCCTCTAGTTTAACGTGACGATACATCGGGACACTTTAAACTGTGTCCAAAAACAACCATGGAGGCGCGACCTCGTACTTACAATTTTCTTCCAAGTCGTACACAGAGAGAAATGTATAGTAACCTCAACCATATTTTAACCATAATTTATATTACCCTAAGGGGACAATAATATTTTATAGTCATGATTACTGCCGAAAATGTAGTACTGCTTATGATATTTTAGCAGTTGTGTTAATTATGATCATATGTTAACCGAACCAACAATCTTTCAAGCATACGTTGTTGGTCAATGCTATATAATATAGTAGGTTTTCATAAAATAAGTGGTTTTTACCATATTGAATGGTATGTCTACTTAATGTATATGATATTTCATAAATTCAAAAATTCAAAAAATTTCAATTTCAATTGTACTACCTGTTTGATTGTTTATCATGATTTGTTATTCCCTGACCTCCTGACATGATTCCTATCCAAGAAAATATTTCACCTACATGGAGATTCGAACCTACGACCTACCTATCTATATTCAGGCACGCTGCCATTATGTTACCGGGTACTTGTGGTATTTCGATCGTATATTTGGCATAACAGATAAAAGTAATTCCAGCTGCATTTCCGAATAGCTGTTACCTCTAATATAGGTGGAATTTTGCATAGATTGTTTTTTAATAATATATGTCACTGCTTAAATGGATTTTTCGCGCGGCCCAATAGTTTTCGAAATATCGGATTCTAAAAACTGATAAATAAATGCGCTAATATATCTATATCGATCATAGCGTGCCACCGCTGTCTCTACTTTAGTGACAAATGATTTAGGTCTTCACTATACGATTACCATAATGTTGTTCGTATAGTCACTTTTCGAAAGGTCTTTTAACAGTTTATACTCAACAAGTGTTAATGTCAACCATATAAATAGTATAAACTTGCACTGAGGAAAATGTCCTTAGTATTTATAATATAAAAAAAACGCCCATGGTAAAAGTGGGCATAGTAAAATTCATATAGCTTATTGCTACCGCAATCATAATATGGTTAACGCAACTATAAGCGTCTATCTAATCATGCCGTTTTGGTAGTGTGTTTTTTTATCTAGCATCCCTGAAAAAACTATTAACTACTGTGAAAGACTTTACAATATCGATATAGTTGATTCAGTTAATATTTTTACAATAGTTAGTGGTTTTTTCCGGGATAATGGAAAGTCGACCACGCCACCAAAGTTGCATGTTTAGATATATTTTTCGCTTACAGTTGTGTTAACGATATTATGATTACGGTGCCAATAAACTATACACGATTTTACTATCCTCTCTTTTGACGTGGGCGTCTTTCATAAATACCATATACACTTTGCTCTCAGTGCATCATTAGTATTTGTGCGCCGATTTTGTGATATAGCCGAATTAACCATATCGATAATGTAAAGTCTTTTACAATAGTGTATAGTAATTTCGGAGATATTAGATTGTCAAATACACCACCAAAGTCGCATGTTTACCTATACTTTCCGCTTACAGTTGTGTTAACCATATTATGACTGCGTTGACAATAAACTATAGGGAATTCGAGTATACTCTCTTTTACCATGCCCGTTTGTTGTAAAAACCATGCACTTTTCTCTCAGTGTAAGAACATTTTTTTTTAATATGTTAAGTATCCGTTGCCTCTATAAATATTAGTCAAAGATGCAACCAACGTTCAAATGTGAAAGGGGAAAAAACACGAAAATTGAACAACAAGATATCGAAAAAATCTATACATCGTTGTTACGTTTTTTTGCGCACTTTCCCGTAATACACTTTTGAACAGACGTGCATGTTCACAACCATTGTTGGATAAATCGAGGGCAATGTCTAAAATATATTAATTTCCAACAAGATGGAGCAAAAAACAACTGTGCCATGTGTCCAACGAGGATAAACATAAAAACGGAATACGGATGTTTGAGTTGCACGAGACCTTTGTGCTCTGAATATTCGCTTCAAAGTTATAGGTACCGCGCGTCTGAGCACCCATCAAATTGAATCATTATTTCGTTCGCGTTGGTTCTTTCATTTTTTAAATATTTTTTTCATTGCGAGGTAAAATAATTATTGAAAAAAGATCGAAAGTAAAATAAGCACTGAATCTTCTTTTATCCTCCCATGCTCTGATATTCTTTAGACATTAACCCGATCTGGATAAAAGCAATCGTTTCCCATGTTTCTGAAATGCAGAAATATTAGTATTACTATAATTGACTTTTTATACCGGAATTTCACAGCATTCGCATTTACTCTTCTTTCTTTATTGAATTTTATAAAGTTCACTCGCTCAAGGAACTCAACCTTTTCAAACTTTTTTTCTTACAGTAGTCCCAAGTGTCCTGTTGACAAATTGAAAGATTATTATTGTCATTGTTTTTTTCTTTTTCAATGGAAAAAATGGACAACTTAATCCGTCAAACAGTGCATTTTCCCATGTTTTTCTCACACCGTCTTTTAAAACCGTTACGCTTTCTGAAAAATCGACTTTTCGAGTTGATCGATTGTTTAGTCGTGTTGGTCGGAGTCTGGCGTTTCAATATTGCTATAATTGATCCTCAATAGCGCATTAAGTTACGGAAAAAAATAGCTTGTAATGGTTAAATGTGCTTCAACCGTAAAGGAAGCTCACCATTGGCGATTCGTATTTTTCTTTTTTTCTAAAAATATGAAAAGCTCGCGCAGCGGCTCTTCGCAATCTAGTACGTCGAGTGAAAGTCTTTGAGCGCCTCGCCGACTTGTGCGTCGCACCCCGCGAGCACGCGGTTTGTCGTACCTGTGAGAACGCACTACTCGCGAATCGCTCCGCCATGCCAGCGGCCGCCGCCTTTGACCACGATCCGAATAATCAGTCTATGGGTGTACGTGCGTGCGTGCGTGCGTGCGTGCGTGCGTGCGTGCGTGCATGCGTGCGTGCGTGCGTGCGTGCGTGCGTGCGTGCGTGCGTGCGTGCGTGCGTGCGTGCGTGCGTGCGTGCGTGCGCGCGCGTGTGTGTGTGTGTGTGTGTGTGTTTTGGAAAAGGTCCGGGGGGAGGGGGAGAGAAAGAGAGGGAGGGATGGATGGACGGAGGGAGGGAGGGAGAAGAGAGAGAGAGAGAGAGAGAGAGAGAGAGAGAGAGAGAGAGAGAGAGAGAGAGAGAGAGCGCACAGAACTCGATTTTGGTAACTCTGCGTCAGAGGCAGCGCACCAAAATCAATAGCGGTTTTTTTCTCGGACGCTCGCTAAAAAAATTTGCAACAGCGATATACGTTAAGGATGTTGAGTCTCTATGAAACATGTTAATGTTAATTGTTCAATAAATAGCTTCTTAATCGTCATGAAATTTTTACACGACCTCCTGAATACTTCATGTAAAAACATACCAAATTTTCCAAATTCTATCATCATTACTTCAACCTTCTTAAGGGTTGAAATGAAAAATGATCAGAAAATTTTGTATGTTTTTGTATGAAGTATTTAAGAGGTCGTGTTAAAATTTCACGACGATTAGGAAGCTCGTTATTAAAAAATTAACATTTTGTTAAGAACAATTTTTAAAAGAAATAAAAAAAAATTTATCAATAAACTTCGTTTTGTTTCCGTTGCTTTCAGTATATTGTAGATATAAAATTGAGAGGTAAAAAAAAAACTTATTGCAAAGTACATCAGTTTCCATAAAACAGCATTTAATTTGTGAATGTTAATTGTTCAATAACGAGCTTCCTAATTGTCGTGAAATTTTTACACGACCTCTGAAATACTTCATATAAAAACATACCAAATTTTCAGAATTTTATCATCATGTGCGATTTGGGACTCAACATCCTTAAAAAGACGCTATGGGGTTGTATTGGCAGATAGACTTTTGATGGAGGATTTGCGTTCCATGAGTATTTATAATCCGGTAAAATTATTATAGTGGAAACTTTTATTTTCATGTCCCAAACGTATCCCATAACCCAGTAGCCTTTAAGGTAACGGTACGAATGCTCGGACGGTATTTAGATTTAACCACTGTTCGGACAGTAGTTAGAATATTTCACTATATTAGGTATATAATTGATAGGTAACCACCAAAAGTGACGCTTGCATTCTATTCAGCCTTCAATTATTAATTTATTACTGGAAAATTGTAAGCTAATAACGAATTTTAGTAGTAAAATTGACGAGTTATATTAACGAGCCCGCGTCAGTCATGTCATGAATGCACTTTTCTAACCCAAATAGCTAAAGAGTTGCTATAATTTGTGATAGTATAGGGGTCTATTTTTCCTTCGATTTCTATACCAGACTTATGACCAATCGAAAGCGAATCGAACCGACTTTTTGACGCCGCCGTTACATTTCGGCTTGGATAAGGTTCTATATAATAAATTCAGTGTCTGATTAATTGGGACATGTATCACACGCGTGTACCACGGTCGTATCTCATGTCCGATTACTGGTACGAGTGAGCATAGTCGCAGAGACTGAATCACCGGATGCCAAGCGTTGACAGTTCGTTTCGCTGCGTACCTTGCGATAAATGACTTATTACTAACTTAGTTTGTGATTTTGAAGAAAAAAAAGAGAAAATCAAATGGTAAGTACATGTGTCCTATATTTAGATAATATGATAGGTAACGTAATTAGTCGCGACGCAAACAAAGTTTGTGGCTATGTGGGCGGCTTTCCGCGAGGTTATACGGCATCGATGCCGTCTTTTTCTTGCTTATATTATTCGAAATGTGCCCGGAGGGTTACTTTCTTTACTAATATCTCGGATTATTGCTTACGGGGGTCGAGTCACCAAAAAAATATCATAATATATAGTCAGTATATGGATGAATAAAAAAAAGTTCTCGCGTACCTGTTCAATTTAAACCTTGTAACTATGAGAATCAATTTTTGCATGTCCGAAAACTAGGACCTCATAATGGTCGATTACTCAATAGGGACGTGTCCGAAAATTGGGTCATGATAGTGTCCGAACATAGGTACGCAACACTAACAGCTGTCCGAAAATTGATACATTTGGTGCTATTGAACATTTAAATGTATAAAAATAAAAATACTTAACTTTCCGGCAGTTAATGCATGTCCTTCGAAAACGAGAACTTACGAGCTTGCCGTTAGATCCGGGCATTTTTTTTAAACGGTCCGTAAATGAATAATAAGTCCTACAATCTAAGGATGCTCTTAAACGTCCGATCATTGGTACCGTTACCTTACCTGAATTGTGCGGTTTTTCTCAGGGGTTGAAAGGGGGTAAATTCTAGTTTTCCCCGAATATCTCGAAAGTTACAAATATTTCGAGACAAATAGTTATAAGAGAAGTGTAATTTATAAAATTCTATACAAAAAGGCCTCTGGTTTTTTTTGCACCTACAATCGATGCTTTTTTTGGAGTAAACGTTGCGATTAAGTTGCAATGCCTACTTCATTATTTCTACTTCTCTTAAGGGAGCTTTCCAGTGTGAAATTTTCAAAAAATCGATTTTTTTTTTGCTTTATCGAATAGTATACACTCTTCCGAATATTCCCTGAAATTTTCATGCCGAAATTCAGATTATTTCGGTTACTGTACAGCATTTCTTGGAAGAAAGCAACGGAGCGCTACAGCTACAGCGAAACTTTGAACGCGTTTTTCTCGAAACAGCATTTTTCAAAACGGTGTCCAACTTGGAGGGCAGAGTTTTAAAGCTATCGAGTTGAATTTTTTACACAATATTCTTAACGTCATTGTTTATCGTGCTATGGAAGCTGTTTTTTTTTGACATCTTCCAATTTTTTTGTAAAAAAACTGCCAAAAAAAATGCTAAAATCGATACTTTTTGTTCAAACCGGCGCCATTTTTGCAAAAAAAAAAAAAAAAAAAAAAGCCTCCATAGCACGAAAGCCAATTATATAACGATCAATAATCTTTTTGTGTTTTTTGTTTCAGATCAAAATTGTGACCCCCAACGTGGACACCACATCCAAGTGCATTTTCTGCAACAATTGATTCATCATTTTTATAGATATTAATTAATAAATAAATCGATCTTTAAAAAATTGTTTTGTATTCTTCAATACCCAATTAATATACAAAAAAAAACCAGACCGATTAGATTATTTTTTCTTTAAAAAAAAAAATTTCGAAAAACAGCGATTTTTCGGGCTGTCACACTGGAAAGCTTCCTTAAAATACCGTGCTTTCGGATTAGCATCGTATACTGTATCAATAAAAACCAATAATAGTCGAATCTTTCATTTACCATTAGAATTCTATCCCTGTACGTTCCCTTCAGCCTTATTTCAATTGTTGATTCATTTGGCGTATATCCCATGCATACTTATCCGTTGAATCCTTTAACCTAACTTGGCACTAATGATTATTCAAATTCTTTCGATATAAGACGATCCCTTCGTCTTTCGAAAGCAGCAACGGGACAACATCTAACGGTGTATAATAAAATGAGCTACTACAAAATACTGTATTCCGAGACCGCAACATCTTGTCGCAAATACACTACTCCAAAAAATTAAAGGAGGAGAATATTTCTTCAATTTTTTTAGTGTCTTGCGGAGCACTGTATTTATATGAAAAATGGTCGCATCGAGATGAAAAAAACATTTTGAAACTTCGAGTTTCTAGTTTCGCCATCTCTTCGCAAACATGTTTTGTGAGCAACGGTTATCGCGCAATCATAAAAAAAAGCGGGAGAAAAAATTTTCCACTTTTTTCAGGGCTCCATAGGCTTGGGGATTTTGTTTTGTCAAATCAATGTACAGGTCAGTTGGCTTGTTTATTCAGCTTCAATTTGGTTCTTTGGTCCCTTTGCGTCAATTTTTTGTTCAGATATCCGTCTTTGAATGAAAAAAGATCCTTTTGTCTTCGATCATCGATATCTCAGCAACCAATGATCGCACAGGGAGTTAAAGGGCAGCTTTGACATCTGGAATAAATTTACTGTAAGATCCTTTCGTTGATTTTTGAGAAAAACTAAAATTTTCACCTTTAACATTAATGCGGAAAAAGTACAAAAAAATTAGTCTTTATGGGTTTTCAGAAAATTTACCACTTTTTTACGAATATTGATAGAAACACTAATGTTGTCAGGTTTTTTTCAGCTTAATGTACCCTCTGGAAATATTCAAATTGATCCATCGAACCGTTTTTCCGGATCGATTAATCAAAGTTTTACGAAACAATTAGAGAAACAAGTGTAATGTTCCTGAAGCCCGTGTAATCATCATCAAAATGAAAAGACTAATTTTCTTCGATTTTTTGACAACATTGCACTAGCTGCTTGTTGAATTGAAGAAAACAAATTCGAAAAATATCCATGTTTCTGTTTTTTTTTTAAATTTGTAAAACATTTCAAGAAACAATACTGACTCATTTTTTACACGATTCGGCCGTTGCGCACCATATTTTCACTCATCTTTAATTGCATTAATCAAAAATTTATAGCCTCAAGCTGTATACACTAGTCGATCTGGGAACATATATGGGATTAATTCCCAATATTTTCTGCGAAGGTTATAAGGATTTAAAAAAAGTTTTTTTTTTCGAATCTAGTCATGATAAAAGAAATTGAAAAATATTAAAGTTTACGAAAACCTTCGATTAATTTTTTTACCGAAACTTATTAAAAATTGACCAACAAAAGATTAGCTTTGAAAAAAATTCCTTTTCGTAAACCTCATAACCTTCGCATAAAATATCGAGAATTAATTGCATAAATGTTCTCACGATCAGACCGACTAGTGAATATAGCTTGGGGGTATCGACTTTTAATTAATGCAATTAAAGATGAGTGGAATTATGGTGCGCAAAGGCCGAATCGTGTAAAAAATGAGTCAGTATTGTTTCCTAAAACGTTTGACAGAGTAAAAAACGAAATTTTTCGATTTTTTGTTGTTAAATTTAACAAGCAACTAATGCAAATTTGTAAAAAAAAAAAGGCGAAGAAAATTGGTCTTTTCATTTTGATGATAATTATACAATGTTTAGGAACAATAAACTTGTTCCTTTAATTGTTTTGAAAAACTTTGATCAAACGGTCTGGAAAAAACGTTTCGATGGATCAATTTGAAAACTTAGAGGGTTATTGAGGCTACATTAACGGACAACACCACTGTGACGGCTTCAAAAAATCGATTTTTTGAAAACCATCGAGAAAAATCTAAAATACATCTAAGATTAAGATGCCGGTGGACCCAGGTCGAAAAAATAATTATTTTCGGAGATATTGAATATTTTGTGGAGCGGTAGAGCGCTCCGTGACGCTCGGGGTCCCGTGCAGCTGCGCGCCTGAGGGTCGGCAGGTATACCGGGCCTTTCCCAGGTCCTGCGGGTCTTTCCCAGGTATTCTTTTGTCTCCCTTCACAAAAACCGACTATTGTTATAAATATAGTTTCGAAAAAAAGCCATAGGTGGCGATGATTGAAAAATTTTCAAGGCAGGTATAGGGATAGCGTCATAGCGTCAGTTTGTGAATAGAAGCGACGCTACTCGTGTCTAAACGCTCCGAATCGTTTCGTTTATAAATATCGAACGCTCAGAATTATTCTTTGCACATCGAAATGGATAATCCGAAAGTGTACGCGGGGAAAACGGAACAAAACGGAGCTATGTGACGAGGAGTCGAACGAAAATTTCGAATCGAAAACCTCCGAACCGTTATAGCGCCGAAAATAGTTCTGCAGAGTATGTGAGCACGTCGGCGAAAAAGTTAAAATCGTCGGACGATTTAGAGGTCAGTGTTACTAACGATTTCGGTTATCGTATAGTACACCTCGTCAATGCATTGAACATTATATCGACGCTAGTGAAGTGCAAATTGTGTGATCGCGATATAAAGTTGAGTGAAAAAAGTTTGCGCGGACTCGGGTTCAAAATCGAGGTCGATTGCGGCCATTGTGAAAGAGTGCAAATTAATTCGTATCCTATGATTGACAATGCATACGAAATAAATCGTCGGATCGTATTCAGTATGCGTCTTCTTGGCGTCGGTTTGAATGGCCTGATGAAGTTTTGTGTATTAATGGACCTACCGCGCCCCATATTTCAGTCTTTCTACGATCGAATCTTAAATTCGATTTCGATTGGCACTAAAACTGTGAGCACAGCGAGCAAACAAAAGGCTGCACTTGAGGAGGAGACAATTTTGTTGGAAAGTGGGGTGGAGGACGGAATTATCGTTTCAGGCGACGGTTCGTGGCGTAAGCGCGGTTTCAGCTCGCTTTTCGGCATAACATCGCTAATCGGCTAGTACACTAAAAAAGTGATCGACGTTATGGTGAAATCGAAATATTGCAAAGCTTGCGAGCATTCGGAAAAAAAAAGAAAGCACCGCGGAGTACTGGGAATGTAAAAGTACCCACGACGATGAGTGCCAGGCGAACCATAGCGGCTCCTCCGGAAAAATGGAAGTCGACTCAGCTGTCGAAATGTTTCAACAGTCTGAAGAGCTCTATGGCATAAAATATAAATATTATATTGGTGACGGCGATTCTAAAACGTTTCTGGGCATATCGAATAGCGATCCATACGACGGTTTCGAGATAAAAAAAAAAGAGTGCATCGATCATGTCCAAAAACGTATGGGGACGCGCCTCCGCGAAATCGTGAAAAAACAAAAAGGATTGTCTGGCAGAGGAAAGCTCACCGGAAAATTGATTGACGAGTTGAGCACATATTACGGCTTGGCTATTCGGAGGAACAGCGATGATGTTGAAAAAATGAGGAAGGCAATTTGGGCAACTATCAAACATAAAATATCCACAGATAGTGAGCCACAACATGACGATTGCCCAGAGGGAGCCGAGTCGTGGTGTTCGTGGCAGCGAGCGGTCGCAAGCGGTAATATTTCTGAATATCGCCATAAGCCGCCTCTTCCTGAGGAAGTATTGGAGGCAATTACGCCAGTCTTCGGAAATTTGAGCAGAGACGATTTGCTGCAGCGTTGTTTGGGCGGTTTCATGCAAAACAACAACGAAAGCTACAACAAATCAGTTTGGGCAATAGCCCCCAAGTGTCAGTCCGGGAGCAAAAAAATCGTCGATATTGCAGCTGATATCGCGGTATTATTATTCAATGATGGCCTGAGAAGCCTCATGAAAGTTTTGGAGACGTTGGGGATAACTATCGGCCCAAATTGTTTCAATTTTTGCGTTGAAACCGACGCAGCCCGGATCTAGCTGGCGGAGCGCTCGCTCACAGACGCTGCAAAAGAGGCAAGAAGAGCCTCTACAAGTTCGAGAAAAGATGCTAGGGACAATGATTTGCTTCTTGAAGGCCAGCTATATCGTGCCGGCATCGCTGATTTGAGGTAAACATTTTTTTTTCCAATTTATCGCATAAATTAACAAACCTAAAACTTTGAACGCGTTTTTCTCAAAACCACTTTTTTGAGTGCGGCACGCAGCAGAACTCGAGCAATTTTTATCCGATCGACTTCAAATTTGGACTGCATCAATAAAAATAGATTATCTAAAGAAGTACATAGGATTGTTTCGATATCTCAATAATAAAAAAAGTTATAGCCTATTCTCGACGAGAAATTTTGCTCGAAAATCGTCCTTTAATTTCAAAAGCGGGCCTATTTTTTAAAAATCAATATTTTTTCAAATCCCTGTGTACTTCTCTTCAAAATATCATATTATTAACGAAAACACTCGGTATTTTTTTTCAGATCGACTTTGAAGAGAGTTCTGCTGCGTGCCGCGAACCACTGCAGAGGCAACAATACCTGATGCGGGAGCTTCCCCAGCGTCACCATGGGGCGTGAAAAATTTGAAAATTTTTTTTTTATGTATCTTCAATAAACAACGAACAAAACAAAAAAAATGTTTCGAATATCTCTTTTTTTTCCCACAAAAAAAATTCTTGAAAAATGGCAAAAAAACAGGGGGTCACAGTGGTGTTGTCCGTTAAGCTGAAAAAAAAAACCTGGCAACATTGGTCTTTCAATCAATCGATCGGGTCAATACCAATGAAATTCTACGACGGTTTTTTTTCTCTTTCTTCATTGGCCTCGTCACGACCAAAGAAAACGCAACCCTTTAAAGTCAAACAAAGACTTGAACGCAATCTAGTCCGAGTTGACTGGATTTGAACTCGAAGACGCGCGTACCACCAGATCAAACGATTGAAAAATTAACCAACGCAGTAAAGGTTCAATACAGATAGTTTTCTTTCTTTGCCAGTTATCCGAATCTCTATGTCGCACGAGGGTTTCAAACACGATACATATTATAATCCGTAACATTTTTTTCCGTATATAGATACTCTTAGGTTATTTTGCAATACTTAAATACGTCTAATATTATTTATGTATGCATGGAAATTATGTATAATATTATAGGGGTGTGCGCAATTTTCGTTGAGACATATTTCAGTGTATATATATATATCTTTAAAACAAACCATTTATTCTACGACAAAAAGTCTGGAAGCCTTTTTTCTGTAAAATTCAACCGAGTAAATTTTTTCCTCGTGACTCTTTTGCTCAAAAAATGTATTATTTTCGAGATATTTCGTCAAAACTGAAATTTATCGCTCGGTGAAAAAGAAGCCGACGGTTCAAACAGAGGGTACTTACTTTTAGGAGTTTGCTTTGGGCCGTGAAAAATAAAAGTGTCCACAAAAATCCAGCTAGGCGGCGGATTTTTTTCGAATTCTAAGTCGAATTCGGCTGGGCTGATGGGAGAATAAAACACGTGGGAGAATAAAAATTGAGGGTTGAAAAAAGGGACGGGTTAGAGATTGGTCGGTCAAAGACGCTCGTTTCCCGCGGCGAGGAGCTCCGGCACGGTCGATTCATATATTTCACCGGCGCTGTGCAAAGATATGGAGACGAGCAGGAGGCGCGCGATCACTCGTTCATTCTCGGCCGCCAAACTTTTTTTCCCGCATAGAATGGAATATGATCCCGATTGCGAATCCGTCGATCACATCCTCGGGTATTGAGACATTTTTTAAATAAAATAATCGTCGCAACTTGACAGTTGAAACCGAGCCATCGTCTCGAGAAGAAAAAGTAAGAAAAAAGATGCCGCGCGCCCAAGCCGGAGAGTCGGTCAAGGTGTTTCGCGTCCCTGCGATGGAGAATGTATCTTCGAGAGGCGAGAAAATCGCGATCGAATCAACTCTGGAAAGTTTAAAAAGTCCGAGTGTGAGCGACGAAGCGGCTCGGCGGCCAAGTCGGCCGGCCGCCTCGAAACGATTCCGCGGGGGGAGCGGAGCATGGGGTACGAGTGAGCATTTGACAACCCACAGTGAAATAACTGCTTCTCCTTCCGAAGAGCTCACGAGAGCAACGAACTAGCGGCGTTTTTCGCGTACGAAATACTTGTGCCACTTTTCGACTCACTACCCCGCACCCCCGCGGAATACTTTTTCGCCCCCACCCCCCTTGCGAACCCTTTTACATCGGCCGCGTGCGATGCTCTTTTTCTCTCGGTAGAAAAAGTCCGCGTCTCCGTTTCATCAGTCTCGTAAATCCTCGCGGGAGAAGCAGAGAAGCGTCGTATACGCGCCGGCAACTCGGAAGGAGAGCGAGAGTAGTAGCGGTCGTCTCCGTGGTAACCAGAGGATAGGTGTGCACCGGTTATAAAGCGTATAGCCGCGGAGTAACCGTTACTATACCATATAATTTTGTGCTCGGAAAAGGAGTCTCCCATCGTCTCTCTTACTACTCACCAGGGTTGCAAATAATGCATTACTTTTTGTAATGCATTACCGTTTTCATTACCCATTACTTTACATTTTGTAATGTAAAAATAATCCATTACTCATTACATTGGATTTTGTAATATAAAAAAATTCCATTACCCATTACATGACATTTTTTAATGTGAAACATTTACATTACAAAGTCCAATGTAATGGGTAATGGAATCTTTTTGCATTACAAAGTCCAATGTAATGGGTAATGGAATTTTTTTACATTACAAAGTCCAATGTAATGGGTAATGGAATTTTTTTACATTACAAAGTCCAATGTAATGGGTAATGGAATTTTTTTACAGTACAAAGTCCAATGTAATGGGTAATGGAATTTTTTTACATTACAAAGTCCAATGTAATGGGTAATGGAATTTTTTTACATTACAAAGTCCGATGTAATGGGTAATGGAATTTTTTTACATTACAAAGTCAAATGTAATGGGTAATGGAATTTTTTACAATACAAAGTCCAATGTAATGGGTAATGGAATTTTTTACATTACAAAGTCCAATGTAATGAGTAATGGAATTTTTTACATTACAAAGTCCAATGTAATAGGTAATGGAATTTTTTTACATTACAAAATCGAATGCAATGAAATGTAAAGTAATGTGAGAGAGAGAGAGAGAGAGAGAGAGAGAGAGAGAGAGAGAGAGAGAGAGAGAGAGAGAGAGAGAGATAACTCTGCTTGCGGTATTTGACCCAGTTGAACCGACTCGGTCTCTGCTGACACCGCTGCCACCTGCCGTGGGTGTCGCCTGCTTCGGAGTTTCGTCAACTACGAAGTTTTCGAGGGGACCCTGACACGGCACTAATTCTCTGTTTTTATCGTACACCTTATGCTTAATCACACATCCCGGATGATAAAAAAGTTTCGTACACGTCTTGCATCGTACTGCCACATTTTTAATAGCTTTTCTGCAACCTGAGCATCGATATTCATCGTACTCAGTCGTGGTATCCATTGTCAGTACAGTCGGTAAGTGACCATCCCGCACTGTGTAATTCCTTACTACGCGCTGCTATCGTGTCACCGTGGCAGCGGTCGTCGCCACCTTGTTCGCGAATCGAAGAATGTCAGTACCAAAAAAGGTTCACAGGCCTGTGATCCCGATAGGTATCAGAATCATCGATGGTTCATAGTGTTCACCACACAAAACTGGTCACTTCCTTACAGTTTATTATTTATATTGCACACTTTTTCCCACTAAAAAATGGCTCAATGGCGGAGCGCAACTGACACACGTCCGAACTCAACTCAACTCAACTCAAGAGAGAGAGAGATCCATCCATCCATCCATCCATCCATCCATCCGTCCGTCCGTCCATCCATCCATCCGTCCGTCCGTCCGTCCGTCCGTCCGTCCGTCCATCCATCCATCCATCCATCCATCCATCCCTCCATCCATCCATCCATCCATCCATCCATCCATCCATCCATCCATCCATCCATCCATCCATCCATCCATCCATCCATCCATCCATCCATCCATCCATCCATCCATCCATCCATCCATCCATCCATCCATCCATCCATCCATCCATCCATCCATCCATCCATCCATCCATCCATCCATCCATCCATCCATCCATCCATCCATCCATCCATCCATCCATCCATCCATCCATCCATCCATCCATCCATCCATCCATCCATCCATCCATCCATCCATCCATCCATCCATCCATCCATCCATCCATCCATCCATCCATCCATCCATCCATCCATCCATCCATCCATCCATCCATCCATCCATCCATCCATCCATCCATCCATCCATCCATCCATCCATCCATCCATCCATCCATCCATCCATCCATCCATCCATCCATCCATCCATCCATCCATCCATCCATCCATCCATCCATCCATCCATCCATCCATCCATCCATCCATCCATCCATCCATCCATCCATCCATCCATCCATCCATCCATCCATCCATCCATCCATCCATCCATCCATCCATCCATCCATCCATCCATCCATCCATCCATCCATCCATCCATCCATCCATCCATCCATCCATCCATCCATCCATCCATCCATCCATCCATCCATCCATCCATCCATCCATCCATCCATCCATCCATCCATCCATCCATCCATCCATCCATCCATCCATCCATCCATCCATCCATCCATCCATCCATCCATCCATCCATCCATCCATCCATCCATCCATCCATCCATCCATCCATCCATCCATCCATCCATCCATCCATCCATCCATCCATCCATCCATCCATCCATCCATCCATCCATCCATCCATCCATCCATCCATCCATCCATCCATCCATCCATCCATCCATCCATCCATCCATCCATCCATCCATCCATCCATCCATCCATCCATCCATCCATCCATCCATCCATCCATCCATCCATCCATCCATCCATCCATCCATCCATCCATCCATCCATCCATCCATCCATCCATCCATCCATCCATCCATCCATCCATCCATCCATCCATCCATCCATCCATCCATCCATCCATCCATCCATCCATCCATCCATCCATCCATCCATCCATCCATCCATCCATCCATCCATCCATCCATCCATCCATCCATCCATCCATCCATCCATCCATCCATCCATCCATCCATCCATCCATCCATCCATCCATCCATCCATCCATCCATCCATCCATCCATCCATCCATCCATCCATCCATCCATCCATCCATCCATCCATCCATCCATCCATCCATCCATCCATCCATCCATCCATCCATCCATCCATCCATCCATCCATCCATCCATCCATCCATCCATCCATCCATCCATCCATCCATCCATCCATCCATCCATCCATCCATCCATCCATCCATCCATCCATCCATCCATCCATCCATCCATCCATCCATCCATCCATCCATCCATCCATCCATCCATCCATCCATCATTACTCATTTTTTACGAGATATCATTACGAGATTTTTTACATTACAAAATCTAATGTAATGGGCAACGGAATATTTTTACATTACAAAATATAATGTAATGAGTAATCGAATTTTTTTACATTACAAAATATAATGTAATGAGTGATGGAATTTTTTTACATTACTGAATGTAATGTAATGGGTAATTAAATATTTTTTCATTACCCATTAAAAAAGTAATGAATAATGCATTACTTTGCAACCCTGCTACTCACTTTCCGTGCACATACACCAACGGTCTTACCGACCACCCACTGTGTTAATATCGCTCCTGCGAAATATCTGTGTCCTTCGTACGGTTTGTACCTACTCTCGGTGTACGTCGCTATTCGACTCGAACGGTGTACGTCGCCATATTCGACTCGAACTCGATAGACCTTTTCTTTGGGGAATTGAAAATTGTGCTCTATAAAATGTGAGTTCGAGGCGAGAGTCTTCGAGGACATCAGCAGAAGCAGAGCGTGATAGGCAGGTCACGCGGACGTTGCGGAGAAAAAGCAAAATTCCATCTCGATGCGACCGCTAGAGATAAGGATGGCGGCGGGAGGGGCGGGGGGGGGGGGGGCGGGCGGGCGGCCGCGGCGGCGGCGAAAAGAGACAGAACGAGGCCGTCACGAGGCGATATACGTATCGTTGGAACATTGCTCGCCGCGGATGGTGCGTCACGGCCGTTACCAGATAAAGAAAACGCAAGCCTCTAAAAACGATAAAAGTAAATAAAAATGGTAAAAACCCGGAGAATCTCTCGGACGATTTTGGAGAGTAAAGTTCCGCAGCGCGTACTTGCGGTCATGGTAATTGCCAGTCTTCCACAAGACGTTGCACGCGTCCACGCTCGCGCGGGGACTGGCTTAGCTCTCGTCTCGCTTCTTCCATCCTTCTCGCTAAATGTGTCTGTTTCCTTTAAACCTTTTATCCCCTCGCCCAGAGAGAGAGCGACAAAGAGCGGGGAAAAGAGCAACGTTGGCCCGCAGAAACGGACACGTTGCGCACTGGCCCGAGAGCGATAAGATTTTTCCGTACGCCGAGAACGCGTTTTATGAATAATCGATCGAAGTCCTTGGAATGAATTTTTCCTCAATGTTCTCACAGCGCCTCGCGGTATCGCGTTAATGGATAACGACGCGAGAAGGAGAAGAAGAAAAAACAGAGTACGAGAAGAGGGTCGAGGTTGAGGCGCGTCTGTATAATATATCCCAGAGAATTGCGCGCAAATACAACGAGAAATGAACGTGGGAGTTTATACGCGCGGCCATACGTATATACGTATTGCGGAGAGAGGAAGGCGAGAGAGAGAGAGAGAGAGCGAGAGAGAGAGAGAGAGAGAGAGAGAGAGAGAGAGAGAGAGAGAGAGAGAGAGAGAGAGAGAGAGAGAGAGAGAGAGAGAGAGAGAGAGAGAGAGAGAGAGAGAGAGAGAGAAATAAAAAAGCTCACCCGGGCTATATCTACTTTAAAGATGTTGAGTCCCAAATGGCAAATGATGATAAAATTCTGAAAATTTGGTATGTTTTTGTATGAAGTATTTCAGAGGTCGTGTAAAAATTTCACGACAATTAGGAAGCTCGTTATTGAACAATTAACATTCACAAATTAAATGTTGTCTTATGGAAACTGATGTAACTTTGCGATAAGTTTTTTTTTTCACCTCTCAATTTTGTAATATCTACAATATACTGAAAGCAACGGAAACAAAACGAAGTTTATTGAAAATTTTTTTTTTTTTTGTTTAAAAAATTGTTCTTAACAAAATGTTAATTTTTTAATAACGAGCTTCCTGATCGTCGTGAAATTTAAACACGACATCTTAAATACTTCATACAAAAACATACCAAATTTTCCGAATTTTCAGATCATTTTTTATTTCAATCCTTAAGGAGGTTGAATTAATGATGATAGAATTCGGAAAATTTGGTATGTTTTTACATGAAATATTCAGGAGGTCGTGTAAAAATTTCATGACGATTAAAAAGCTATTCATTGAACAATTAACATTAACATGTTTCATAGGGACTCAACATCCTTAAGGGGTAAGGCCACTGTAAATTTTTTGAAAAATCGATTTTTTTTATTGGCTTAAAAAATAGTTTAAACCCTCTAGAATAAGAAAAAAAAGGTCCTGTGCGAAAAAAAATTTGTTGTCCTTAGGAAATGAAGGTCGCCGCCAAGCGTGTCAAAACTTGCTCCGAAACGACTGCAATTATATCGGAGATGGCGATTCCAAAACTTTCAAAGGCATCGTGGATTCGAAGCCTTATGAAAATGTTGATGTTAAAAAAAAAGAGTGCATAGATCACGTGCAAAAAAGAATGGGCACTCGATTGAGAAACTTAAAAAAAGGAACAAAAGGTCTCGGGGGAAGAGGAAAACTCACTGCCAAATTGATTGACGAACTAAGAATTTATTACGGCTTAGCAATCCGTCGAAATTCCGATTCCATCAAAAATATGAAAAATGAGATCTGGGCAACCCTTTTTCACAAAATGTCAACGGATGAAAAGCCTCAGCACGAAAAATGTTCGGAGAATTGGTGCAGTTGGAAGAAAGCGAAAGCAGAAAATGCCTTGGATGCGTATCATCACAATCAGCCAATGAGTGAGGAGGTTTATCAAGCCATCAAACCCATCTACATGGAATTGAGCCGGGACGAGTTGCTGGAGCGTTGCTTGGGGGCCTATACTCAAAACAATAACGAAAGTTTCAACGCTACCGTTTGGAGTTTGGCCCCCAAATCATCCTCAAGCGGAAAAACTGTACTAGATATTGCGACAGATATCGCTGTTTGCATATTCAATGGCGGCCTTACCAACGTCTTGCAAATATTCAAGATGTTGGAGGTGGAAATTGGTGTACAGTTATATAATTTCTGCATCGAAGCCGACGCCAAACGCATCACGCACGCGGAGACATCTCTGAGCGACGCGGCCAAAAGTGCGCGCGCGCTCCAAAAATCAACCAGGAAAGACGAAGAAGACGAAAATTTGGCTATCGAAGGACAAATGTATGGTGCTGGGATTTCAGACTAAGGGTAAAAATTTTTTTTAACTTCTTTTTTTAATTTTTTCCAATAAAAAACTATTCGCAAAACTTTAAACGCGTTTTTCTCGAAACATGGTTTTTCAAAATGGCACGCAGCATAACTCGAACAATTTTCATTTTTTTTACTTGAAATTTTAACCAGATGTGAACATTTACATTATCTTGAGAATGTCGATCGGAATTTTCAAGAACTTTATTTATTGATTTTTTATTAACAAAAAACTTGCCGTTTTGTTCGTCAAAAATCAATTTTTTTTTCAAACGCACGCCAAATCCACAAAAATTGATACTTTTTAAAATCCGATCGACATTCTCTAGCTATAGCCCTCTAGATTAACGGTTTTTTTTTGTCCTAGATTCAAAAGTGCACCAGTGGTGCTGCGTGCCGCGGAGCCCTGGAAGCAAAACATGTCCCGGGAAGATAGCTGTGGAACCGCCATTTTGTTTTTTTTTACTGTAAAAAAATTTTATAATAAAGTTTAATGTATGCCCGATAACACCATTAAAAGTTTTTTTTTCAAATACCTTCAATTTCGGGAGCAAAAAATTAGTGAAAAAACCTTTTTTTTGGGCCGTTACAGTGGCCTTACTCCTTAATGTGCTCTCGGAATTTTTCGCCGCTCCTTTTCTAACCTTCTCGCCCGCTCTCTTATCTCTCCTGTCGTTGCACTTGGTTGGACGAGCTAAATCTACGGGGTATAATATGACCAGCGCGCTATGAGGGCAGGACCGAAAGTACCGCCGCTGCCGCGCCCCTCGTTCTCCACAGAGCCTTCAGCCGACGAACTTTTTTTACACTAAATACATACGTAAATCCGGCGTAGAGGGTTTTTCTCTTTCTTCCTTTCTTTTACGAGGGAAACGATCGCGTTTCGCGACGAAAATATGTAAGCGAACAAAAAAACGAGCGCTCCTGTCGAGGCAGCGTTAAATAGGGTTTGCCTGCTTTTGAAATGTTTCGGCGCTCGAACGCGCGACGACGAATAATTACTTTGAGATCGGATATATCCGCTCGAGACGAAACGAGTCGCCGCCGCATCGAAATAATTCGCGCGCAGCCAAATTTTCGACGCGAAATAGCCTGCACGACCAAGACAGAGAGGGCAGCGCGGTTGACTGTGACCAATCGATAAACCGTCCCGAAATGTCACGCACACACACACACACGCACACGCACGGGAAAAAGGAGAAAAAGGAAAGTTACTCAATCTTTCGCACAGACACGCAAAATTCATTCAACGGAGCAACCGAAGGATACTATACGTTTGAAAGACTCGGTATATCGCGCCCGTATACGTTGCGGCGATCAAATTACCAAGAGTCCTACCGGGAGAGGAGTGCAAGGAGGAGGAGGAATGGTTCGAGGGGATTTGCGGCTTGCGCAATTTACCGTACCACCGAAGATCAATTGTCCTACAGAGTCTAGAAGAGTTAAACTCGTTGAGTAAGCTGTGAGGGTCGTGGGTGGGGGGGGGGGGGGGGGGGGGGGCTCTGGTGCGCCGTTTAAATCGGTACTGAAGAAACGCGCGCGAGCGGAGTATATAGCGAGCCCCGAATTAATCTTCCTCCGTTGTACCGCCAGGAAAGTACGCAGCACCGCGGTTACTCGAAATATCTTTCCAAAGAGTACGGGCTGGATCAATCTCGCGCTCGTTCTTTATCGACCAGGAGAAGCAAAGCCGATCGCGCGTACGCCCGCGTATTATGACAACGAGGACCAAAGTTATAAAAAAAAAAACGTTCGCGGATTGATGAGAAGTGCACGATGTCGGTGAAGTTGGCAGATCATTTTCCAGCGGATGAAAATTTAATGAGAATTGCTCTCGCCCGCACGGTCGGGTTCTGTAGGTTCTCATAGATTGCAGTGATAGGCGTAGTGATTTGGAAAAGAAAAAAAAAAGAATAAAAACAAACAACGTTTATGACCAAACAAAATGCGATCTGCTTCGAGAAGGTGGTGGAAAATATTTGTCACCTCTTGTTATGCGTAAAATCGTTATAACGGTGGATTAAGTCAACGAGCCCGACAAATGTGCGACGGGTATCGATGAAAAACATATATATCCGGCAGCTGTATATCGTTACGATCGATCGATACAAATGCCCGTTTGAGGCGTATAAACGTGATGTGTCGCGAAGAAAAGCTATCGCGTGTAACGCATGTAACGTGATAGCCGCGAATACTCGGATATAGATAGCTCGCGAATAGTGCGAATACTCGCGCTCCTCCTTTTGTTGCGACGTTTCCATCAAATAAATTCGAATCGTCCATTTATTCGATGCACAGGCTCTCATCAGGGAGGAACCCGCGTATGTCGCGCGGCAACACGAAAAAGTAGGAACATATTTTCAGGCCAAATTTAAGTGTAAAAAGAGTGACGATTGGAGCACGAAAACAGGTCGGATGCTAAGAATCGCTCCACTGCCGGTTCACACTCGTTCGTGTCGGTTCTGCGATGACCGCTGAATCATCCGATACGAATTGTTCAATTAACAAATGAGGAGAAAAAAGACGAAAGGTCGCGCGAGGCACGCAAAAATCCCATGCTTCAAGGATCTCTATGGAGCAAAGAGAAAATCAAGCGCCGCACTCATGTATATAGGAGAAGGAAGAGAAATGGGGGATAATGAGAGTGAGGGGTACACGATACGGATGCGGTGAAACTGTTTATTACAGGTCACGAAACGTCGGAGCCATTTTTCTCGCTCGATCAGAACAGAAACAAATATCTCTCCTATAGTAGACAAAAAAGTACTCGGACGACTAACGGGAAAACGTGGGATATTTGCAGTTGGACGAGAAACTAGCTTGGAATGAAGAGAAAAAAAGACAAAGATATTCTCCTTCGAGGAGGACGCTATTGCGTGCAAGGATTTCATGCTCGCGTCACTCGATTTATATATATATATATATATAGGTAATTAATGAGCCAAGCCTTGGCACTGATTCGTTTACGCGTGTACAGGCGTAATTTACATCGATGCCGTATGCGTCCAGATAGAGGAGTTGCGCTATCCATACAAGACTATTTAATTCGGTAGGCGCGCTCAAGACACCGCGTCGCTGCTTCTGACCGCGCTACCACTGCCGCCGCCGCCGCCGCCGCCGCCGCCGCCGCCGCCGCCTCTGCCTCGGTCATACTGACAAGTTGGCGTTGGAAGGTTTTTGAAAAAATTGGTCAAAAGTGTGTAACTGATTGTATTTTGTATTTCTCTAGAGCTCGTTAATATTTTTAAGAAGAGCGTGCTGGTGATTATCAATAAATTGTGAGCAACCCCAATCGGCCACGCTAACTTGACACTCGGTTCACCTATAGAGAAGTTCCAGGAGTTCTGATAATGTTTTTCACCCCTAATCGATGTTCTTCAGTGGTCCGCATAATTAATATCGACATACTAATGGAATGTCTTCGACGGGATCTAAACGTCCAGTTTCAGTACGATATCAAATTATAAGTTCATCAAACCGTAAGTCTAATCCACCGTATTTTATGTAATCGAATGACTTTATGAAAGGAAATTGTGATAATAATCAATTGTATCAAAATTGTAACCGTCATTATAAATTTCTCAAATGTGGTGCAACAATATATATATACATATATATATCTGTATTTGATCGGTCAAATATTTCATGAGTATACTCTTTGCCTTTATTTAATGCCCTCAATTCAATTATTTTAACGCAATAGACAGGTACACCTAGCGCTTTAATAGCTAAGTCGATATATTTTTTCTGACATAGATTACAAGACTGAATAATTTACAGTCGTTCAGACAATGAATCTTAGCCCACTCATTGACACGAGCAGGCATAACAGAATATTTAAGGAAAATATTAATGAAAAACTTTGAAAAAAGTGACTTGCAGAAAAATGTTCGTAGCCGCGACGTTGCAGAGAAAATGGAAAAATGACTAAATCTACTAGAGTTGCGCGGAATTTTTCATTCCAGTCTATCATTGAGTATGATAATTGATTGTGAGTTATTTTTATTAAGCGCCACTGTAACTTAACCAATGAATCGGAAGGGCCATTTTCATGCCCCCAAAAAATACGGCCCCCGCGAAATGAAAACCTCAAGCATGAGCCAGCCATACCAACATGTCGTTCATATATTTTGGGGACTTCACCCTTTCCAGGACCCACATACGAGCCATCGTTGCGAGAGCATTAATTATTTAATTAAGGCGCTAAAAATGTACTCTCGGGTGTTTGCTAAATTTTCGAAGGACAAGAATAGCGCGTCCCAGTCTCGTGTTATCAAAATAGATAGAGACCAGAACTCTTCATAATAATCATCAGGACCTCTAAAGAATATCGAGTAGTATTGAAAAACATTATCACACTGACAGAAAAATTCTATTGACATAAACTAGATGCATCTGTATGATTTTTTAAATTTGACTTGACTAGATTTTTCTCGAAATGAAATTTTTCCTATTGCATTGTATCATTGGAATTGTTTATTTTAATAATATATATTTATTCACATCGAGATCCCTTTAATATCATCTAATAAATAACTGTTTCATTTAGTGCTAATAAATCTGTGATTCGGTTCCATCTACTCAAAAAACAATTTAGTTGAATACACTAAATGTATCTATTCAATTCTTTAAATTTAGATTAAATAAAATTTTCGTTGAGTCAAACATTTTTCCATCTCATTGAATTAATGGTATGTATTTATTGCTGTCTTTATTAAATACTTACTAGGTGCGCAACTAAGTTCCCGGGTTTCACACATAGATGGCGCTAGCAACACATATAGTCGACATACAGGTCTGAAGTTGGGTGTCTTTATAGCTTGGACATCTGTTAAGAATACCCAGTCGTAATATAAACAAATATCGCAACGCGACGAATTTTTTTCGAACCTCGAAAATGTCAAAGTTTGTGCCAAATAAACAGCATTTGCGGGAGGCATTGCTTTTCTGCTTCAATGTAAAAAAACAGCAGCTGAAGCACGTCGGTTACATTAGGAGGCCTACGGCGAACATATACCATCAAAAACAACATGTGAAGATTGGTCCAAGCGGTTCATAAGTGGCGATTTTGCGACCGGGGACTTGTCCTTGGAGCGCTCGGGAGGACCGCAAACATTTGCGGACGCCGATCTACAAGCGTTTTTGGATGAAGATGACACTCGAACGGAAGATCAACTTGCCGAGGCCCTAAATGTGACTCGGCAATGTATTCCGAAACGTTTGCACGCCATGGAAAAAATTCATAAGTAAGGAAAGTGGGTGCCGCATGAGTAGACTGAGAGACAAATGGAAAATCGAAGGGCCACTTCGGAAATTTTGCTTTTGCGGCAGAACAGAAAGAGTTTCCTGCATCGAATTGTTACTGGCGATGAAGAATGGATATATTTCGAGAATCCCGAACGCAGAAAACCGTGGCTTTCACTTGGCGAAGCGTCAGCATCGACGGCACGGCCAAATCGCTTCGGAAAAAAGACAATGCTATGCGTTTGGTGTGACCAGAAAGGAATCGTGTACTATGAGCTGCTGAAAACGGACGAAACTATCAATGGGCATCGCTACCGCGACAACAACTAATCAATTTGAACCACGCATTGCTCGAAAAACGGCCAGAATGGGAGGAGACGAGACAGGCACGTGTGATATTGCAGCAGGACATAGCTCCGTGTCATCGCAGTTCCATCGTCTAGGACACCATAGAATCACTGAAATGGGATCTGCTTCCGCGCCCACTGTATTCGCCAGACCTGGCCCCTTCAGACTATCACTTGTTCCGGTTGATGACGCATGGCTTGGGTTTGTTTGGCCAATTTTGGCCTACACTTGGCCACGTACGATGCAGTACAAAATTGCTTGGACGAATGGTTTCAGTCCAAAGACGCGTGTCTTTTTATGTATTGCCGCCAGAGAGATGGCAAAAATGTGTAAATAACGAGGGACAATACTTCGAATGAACCATTTTTTGTATTTGTCTTGAAATTTTCGATTTTTTATTGGCACAAAAAAACCCGGAAACTTAGTTGCGCACCTAGTATTTTTACTACTTATTTCAATGTGAATTTAATTTGAGAGGGGGGAATTATTGTTACATATATATGTCATGTTTGAAAAATCTATAGCATGATATTTGATAAAAGTCTCCAATTATCACAATGACATTGACTAATTGATACAGTTTGTGCGATACGACAAATAATTATAGAAATTCATTTGGTGTCTTATGTCATATCTGCGACTAATTGTAAGCGCTACAATTACGCAGTAGCGTGCGTAGCTGCAAGTAGGTAGCGATTCCATGTGTAGTTCGTTTCAGTTCGTTTCAGAAGGTCAGTGGATGACGAATTTTGATAGAAAATCAGTATGGTAGAACTCTAAATTAAGTATTTCATTTTATTTTAGATGATTGAAAGATTCTATGCATATAGTACACTTGGATTTGCAGTGTATAGTCTGAGCCAATAAAGATTTATTCGGATCGAATCTTTATTTACTTCATTTGAATATATCTATTATTTGAATATGTGTAATATTTAAATATAATTTTCAATATATTTAATAGTTAACAAGAATGATTGGGACAAATGACAAAATATATATTTCAACTAAATAGCATCGTAGGAGGCCGCGGGACGAGTGAAAAACCAATTTGATTTAAACCGATCCAACTCGAATTCAATATTTGTGTATGGATGCCCAGAACTACTCGAACTTTATAGGTGAACGGAGTGTCAAGCAAGCACGGCAGATTCTGGTTCCCCGAAATTCATTGATAATCAGGCAGAACACTTGTTCAAAATATTGGACAACTTTGGGGAGATACAAAATAGTTTTGTAACTATTTTTAAAAAATCTTCAAACGCCAACTTGACTAGCCTCTCTTTCGCGAACTATGATTTTCAAGCCGATTGTCATCGTTTGCCGATTGTCATATTTCATTAATTGTCCCGTGCTCCCACTTGGTCACCGTGGTCGCCAAGCTTTTGTTTTGTTTTTTCTCGACCCTCATGCCCCCCGTCCCCCTCATGTTCGAAGGGGTAACGACGAATAATCCCGTTTAACCGCCGACAACGGTGCGTTTGTTATATCGTGAAAAGTCTATGGGGAGATATCGGAATTGCGTATCGTCGTGTGATAAATACCTACGGTTATTGAGCTCGGACGCGTGTCGCGCGCGCTTTCTCTTCTCGCGCCAATATCAGTTGGACGATGTGGGACAAAAGCGGGGAACGGGAACGCGGCGGCATCCGCCACTGTCGTAACGCGCCAGAATTCCGCCTGTCCGATATGCTGGAAAAGACTGGCAAACATATAGTTAAATCGTACGTATACATCGAAAGTGTATCAAACCACCGAAAAATCTACAGCTAGAAAGAGCCCTGTTCCGGAACTGTGCTCTTATGGTGGTCGAACGTATTTCAACACTGACAGAAAAATTATATTAATATAAACTGCATGCGGTGGATTGGTTCTTTTTAATTTTGAATTATCTAGATTCTTCGTGAAATCAAATTTTAATTACATTTTTCGTATTGCATTATTGGAATTATTTACTTTAAAAATATTTTTTTTTTTTTCGATTCACAAGGAGACGTCACCACCGTTGGGTCGGGGATTTGGCCGAATTTTTTTGTAGTGAAAGAGGACACCTCACGTGGTTAAAGTAGTAGGACGCACTACTCGGAAAATTCCGAGAAAAATCGATTCAAAGTTTCTTAGGCGCCTTATGAGTTTGAAATGTCAGGCACTTGTCGAGCCGCCGTCTAGTCCAGACGGTTCGGGCTCGGTCTTTTGCGCCGGAGGTCTCGCGTTCGATTCCTCCTTCGGATCTTATTTTTTTTTCTTTTTTGTTATCCCAACAATTATTCAAAACGTTTCTCATCCCTGCATTATTTTTTAAAATTTATTTGCATTCTTTTGTTAAAATCATTTTCTTTTTTTCCAATAAAACAATTCATAACGGTGGGTAGTAGTAGTAGTAGTAGTAGTTTATTCCATGGTATACCCTCATGGGTGTTTACGCTGCGAGTCCCCACCCCCCCCTACATGCGCTACCCCTTTTACAATATTTGCTTAAATCTAAACTTACATTCTAATTTCTCCTATCCTTTTCCTTATCTTACCTCAATACAAATCCGCAATTTTATTTATTAATTTCCTTTTTCCCTCATTTTTGCCACTATCACCTACTTTTGTTTTTGCGCATCCTTCGTTATTTTTTCGAATTCTCTGATGTATGAGCAGAATTCTTTGACCGGGCCATTCCTTGTCAACTCTCCTATTTTTCGTCTGAGCTCGTCCCCCCTCTTAAATTCCGTCTTTTCCTCTACGCCTTTCACAGTTTCTGTTTTACGTTTTGCCTTATTTTTTCCGCAGCTGCATATGTGCTCCAAACTCTCCTCCTCTTCCCCACATAATCGACATTTTGTATCTCCGTACCCCTTGTTCCCTTTTTTACCTATGTTCCCGCACCTTATTCTCGCCCAGACTTCTTTAGTTTCGCCTCGTATCTCCTTTGCTTTCCAGTATCCTTCCATTTCTGTATTCTTTTTCCTACGTTTGTACTCGGGGCAGTACGTTGATTTGTCACTCTTACACCAGTCGCCTTGCACCTCCTGCTGTACTTTGATTTTTATTCCTCTATCTATTATTTTTTCTATGCCTCTCACCTCCCCGTCCCGAATTAGCTGCCACACTCCTCCTTCTCCCACTTCTCTCATGGCTTTAGCCATTTCTTCTCCCCACTTGGACGGATTTCTATTCGTAATCGCTCTCACCTCCTCCTTCTGGCACACCTTCGGCCATCTTTCTTCTCCCATCTTCATGACTTCTGTTATGTATTTCGCCGCTCTTTTCCATGCCTCACTTTCTAAGCCTCGGCAACCTACTTCCATTCTCCATATATAGTTAGGCGTGTTTGGACTAATACCCATGGCCATTTTGACGAACTTACCCTGCCATCTATCCAAGATTTTCCGCTTCCTCCATCCCCATACTTCTGCCCCGTACATCATCCCGCTTTTCGCCATTGCCCCCATCAGCTGTAGCCTCCTTTCGAGGCACCCTATCCTTGCCCGCTTGAAGATATCCCATGTTGCATTGGTGACTTTCTTTATCTTCCCGGCCAATAATTTTAGGTGTTTCTCGAATATGTTGCGCGTGGAGAACCACACTCCCAGATACTTGCATTCCTTGACCATTTCTAATTTCTTCCCCCTGTATTCCCACTTGACCTCCTCCTTCTTTCTTCCTCCCTTCTGGAACGTCATTATTTTTGTTTTACTTATATTCAGTGTAAGTTTGTTTTCTTCCACGTATTTCTCCAGAGCCAATAGCATACTCCTTAACCCTTCCTCCTCGTCCGCTACCAAGACAATATCGTCTGCAAATGTCAAGGCAAACATTTTCTTTGCACCAATCACTGTTCCTCCCTCGTTTCTTTTTTCCCAAACTTTGTCCATGTCCTCAATGTAAAGACTGAAAAGTGTTGGGCTGAGCGGGCATCCTTGTCTAACCCCCTTCTTCGTCTCAAATCTATCCGAACTTCCCTCCTCTGTCACCACTTCGTTAAACGTTTTGTCATATATCTTTCTGATCATGTCCTTAAGCCTGCCTCGTATCCCAATCATCCCTAATTTTTTCATCAAAATATCCCTATCAATTGTGTCAAAGGCAGCCTTAAAGTCCACAAATGCTGCGAACAGCTTCCCTTTTTTTTCAGTTTATTGTTGATTAGCGAGTTTAACACGAAGATGTGGTCACGTGTTCCCCTCCCCGCCGTGAATCCCGCTTGGCTCTCTCTAAGCACTCCTCTCCCTTCTATCCAGTATATCTTCCCGTGATTATATCTGCTAGTAGCTTGTATCCTGTATTCAGGAGTGTGTTTCCCCTGTAGTTACCCGCACACTCTACGTCCCCCGCTTTGTGTATGGGAACTATTCTACCGATCTCCCCTTCCTTCCACAATTCGTTTAAAATTTCTCTCAATTCCCTCAACCCTGCTTCCGGTAAATTTTTAAGGAACTCAACCTTCAGTCCATCCTCTCCTGCTGCCTTTCCATTTTTCATTTTTCTCAATGTTTTAATCAACTCCTCCCATTCGATTTCTCTGTTGATCTTTTGCAACCACGTCTGGTCCTCCCCTTCCCTTCCATCCTCCTCTATCGTATTTTCTGCCTCTGCCGTCCTCTCCTCCCCTCCCATTAGATCCTTGAAGTGTATCACCCATTCTTTTTTGCTAATTTGACCTCCCAATCGTAATCTCCTTGGTCTAAATGGCTTTATCGCTTCCCAGATCTCTCCTAAGTTCCTACATGTTCCCACTTTTTCCCATTTATCCTCCCAAAACTCCTCCTGCTTCCGTTTTCTCATTTTCTTTAGTTCTTTTCTAGCTTCTATTAGTATTTTCTTGTCCCTCGCGCTTTTGCCTTCTATATACTTCTTGAGGCTTTTCCAAACTGTTTTTCTTTGCTCTCTTACCAGTCTTCTTACGCCCTGTACTCCTTGCCCCATCCTCCTAACTATGCCTATTTCAACAGCCGTATTCTTAATCACGCCTTTCAATCTCTCCCATCTCTCTTTTCCTCCGGTCTCCTCGAGCCTATTCTCCCAATATTTATTGAAGGTAGCCGCATATTCCTCTATCAACTGGCCTTTCCACTTTAGGGCAACCTCTTCCCTACTCCCTTCCACCCCTGCCGCCGTCGTTTCTTCCCTCGTCCCGTCACAACCGCCCCCCCTTTCAAACTGAGCGTTACCGGTAGATGGTCTGACTCGGTTCTAATTGGTATTTCCAATTTGGTGACCAGGTATTCCCTCCCCTCCTCGATAATGGCATAATCAATTACTGTGCCTTCCGTTTCCCTATCGCCTACAAAGGTGAACTGCCCTTCCCAATCCCCTTCCGTCCTTCCGTTTAAAATCAGAAAACCCCCTTCGTCACAGAACTCCATCAGCTTCCTTACCCTCCGCATTTTTCTTTTTGTCCCTCGACATTCTTCCTACCGCATTTTGGCTTCTTAGTCTCCCTTCCTCTTCCCCTATTCTTGCGTTGAAGTCCCCTATCAAAATCACGCTCCTTTTCTCCTCCTCTGCCCGACTCACTAAAGTGCCCAAATCGCTTTTTAGTTGCAAGAAGCCACCGTTATTATGTATCGTAATAAGTTTTATTTCCTCATTACCCCTGCCCGCTTTGACGCCCGTTATTTGCAGCCCGCCTTTCCATTCTTGCGCCTATATTGCTTTTCCGAGGCTTTTCCTTACCCCTACTAATTGCCCTCCAATCGCTCGCCCTTTCTTATTTTTACGCAACGCATGCTTCGCGGTCCTCAAAGTCTCTATTTAGCCTGAACTTCACTTTGTTTCCTTGCCTCTCTTCAACCAAGTCTCTTGCAGCGCGATTATATCAAAGTGCCTAATCTATTCCCAAATTTCCTGTATTTTTTTTTGCCCCCGCTATGTTCCACGACACTATTTTTAACTCGTCGCTCCTACATTCTTCCTCCTCTGCCACGAAACCCCCGAGGCCTGTTGGAGATGTCACTTCTTCCGGTCTGCCGCCATCTCTCAGCTTCCCATCTTCCTTCCGCTTCGTTCCATTTTTTCCATTCACCTCCAATTTGGATTTTCAGGTGCCCTGTGCGAACATCCTCCCCCCTTCTTCTTCTGCTCTCGGCTTGCGCTTCTAGGTATCTCTGCACCTCCCTTTCCCGCGCCGTCAAGTCGTCCGAGATGCTCACGTTCCCTCCTCGTCTTTGGTAGTTCCGTTTAATTATCTCTGCTTTATTCCTCACGGAACCTAACTTGACCAGGATACCTTCATCAATCCACCTCCAATTTCTGATGTCCGATCCAATTCCTGTCTGCATCTCTAGTGCCACTCTCACTTCCTCCTCTGTGTTCCTGCTCTTTCTTCTCAATCCACTTACTATTATGTTTGTCCTTCTCCTTCTTCTTTCTTCCTCCTCTCGCCTCCACTCCGCCCTAGACAGCCGTCCTGGTATTCTTCTATCCTTCTCTTGCTGCTTTTGTTTGTCTCCCTCCTGAGAGTGTATGTCTCCGTTACTCTCGTGTCCGCCGTTGTAATGATCATTTGTTTTTTCCAGTTCCTTGTCCCCTCCCTGTCTCTCTCTTACTATGTTGCACGCGTTCTCCTCATTAAGATCGCAGAACGCCTTATCGTTCCCGTTTTCATCCATTCTTCTTTCTCCTTCATCACCATCCTCTCTTTCGTTCGGTCCCCCCCTCTCAAGTCCCTCCCGTGCCGTTAGCTCATTTTGTAGTTGCTCAATTTTTCGTTCCAGAGGCATTATAGTTACATCTCTGTTTGTAACATGCACCTCCCATTTCGCTTGCTCGCTCCATATTTTGGCTTGCATTAGTGCCAGCTCCTCCTCCAATTCCTCGTTCCTCTTCCTGCTGGTGTTTAGAGCAGTGCTTATCTCCGTCACTACCTTCCCTAGGTCCGCCTTCCAGGACGTCACCCATTCCTGTCTCCATTGGTTTAGCCACTCTTTCCAGTCCTCCGGCATGATTTCTCCATTTTTCTTTTGGATTATCACGATCCCCTCGTTTCTCTGTTCCCCTTGCTCTCGAAACATTTCGTACAGGCCTTCCGTCCCGTTGATACCCGCATTTCCTTCTTTGTCGACCTCCTCCCTCTCCTTTGAGCTGTCTTCTTCCCATACGGCGCAAGATGTCGTCGCGTTCCCTCTGTTCGGCGTCATCGACAATTTACATTTTGTTGTAAATGCCTCGCTTTCTGCTATTTCCTCATGTTTCCTGTCTATCTGTTCACCGCTCTCTCTTTCGCTTCTCTCGTCCCTGCTTCCTTCCATCCGCTTGGTCCCCCAGAAATTGTCCAGGCTCCTCGTCGTGGGCGCTCCTCTTTTCTTTGCCCCCACCGACCCTAGTGGACGGCCTGTCTTCTTTTTACCGACCGTTCCTTCCGTTTCGCCTGGTAGTTCCTCCTCCTGCCGCTCCTCGATGGTGGCGCTTCTTTCCATCGTTGAGCCCTCACTCCGTCTTTCTCTATCTTCTTCTACCGCTTTTGTCCTAACCTCACTTTTCCTTCCCCGAAAAGTATCGGTCCAACTCACTTTTATTTCACTTCCCTCGCACGAATTTTATATCATCACTTTATCCTCACTCACTAATCTTCCTCGATTTAGCCGCCCTTCCATCTATCTTCTCCGAATTCTCCCTTCCAGCTTGTTCAAAACGTTCTACTCACAGCAACGCGTCCTATCGTGCGTGTTGCTCACGGCCATCCTCATAACGGTGGGTTTTTTAAATTTTTTATTGTAAAGTATATGAGGAGGAATATTGGGTTTTTAATGAGAATAACAAAGTCGATTAGGAAAAATTCAATTTTCATTCATATAATAATTATATACAAAAACCGCAATGGTAATTATCGTAGAAGCAAACAAAGCAATAATTTTTGCGACATCTTGCGTAACATATAAAAGCGGTTTTTTACAATCGCAGGGAGTTTGCAATACATCCGTACAAAAACATGTCCCATCAACATTCATGAAAATGTTTCTAGTAACTGATAATTTTGAGGCAAACCAGGCGTATTGAATCAAGTCTCGGTATATTGGTGACGATAATTGATGGTGAATTATTGAATGGATTTTTATTTTTCCTAATCGACTTTGTTATTCTCATTGAAAACCCAATGTTCCTCCTCATATACTATACAATGAAAAATAAAACCCCACCGTTATGAATTGTTTTATTGGAAAAAAAAATAATTTTTTTTATGAAAATAATTATTAAAAAAATTATGTAAATAAACTTTTAAAAATAATGTAGGGATGAGAAACGTTTTCAATAAATGTTGGGATAACAAAACAAAAAAATCCGAAGGAGGAATTGAACCCGAGACCCCCGGCGCAAAAGACCGAGCCCTAACCGCCGTCTAGACCGGACGGCGGCTCGACAAGTGCCTGACATTTTAAACTCATAAGGCACCTAAGAAACTTTGAATCGATTTCTCACGGAATTTTCCGAGTAGTGCGTCCTACTACTTTAACCACGTGACGTGCTAGGAGTCCTCGTGCACCGCAAACAGATTCGGCCAAACGCCGACCCCACGGTCATGCCCCGTCTCCTTGTCAGATCAAGATCTTTTTAATATCATACGATAACTAAATATTTTATTCATTGCTAATAAATCTGTGATTCGGGTTCATCCGTTCGCAAAACAATTTAGTTGAATCACCGACACTCGGCCGGGCGGGGTTTGGCTCTGGCGGTATTTCGAGTTAGGCAGCATTGTGCGCGGCCATTAGACGGAGCAGTGATCTCTTATAGCCGTGCACCGACTGGCGCATCAACCAGTGAGCGGATAGCCAATACTCCTGATTCTACACGGAGAGAATTAAATGTTAAAAATTACCGTGCAGTAACGGTAACCAGATGACAACCCTGAAACTTCGCTTATTATTGTTGGGTAGAACACAGATTTTCACGAAAATAAGATAAAATTTCTTCTTCGGATAGAAAATTTTACCAGATTTTCTAGTAAATTTCGATGTGTAACAAAATACGCAAAACTTAAATTTGAAAAATATATAATATCAGCGAAATTTTACTGTGCATGTTAGTATTTTATGCCTTTCAGAAATGTCTATAAAAAAGTATCGTCTTTATAAAAGTTATTTTAAGATTTATTATAAAATTTAATGAATGTTACAGGAAAATGTATTGTGCTCTTGGTAAAAATTATCGTGCGCGCTTGGTTAAAATTGTCGTGCGGTACGGTACGGGAATTTTGAGGTACTGCATTGTAAAAATTCCCCTTCATTCCTTTCACTTCAGAATGGTATGGTGGTGGGGGTAAGTAGGGGAGCGCGATTTCTTTATGGCACGATGGGACTTGCCAAAAAAATTTCGTCTAAACTGCGTACATCGCCGGTTCAGTTTAGCCTGAAGCCTCAGTCGCATGCAGTGTCTCGTTGCGAGAAAGTGACGCGTAGCGATCGCGTTAAATGATGACGAAGTAATATGTGCGCAAGTTAGTCACACCACTCGAGCCTACGATGGTACAAAATGTATGATAAATAAATGTTAGTATTAAACGAAAAATAAATTCTAATGATTTGATTTGTCTCCTTATCCGTTTGTTGACTATACCAATTTATATGGAAGAAAAAAATGTTCCCAACAAAAAACAAACAGCATTAATTTGTACCAATTTTTCAATAGTAAATAATATTCATTATTATTATTATGGTTATTGTTATTTCGGTTATTATTATGATTATTATAGCACCAGTTTTTGAAGAAAAAATACATTTTACTAAGGATTTCTTCAATCGAAGAATTTAAATTTTATCAGCCTTATAGGGAATTGTTTTTGAGGATTCGGCTTCGATCCGGCCAGTGAAGGTTATTCCAAAGTCAACAGTGGAATTAGAAGATGTTTACGTTTCGGCCCTCTGGTTCGGGTCCTCTTCAGAAATTTTATTTTTCAGTATATAATATGATACACATTTTGTCATAATAATGTTTTTACATTATTATGACAAAACAAACAATATTATGACAAAATGTGTATCATATTATATACAGAAAAATAAAATTTTTGAAGAGGACCCGAACCAGAGGGCCGAAACGTAAACGTCTTCTAATTCCACTGTTGACTTTGGAATAACCTTCACTGGCCGGATCGAAGCCGAATCCTCAAAGAGACTATCTTGTCATCTACACGGCCGCACACATCTCTGACTCACTTATAGGGAATTTTTCTTCCGAGGTTGACGCAGGTAGAGTAGGTAAATTTTCGAACATACATGCTAAATTTTACTGTCTCCAATTTTTACCCTTCTTGTATAGTAAAATTTGAACTACGTATTTGAAATTTTCTGTAACGTGAGTTAAAAAAAACTTGACGCATACGAATTATTATGTTTTTCTCACTTGTCACCACATTGAAATATATCACGGTAATTTTTACCGTGAAATTCGACACAAAAATTACTTTTTAATTCTCTCCGTGTAGATACTTGAGTTGAAGTCTGTGCACCAGAGAATCAGAAGAATATAAGGCCGTCCGTACCGGTACGGGTTTTCCACAGTTTCCCCGTACCCTCGGCAAATGCGGTATAGTGTAGCTTAAGACGCCTGTGGACGCAACGAAACGTTAGTTTAGATATGCCACCTGCGGGTGACCGGAAAGGGGGATGGGATTCAATCGGGATGGGTTATACGTAAAAACCAGCAAGAGTTTTTTTTGTATCCAGTTGGAACTCGGGAATTCTCGAGAACCTCAATAAATAAAATAAAATTTACTTGGATCCACTGAATGTACCTTAAACTTTTAAAAATTGAAATTAATTAGGATTTCTGTAGAGTCAAACATTTTTTTCGAATGTAGTTCTAACTTAACCCTTAGGTCGACGTGGGCCATGTATGCCATCGATCTGGACACGTCGGAGCCCATGTCCAGTACGCGCAACAATTAAAGAATCAAGAAAAAGATCCAACATTTTTGGGTCATTTTCAAGAAGCTGTATCTCCGCGAAAAATGATCGTAAAGCAAAAATAAAAAAATAAAATTGACGCTACAGCATTCCAGTTTCCAGATATTCCAGAAGTACGACGCTTTTATCATGAGCGGTTTCTTCGTAATCATAAGAAAACCAACGAAAGAAAAAATTTCCAAATTTTTGCCTGACTTTCAAAAGCTTCACGGACGAGAATACATTTTTTTCAGGCTTTTCACCTAAATTTTCGTTTAGTTTGATTCTTCCGGTTAAATTTGTGCCATCCACGAGCTCTGTACGATGATTTTTTGCTGAGTTATCGCCGTTCAAAGCAAAAGAAGTCATTTTTTACTTTGGTAATTAATTACTCTGGAACTAATGATCGTACAGAAATTTTGAGGAGGCTTTTGAAAAATTTAAAGTATCCTCTACGAGACCTGTTTATTGATGTACGATAAAAAAATCATTGCAAGAATCAACATTTTTTCAAATGTACAAAACTACGTATTCGGGGATTCTTGGTTAACTTGCCATAACTCTGCAAATAACTGATAGACTAAAGACTAAACTTCCGAAAAGCTGTTACACCCGATTTTCCTGAACTTTTGCACAGATGTTCCATTTAATGTATAAAGTCATCCCTCAAAGCGATTTTTGGCGAATTCCAATAGTTTACGAGATATCGAATTTGTTTGGGTTTTTTTTGGAAGGGGGGTGGGATTGTTTGTGTTCGTGTGTTTGGGGTTGCTTGGGTTTCTTTGTTTGGATTACCCCTGCAGTGTAGATACAATTGCAGGGCTAAGCGTGGCACGCTAGCCACCAGTGAATTCGGAGAAGTGGGCATGTCGATCGGTCGGGGCGAGCGAGATAGATATTCTCGTGCCGGCTAAAAAATAAACTTTAAAATTCGATTTCTCGTGAACTATTGGAATGCGCCAAAAATCTCGTCGAGGGAAGTATTTATATATTAAATGGAACATCTGTGCAAAATTTCAGCCAAATCGGGTGTAACAACTTTTCGGAAGTTTATCCCGGTTTTCTTTTAACTTCAGAGTATCCTTAATAATCCCACAACAGATCGAACTCCTGCAATGTTTCCTTCATTATGTTCTGAAACGTCATAATTTACGTTTATTGTTAATAATCAATTAAAGGATAATTTTTCCTTGGTTTTATTGATTTTTCAAACTTTAAACATTTGTTTCATTAATTGTTGCCTATATTAGCGATAAAAAGGGTCAATAATTGGAATTAATAAAATTTCTCCATGATCTCTATGAAAACTTTTCTGTTTGTGTGTGTGTTTGTGCATGGATTAGGGTGAGACCCTATGGCTCGTCACTTCCACAGTATTTTGTGACTCCAAACCTCAGGATCGGATAAAAATTGGCAATGATTGAAAAAAATTCTCCAGAAACTCTATGAAAACTTTTCCGTTGGTGTGTGATTGTATGTGGATGAGAAGGAGACCCCGCGGCTCGTCACTTCCGCAGTGTGTTGTGACTTCAAACTCATACCTAGGAATCGGGTGTTTAAGGGACAACACCACTGTGACGGCTTCAAAAAATCGATTTTTTTAAAACCATCCAGAAAAATCTAAAATACATTTAAGATTAAGATGCCGTTGGACCCAGGTCGAAAAAATAATTATTTCCGGAGATATTGAATATTTTGTGGAGCGGTGCAGCGCTCCGTGACGCTCGGGGTCCCGCGCAGCTACGCGCCTCAGGGTCGGCAGGTATACCGGGCCTTTCCCAGGTCCTGCGGGTCTTTCCCAGGTATTCTTTTGTCTCCATTCACAAAAACCGGCTATTGTTATAAATATAGTTTCGAAAAAAAGCTATAGGTGGCGATAATTGAAAAATGTTCAAGGCAATTATAGGGATAGCGTCATAGCGTCAGTTTGCGAATAGAAGCGACGCTATTCGTGTCTAAACGCTCCGAATCGTTTCGTTTATAAATATCGAACGCTCAGAATTATTCTTTGCACATCGAAATGGATAATCCGAAAGTGTACGCGGGGAAAAAGGGAACAAAACGGAGCTATATGATGAGGAGTCGAACGAAAATTTCGATTCGAAAACCTCCGAACCGTTATAGCTCCGAAAATAGTTCTGCAGAGTATGTGAGCACGTCGGCGAAAAAGTTAAAATCGTCGGACGATTTAGAGGTCGGTGTTACTAACGATTTCGGTTATCGTATAGTACACCTCGTCAATGCATTGAACATTATATCGACGCTAGTGAAGTGCAAATTGTGTGATCGCGATATAAAGTTGCGTGAAAAAAGTTTGCGCGGACTCGGATTCAAAATCGAGGTCGATTGCGGCCATTGTGAAAGAGTGCAAATTAATTCGTGTCCTATGATTGACAATGCATACGAAATAAATCGTCGAATCGTATTCAGTATGCGTCTTCTTGGCGTCGGTTTGAATGGCCTGATGAAGTTTTGTGTATTAATGAACCTACCGCGCCCCATATTTCAGTCTTTCTACGATCGAATCTTAAATTCCATTTCGATTGGCACTAAAACTGTGAGCACAGCGAGCAAACAAAAGGCTGCACTTGAGGAGGAGACAATTTTGTTGGAAAGTGGGGTGGAGGACGGAATTATCGTTTCAGGCGACGGTTCGTGGCGTAAGCGCGGTTTCAGCTCGCTTTTCGGCATAACATCGCTAATCGGCTAGTACACTAAAAAAGTGATCGACGTTATGGTGAAATCGAAATATTGCAAAGCTTGCGAGCATTCGGAAAAAAAAAGAAAGCACCGCGGAGTACTGGGAATGTAAAAGTACCCACGACGATGAGTGCCAGGCGAACCATAGCGGCTCCTCCGGAAAAATGGAAGTCGACTCAGCTGTCGAAATGTTTCAACAGTCTGAAGAGCTCTATGGCATAAAATATAAATATTATATTGGTGACGGCGATTCTAAAACGTTTCTGGGCATATCGAATAGCGATCCATACGACGGTTTCGAGATAAAAAAAAAGAGTGCATCGATCATGTCCAAAAACGTATGGGGACGCGCCTCCGCGAAATCGTGAAAAAACAAAAAGGATTGTCTGGCAGAGGAAAGCTCACCGGAAAATTGATTGACGAGTTGAGCACATATTACGGCTTGGCTATTCGGAGGAACAGCGATGATGTTGAAAAAATGAGAAAGGCAATTTGGGCAACTATCAAACATAAAATATCCACAGATAGTGAGCCACAACATGACGATTGCCCAGAGGGAGCCGAGTCGTGGTGTTCGTGGCAGCGAGCGGTCGCAAGCGGTAATATTTCTGAATATCGCCATAAGCCGCCTCTTCCTGAGGAAGTATTGGAGGCAATTACGCCAGTCTTCGGAAATTTGAGCAGAGACGATTTGCTGCAGCGTTGTTTGGGCGGTTTCACGCAAAACAACAACGAAAGCTACAACAAATCAGTTTGGGCAATAGCCCCCAAGTGTCAGTCCGGGAGCAAAAAAATAGTCGATATTGCAGCTGATATCGCGGTATTATTATTCAATGATGGCCTGAGAAGCCTCATGAAAGTTTTGGAGACGTTAGGGATAACTATCGGCCCAAATTGTTTCAATTTTTGCGTTGAAACCGACGCAGCGCGGATCGAGCTGGCGGAGCGCTCGCTCACAGACGCTGCAAAAGAGGCAAGAAGAGCCTCTACAAGTTCGAGAAAAGATGCTAGGGACAATGATTTGCTTCTTGAAGGCCAGCTATATGGTGCCGGCATCGCTGATTTGAGGTAAAAAATTTTTTTTCCAATTTATCGCATAAATTAACAAACCTAAAACTTTGAACGCGTTTTTCTCAAAACCACTTTTTTAGTGCGGCACGCAGCAGAACTCGAGCAATTTTTATCCGATCGACTTCAAATTTGGACTGCATCAATAAAACTAGATTATCTAAAGAAGTACATAGGATTTTTTCGATATCTCAATAATAAAAAAAGTTATAGTCTATTTTCGATGAGAAATTTCGCTCGAAAATCGTCCTTTAATTTCAAAAGCGTGCCTATTTTTTAAAAATCAATATTTTTTCAAATCCCTGTGTACTTCTCTTCAAAATATCATATTACTAACGAAAACACTCGGTATTTTTTTTCAGATCGACTTTGAAGAGAGTTCTGCTGCGTGCCGCGAAACACTGCAGAGGCAAAAGTACATGACGCGGGAGCTTCCCCAGCGTCATCATGGGGCGTAGAAAATTTGAAATTTTTTTTTCTGTATCTTCAATAAACAACGAACAAAACAAAAAAAAATGTTTCGAATATCTTTTTTTCCCACAAAAAAGATTCTTGAAAAATGGCAAAAAAACAGGGGGTCACAGTGGTGTTCTGCCTTAATCACCCGATTTTTTGTGTTTAATCACCGATTTTTTGCTTCAGATTTTCAGAAAAAATTCCTTTGTTAGAGTCGTTTTGAAATTTTGTTTTTGCTCGGATGTGGTTTATTCGGCGATACATTTTTATTAAATTCAATGTGCAGTCACGCTTAAAAAAAAAAAATTTTTTTTAATTTAAAAAAAGTCCGACGATAGGCTTGGGTTATACGATTTTGTTCATTAGTTTTTTTAATTTACAACGAGAAATAAAGCAAATAATGCCGTCAGGATCATTTGAATAAATATTTTGTATCAATAATGGAGCATTGTGAATAAAAAACCATTTCTTTTATATTAACGTGTTTTCAAATTTTTTTCTTTCCATCATTGACCCTTTCTATCACTGAACATATGCAACAATCAATGAAAAAAAAAGTTTAAACATTGAAAAATAAATAAAGACAAGGGAAAATTATCCTTTAATTGATCTTTATCAAAAAGGTAAATTACAACGTTGCAGAACACAATGAGAGAAAAATTGCAGGAGTTTGGTCTTTTGCGGAATTATCAGGGATACTCTGAAGTTAAAAAAACCGAAATGATCCTTAGTTTATCCCTTATTTGCAGAGTTATGGCAAGTTAAGCAAAAATCCTTAAATACGTCATTTTGTACATTTTTTTCAATTACCATTCCTGCAACGTTTTTTTATCGTACACGGATAAACAGGCCTCGTAGAGAATACTTTAAAGTTTTCAAAACCGTCCTTAAATTTTCTGTACGATCATTAGTCCCCGAGTAATTAATTATTACTTGACGTCAAGGAGCTGTCGCGTCTCTTGACCAAAGTTGAAAAATGATCTTTTTCCTTCGAACGGCGATAACTTACCAACAAATCATCGTACAGAGCTTGTGGATGGCTCAAATTTAAGAGGAAGAATCAAACTAAACGAAAACTTAGGTGCCAAAGACTGAAAAGAATTATTAACGTCCGTGGATCTTTTGAAAGTCAGGCAAAAATTTTGAATATTTTTCTTTCGTTGGTTTTCTTATGAGTACTAAAAAACCGCTCGTGATAAAAATGCTGTACCTCAAGATGTGAAAACCAGAATGTAGTAGCTGCAATTTGCCTTTTTTTTTTAAATTTTTCCTCTACGTTGATTTTTCGCGGCTTCTTGAAAATGACCCGTAAATGTTGGATTTTTTCTTGATCCTTTAATTATTGCGCGTCGTGTATTTGATGTGGTGACTAGATTCGTAGAGCTTCGTGTAGCTCTACGGTTCATTGTCAGTCAAAGGTCGGACGTGTCATTCCGCGACCGCCGGCCGGCGGGTTTAGTTGCCGACGCGAAGATCAGTGGTTATTTTATTACGAAGATGAGTGATGGGGGAATTCGTTAAACTGGTTCGGCGGTATGCTGTCACATATAATGTAATATTGCGAGAATATAGACACCGCCATGAAAATTGCCAATCTTTAAATTATGTTCTATTTTGGGTCTCATTGATTACATTGAGTAGTGCTTTTGACATGCGCAAATACATGAAAAAGCGAACTTCATCTGTTTGTAAATCTTTCACGACAGTATGGCATTCACCAACTTCTTCTCTTTTTGAGTTTATGCTGTGAACCTTTTTTTTTTTAATTTTTTCTCCTTAATGATCTTAAGCGATTTGAAGGCGTCAAGAAAAGTAAATCTTTCCGATTCGTAAATTTTTATCTCACTGACAAACCGCGTTGGTTTGGTGTGCACACCAACCTTACACGTGTGAGACGTCGAAGAATGTGTGCATCGGCCTAATGTAGTTATCGCTTAAGAGGGAATGATACCTTATCGCGGTCGGTATGGTAGAATGATTATAGATTCCCACGAATCTCTGAAACGGCTCTTCAGATCCCGTCGAAACTTTGCCAAACGGCGTCAAATAGATAGACGAACGGCTGTCTTCTCCTCAAATCTTTCGAATTTGAGAAAAAAATATAGATTGGGTTATCATAAGCCAATCTACATTCTTTTTCTCAAAATCAGAAAATTTGAGAAGAAGATTCATCTATCTATTTGATGTCGTTTGGCAAAGTTTCGACGGGATCTGAAGAGCCGTTTCAGAGATTCGTGGAAATCTATAATCGTTCTACCATACCGACCGCGATAAGGTATCATTCCCTCTTAAGTCTAGCACCAACACAAGCCAAACAACCGTACGCCATTGCCGACAATCTCGGGTCTAGTGGACAATTGTGGACGTTTTTTTGCGTTGTCGGCACTTCGGCCCGTCACGATATTGGGCCGAGTTCTAGCTGTAGCGCCGAACGACAGCAATAATAAACACATATTATATGGTTTATTTATCACGCATTGTACACTAGCCAAACGGGGATGATTATTTGCAAGGTATGAACGCGAGCCCTCTACGCCCAACTAATCTTATATTTTAACTCCGTTAGCCAATACTCGTGATAATTTATCATCCCCATTCAGGATCAAAAGTGGCATCGCGCGTACCGAATTTTTTTCTTTCAACGTAGAGTAATTCGATATCCGAGAAGAGTCGTGCGATACGTTCTCGTCCCTCGCACGGCCAAAGAGGGAATATACGCTCCCGCCACCCCCCACCCTCTCACTCTCTCTCTCTCTCTCGCTCCCTCTCTCTCTCTCTCTCTCTCTCTCTCTCTCTCTCTCTCTCTCTCTCTCTCTCTCTCTCTCTCTCTCTCTCTCTCTCTCTCTCTCTCTCTCTCTCTCTCTCTCTCTCTCTCTCTCTGCGAGAGGAAAAATATCGTAACGCAATTTACTCCCAAGCCATTCGACTTTTTTTTCAAAGCGCGCATGCATCGTATGGAAATATTTATTTTTTCCATTCGCGGGTGCGCGCCAAGAGGATCAGCGCGAAGATCGAGGGGGCACGCCCGCCGATGGAAAATGCGATGTTCCTTTTGCACCGGCTGTCCGTGGAATTCTACCATCACGACCCAGGGGTGGTAAAAAAATTGCGGCGTGTAATGACGTAGAGACACGCGGAAATATTACGGATACATCTGCGTGCACGTACGTAAACTCGTACTTGCGTGCGGGCAGGATTGAAATACGCCCCGAACGGGATATGTAGATTAAATGGAGGAGAGAAGAAGAAATATCTTCCCGACATTGCGCACAAATGTGAATTCATCATGGGGAAAATAGCCGCAAAGCGCTATACAACGAACGTGTATGCTTGAAATATTATTTCGAGCCTACCGCATTTTGTTCCCGTTTAATATTTCCATCTCCCGTGCTTCCGTGCCATTTTTCTCTTGGCTTCTCAAACTCATCACTCAAATTTCATGAGTCGACAAACGTACATTATATAGAAGCGTCGAAAAATTGAGACAGGCGTATACCCTTCTTTGGATTTCTTTTCGCTCTTGGTCACTACGGTGAAGGGGAGAGGGGGGCGAACACGTTGCGTCAAAGCACTCAACGTACCCGAGGCTACATGTTCAACCTATTTTAAAGGCCTTGAATTCTACATTTAAGGTATCCCATTCGCGAAGGGTCCTTCCGAATTATTGATTAAATTAAGTGGCGCTTAATAAAAATAATCAATCACAATCAATGATAATACCCAACGATAAAATGGAATAAAAAAGTGCGCGAAAACTTAGTAGACTTAGATATTTTTCCATTTTCTGACTGAAAAGTCGCGACTACGAAAAATCTTCCGCTAGTAACGTTTTTTCACGTTTTATCATTAATATTTTCTCTAATCATTCGGTGACTCCCTGTTTTCATCGTCGTTACGGAATCTTTAGGTTTTTTACACGCGTGAGCAGTTTCTATCATGCATCTCGAGTTATTTAGTGTATAAATTGTTAGATAGAAATGTGGCTAAGGAGTCATCTCCATAAAGTGTCGTATAAATGAAACGATTTTTAGAGTTGTAAATTTTCGTTCGGTAACTTGGCGTAAAATTGTACCGATATACAGGGATGTGTTTTTACTTGATTATAGACTGAGATCAGTTAATTGTTAAATATTCGGGTTCGCGAAAAGAATACCTTAAGCCTCACGTGAGACTACTTAATGCTACAATTTTCACTATGAGCTGGAATCGGGGGAATTTCCAATATCCCCGAATCAACTTTTCTGCTCCCTCACCGCTGCTGGTAAGACCTCAACCTCCTACTCAAAACCTTAAATGTGGTTCTACCTGACCAGGTTCAATTAGTTTCAGTTCTATTTTCGATTGCCATATGATCATGAGAATAATACTTATTATTAATTGCCATTGTGGACGGTCGAGGGGATAGTTCGAAAGGATGCGCAACCCGAGTACAAATATGGTCAGGCTGGCCTGACAATTGAACCGGGCCTGATCACGCGATAGTACGGAGGCATTACTTACGGTGTGCTTTGATTTGCCTGATCCGACGTGTTTCAAGCGATAGTCAGACAACCGGATTTACGGTTACTGCGAGTTGCCCTAGCCGGCTAATTTCAGCCGCGGTAGTCAGGCAAACGAATTTAGGGCTTGCATATATTCGCCTGATTCGGCTACCTTCGGGCGATGGTCAGGCAACTAGACTTACAGCTTACGTAAATTCGCCTGTAGGCCTATTCTGTAGCTGGTAACGACAACTTTCGTTGTCGTTAGCTAGCGACAGCCAATAAGAGGCTCCCTTCCTCTTCTGTGATAGTGCATGCGATTAGCTGTCGCTACCAAGTTACAGAATAGACCTACTGACCCCGCTAGCTTGGCGCACTCATCAAGTAAGCGGGGACCTATATAGTGTTTGGCGCCTTTCACCCGCCTAATCTCTTGTCAAACAACAGACGAACGAATATATCGTCGTCAAAATGTCGAGACACATTGTCCACTCTGTGAATACATTTTTTATTATTCCTATTATTTTATTTATTCCTAACAAATGTGCGATTTCGTATCATCTGTTCAAATGTAATTGAATCCACTGAATGAATCTATTTAATTTCTTTAATTTCAAACTGAATACAATTTTTGTAGAGACAAACATTTTTCTATTTGCTTGAATTGATGATCTGCCTTGATTGCAATACACACATCGTCGGGGAGGGGGTAAAGAGGGGGGAGGGGGGAGGGAGACAAATTATATATTTTTGAAAATATTTAGCGGGTATTTTTGAAAAATCTATAGCATGATATTCGATAAATCTCTTTAATTATCACGATGAATATTAACTGATATAGTTTATGTAATACCACAAATAATTATAGGAATTCATGTGGTCTCTTACGCCATATTTACGACTGAGATAGTACAAACACTCGGTAGCATAGGGGTAGCAGCGGGCGTGTAGCTTGTTGGTTCGATTTCATGTGGGGGGGCTGCGAAATATATACTTCGAAAAAAAAAAAACGTTTCGGAAGTCTAAGGAATGACCAATTATGATACAAAATCATTGTGGTAAATCTCTAGACTAAATATTTCATTTTATTTTGAGTTTATGAAATGCTCTTTTCTATATTGTATGATATAAAAAATGTATTTGAAACAAGTAGGACCGTAGTAGGCTGTGAGACAAGAAAAATAATATCTATGACATTTAAATCGATCCCATTTGAATTATTTTTTTTTTTTTTGGTAGTGCAATAGAGAATCTGAAGAGATGTTGGTTGCCGATGCAACAGCGAACTTCTCTCTTCGCCAATTGCATGTCAGGCCGTTATTTGTAATCTGATCAGGTCGAAGTCAGGGATTACGTTTTAAAAATGATTTGGTCTCGATAAAAAAAATCCTGCTCAAGGTCGGAAATAGAAATCAAGGTGCCTAATCAGGTCTTTCTTGCAGCCGGAGCCCAGATTTCTACTTGAGGAGGTGTCACTTAGCGGTTCGAATGAGTACGAGGAAGATGCGGGTTGAGGAATGATGCCCTTGCAGAAATGAGACTGGGCATTCCCGACTTTAAGTATGGTCCAGACCTGGATTACCTCTGGCAAAAGTTGGCCCTACCAGGAGGTTATGGGCGAAATTGTCAGATGTAAAACGTCATATCGTAAGGTTGGACATCTGGCAATAATACCGCAATATTGAAATATTAGCGATTTTGTATGAGCATCGCATAATTTTTTCGTGCGAAAATGTGTCTAGTTCTGTGCCGAATAAACGTTATCTGCGATAACTTGATTTACTTATTTAATTTGAAGAAATCTGCAGCTCGCCGTTGAAATACTAAATTGAATACACTCCCGATTTTATCCCCTCAAGGATTCCAAAAATGCTGAAAATGCTGATTTTTGGTTTCCTCGTTTGTTCCTGGCTATTTCCCATCCACTTCCTACGACTTTCCTGGTCATTTGCCGCTTTTTCTCCGGCCCGTTTCTGATCAGTTCCCCAAAAAGAGGACGGCGGATCGGGAACTAGCCGTAGACCCCCCCCCCCCCCCCCCCCCCCCCCGCGTTACATTGCGAACCATAGCCTGATATTATCCAGCGAAGGCAGATCACGGGCTTTTCCCGACACAAATTTCTACACGGGTGTATGTTTATTAGTGAGTGCCAACTGTCGACAGAGTAGTGCACGTTGGTTCGGTTAAGGACTCCAAGATCGACTGGCTACTCTGGGTCCAGAGGGAACAAGTATGATTGAAGTGGATGGGCCTAGAAAGGTGGAGAGGATGATACAAGATATGCAAGCGTAGCGAGGCACGCGGGACCAGGGACAAACGGACGAAGAGACGAACAAGTTGCAGTCGAGGGTTTCTAGAAAAGGAGACTAGGTTTGGATGAGCCTTGAGACTTAGCTGTGGAAAACGATTGATAGCGATGTGAAGTGTCGAATGTTGGCGATAAACTGGGTTTGGGAATAGGCGTTGTGGGACCGTCTTATAAAAAGAAAAAAATAATCTTCATATTTCAAGAACAGAAATCAGCGATTGAAAGAAAATAATTTTTATTCAATTTTATTTAGCATTAATAACCATATGGTAACTTTTACGACACCCGCTTTAGACGTTAAGCAGGAGTTCATTTGACATAGAATTCGAAGCTACACTCTACTACCTTTGTCTACCTACAACTGTGCGGTACTACAGGGTGAACGTGACCTGAAAATGTCGTCTCGGTTACTTTTGAGATGATAGAGCAAACACGAAAATACCAAGTATTTTATTCTCGCGTACGGTTTCCCTCGCGTTATTATTTTAATGAAATATAGGAAAGAAAGTAATGAAACGAGCGAAAAATCGGACGGTTTCTTACCTGTCCTCTGAACTGAAAATGGTGTTTAGCGGCAATCGCTGAGGCCGTTTGCTCGCCGGCGGGCACGTGAACGGCGAATTCGTTGGTGTAAATGGCGATTGGTCTCGGAAGCGAATGAACTGACGACGACGAGCCGACGGTACGCCCGACCGACGCGATAATTCCGAACGACACCAACAATAACGACGACGATGCGAGACGAGTCATCTTGACTGATTTATTTCTTTTCTCCATCTTTCTCGTTGCTCTATTTCCGGCTTACTCGCAGGCTTGCGGCTAGACCGATACTTTGGCTAGGAACAAGGGCGGCGGGGGAGAGGATAGGGGGGGGAGTGACAGGCTAATTTTCATGAGTTAGAAGTTTGCGCGCGAGTCGTCGGGTAGTTGAAAAAAAAAAAATCAATAAAAATCACGCGGTGGAAAGACTCGGGGCCAAGTTAGAAAGGATATGGCTCATTCGAGGCGATTCGCGTGCTCGATTCCTTGCCACGTATGCGAAATGTATCGCGAGAGAAATAGCCGGAAATAGGGCTGTACGAAGAGGAGGAGGAGGAGGAGGAGGAGGAGGAGGAGGAGGAGGAGGAGGAGGAGAGTGAGCGAAACACCTGCTCGCGGTGGAGGTGATTTCGGGAGGCCGAGCGGCGAGTTTACTCGAGTGGAAAAGTGTCGCGTGTGCAAAGGGAGAGGGGAGGGGGGCGGGAAGTTCCTCTCGACGTCGCCAATAATTTACGGGGACCACGCGCACGCCACGACCGTGTGCCAAATTCAAACGAGACTCGTGAATTTAAAAAGTCAAAGGCCTGCGTTGCGTTTGCATCTCCGGCAAGTACTCGCGAATTCTGACGACTCGCTAGCCCGCCAGCCCGCTTTTATTTCAACACGCCTTGTCGACGCACTCTTAAATTTTCAATCCCACCGCCGGTATTCGGACCTGCAACAGATAAAAAAGACGGTGTAAACTCAGTGTAAACTCGGCTACACCGGCGCTGCATTTTCCGTGAGTAGTTGTTTTTTTCTCCGACGATCGATTTCATTCTAGAGGCGCGCGTACTTGCATCCCCGAAGGATCGAAGCAAGAACGACTCGAGACGAGACGAAAGAGAGGGAGCGAGAGGGAGAGGGAGAGAGAGGAAGAGAGAGAGAGAGAGAGAGAGAGAGAGAGAGAGAGAGAGAAAGGGGGGGAGGGAGGCAAAAAAATTAGCGAGTTTGGGTAACGGCTCTCGTTGCGTCCAAGTGCCGTAATCGCTGTGGTATGGTGTCTCTTCCCTTTCAAGCTCAACAAACACGTGTTCGATTTTAACACGTCTTACATATAGGTCCGGGGGCACTTGTAGGGTGGGGAGCGACTCAGATAATGAGGCAAAATAGCAGTTCTCGCTTCTGCCACCAGAAGCGCTGCTACATAGGAGTCAGCTAATCAAACGTAGGTCCGAACAGCTGTGGAATAGAGCAGTTTTTTGTTCTCGAAATAAACAATATTTTTAAGGATGTTGAGTCCCAAATCGCAAATGATAATAAAATTCTGCAAATTTGGTACGTTTTTCTATCAAGTATTTCAGAGGTCGTGTAAAAATTTCACGACAATTAGGAAGCTCGTTATTGAACAATTAACATTCACAAATGAAATGTTGTCTTATGGAAACTGATGTAACATTGCAATAAGTTTTTTTTTGACCTCTCAATTTTGTAATATCTACAATATACTGAAAGCAACGGAAACAAAACGAAGTGTACTGATAATTTTTTTTATTTATTTATTTTAAAAATTGTTCTTAGCAAAATGTTAGTTTTTTAATAAGGAGCTTCCTAATCGTCGTGAAATTTTAACACGACCTCTTAAATACTTCATACAAAAACATACCAAATTTTCGGAATTTTCTTATCATTTTTTATTTCAACCCTTAAGGAGGTTGAAGTAATGATGATAGAATTCGGAAAATTTGGTATGTTTTTACATCAAGTATTCGGGAGGTAGTGTAAAAATTTAATGACGATTAAGAAGCTATTTATTGAACAATTAACATTAACATGTTTCATCGGGACTCAACATCCTTAAGAGCGATATGAATGGAATATGATTTAGTTCTTTAAACTCCTGATCCTATGGCGATAATGACAATTATTGTGTTTCAGTAGACTGCATTTCTCGTATGCTTGAACTTGTGTTATTTTTTATTTGGTATTTGGCAATTGGAGTAGATAGGATATGAGGTAGGCGGGGTATGAACAAATTTATACGGTCTAAATGGTTTCCTTATAATTAACGGAGTCTGAGCAGCGGGAGATGGTAGCGGCTCAACATGAGCAGCTAGAAGAAGAGGAGGGATGCCTCTATGGGCCAGGCATCGCCGATTAGCGGTAATTATAAACACATTCGTATAAATACATTACGAAACTTTAAAAGCGTTTTTCTTGAAAGCACGTTTTTAAAAATGGCTGACATTCTCCTGACCGCTGTAATTAACATGTCGACCTGAAATTTGGAGAGCATACTCAGAAAATATGTCTTCACGGAATGACGAATCGTTTTTTCGATAGATACATTTTTGCATTTATTATTTATCTTTTTATGCAAAAAAAAACGCGAAAATGCGATTTTTTTTTTACTTGCCGCCATTTTCCGAAATTTGTAGTAACCGAAAAACCCATCCGTCATTCCATGACCAAAGGGTTACAGATTGATAATATGCTTTGAATTTGTGTTGCAGATCAACAAAGAGGGGGCAGTGATGTCAGCCGTTTACCTCCCGTGATTTGAGGACCTGTTTTCGCGGAGCTGCAACGGCCGCCATTTTGGTTTTAAAAAAAAAAAAAAAAATTTTTTTAACGTTCTGTATATCATGAATAAAAGCAAGAAAAAAACCGCACTCAAAAAGCTTTACTCGTTTCCTTTAAAAAAAATAAAATGTAAACACCTGAAATATGGCACTCCAAGGACAAAGTCTCCCTTAATGGTTTGTCTCAGTAGATTGCGGTCCCACTTCGTAGCTCGATATAACGTTCGCAAACGTGGTACAACGTCATTAACGCTTGATTCACGGCATTTGCGACTTTCGATTTTCGACGCAATTCTTCGTCCTGTGGAACTTTGAGCACTGAACGCGCGTTCCACTTTCCTTATTAAAACCTTTCCGACAGTTCGGTACGACGCACCCATTAGGAATTTTCTAAACTGAATAGACCGTTTACTTTCTTTCGATAATACAACGGAACACGGCACCACGATTCAGAGACTTTCAGGAGGTTATCCATTGCTATATATCTATATCTACGAGACTCCTATGTACGGCGCTTCCAGATGAAAAACTATGTTTTTGCCTCACTAACTATGACACACTTTCCACGATGCAAAAAGGCCCGAGTTTCCAGACCTGTGTATAAAACCGAGGGTTTCAGTAACCAAAAACTATTGTACGTCCCCGAGCAAAAATTGCACTAGCCTGCCTGAGTTACATGCTACTAACTGGTTCGCCCAATTGATATCATACGAACTACCTAGTGGCTACCACCTCACTGTGAGCTAGTAATATTCTGAACATTTTGTAACCTAGCCCTGGTCTAGCCTCTGCCTAAGCGATCGTAACTGCAGATGTCGCTGTATTACCGTAAACGTGCCACCAATTGACTCGAACGTGATGAACTTGAGGCACAGAAATTGCTGCGAATGCTAAAAAAAAAAAAATTCCGTGACTACCTCGCCATGAACTAGCCGATACTGCGCAATGGCGGCTATGGGTTCTTGGCTGGTCACTATCTAGCCGATTGTGGTTTTAGATTGTACAGTACGACCTCTCAATAAACACGGAAGAGCCCCCAAGGGGAAGAGTATTTCCGAGAATTCGGGTACCCCCACCAGGCGCGCGCGTTCTACGCTCACTGGCTCTCTCTCTCTCTCTCTCTCTCTCTCTCTCTCTCTCTCTCTCTCTCTCTCTCTCTCTCTCTCTCTCTCTCTCTCTCGCTCTCTCCCTATAATTTTTTTTCAACTTTTTACAACTTTCACCCCCGATAAGGGTGAGTTCCGGTTAACGAATATCGCTATTTTTTTTTGTCTCGTCTCCTTTATGGTTGGTCTAACTGTAGCGCCAATAAAAAAGATGACTTTTGTTATTGCGTGGGAGATGTAATTTTTTTTCCACTTTTTACAACTTTCACCCCCGATAAGGGTGAGTTCCGGTTAATGAATATCGCTCATTTTTTTTCTCGTCTCCTTTATGGTTGGTCTAACCATAGCGCCAATAAAAAAGATGACTTTTGTTCATGCGTGGGAGATATAATTTTTTTTTCAACTTTTTACAACTTTCACCCCCGATAAGGGCGAGTTCCGGTTAACGAATATCGCTATTTTTTTTGTCTCGTCTCTTTTATGGTTGGTCTAACCGTAGGGCCAATAAAAAAGATGACTTTTGTTATTGCGTGGGAGATGTAATTTTTTTTCCACTTTTTACAACTTTCACCCCCGATAAGGGTGAGTTCCGGTTAACGAATTTCGCTAATTTTTTTTGTGTCGTCTCCTTTATGGTTGGTCTAACAGTAGCGCCAATAAAAAAGATGACTTTTGTTATTGCGTGGGAGATGTAATTTTTTTCCACTTTTTACAACTTTCACCCCCGATAAGGGTGAGTTCCGGTTAATGAATATCGCTAATTTTTTTTCTCGTCTCCTTTATGGTTGGTCTAACCATAGCGCCAATAAAAAAGATGACTTTTGTTCATGCGTGGGAGATATAATTTTTTTTTCAACTTTTTACAACTTTCACCCCCGATAAGGGCGAGTTCCGGTTAACGAATATCGCTATTTTTTTTGTCTCGTCTCTTTTATGGTTGGTCTAACCGTAGCGCCAATAAAAAAGATGACTTTTGTTATTGCGTGGGAGATGTAATTTTTTTTCCACTTTTTACAACTTTCACCCCCGATAAGAGTGAGTTCCGGTTAACGAATTTCGCTAATTTTTTTTGTGTCGTCTCCTTTATGGTTGGTCTAACAGTAGCGCCAATAAAAAAGATGACTATTGTTATTGCGTGGGAGGTATAATTTTTATTCAACTTTTTACAACTTTTACCCCCATGAAGGGTGGGTTTTTCTTGCCGAAATCTCTTAAAATGTTTTAAATGATCTTTTATAGGCACCCCGAAGCGGACTGAGCAATAAATAGATCGAAAATCAAAAATAAAAAAAATGGAAAATTTCGTTGCTTAGCAACGATGCGAACTTCAGACACATAACCTCCCAATAAGCACGCACGAACGAATGTGAACTTTTTCACGTTAAGTAACTATGTGTTTATCTCATTTTACTCATCTGAGCTCTCCTCGGTTGGGCGTGCTTATTGAGAGGTCTGCGCGCAAATTCACTCGAGCGTGACTCGAGCTCGGAGTTCGAGTCGGAGTAGGGGAAAGGGATCGAGCGAGAAACTGGGGAAGCGTGCTTATTGCGGGCGTGCTTATTGAGAGGTCGGACTGTACAATGTGGTTGTAGATGCGAAATATCATAATTAACAAAGTAGGATAGGCTCAGTGGACAACGTCGCAATCCCCCAATCGAGAGTCCCGGGATCGAAAACACCTCACACTTACAAGGGTTATTAATATAATTCAAAATTAATATGTTAAATTTATTTACAGCAAAAATACCGTATTTTTAATTAGTACGTCACGAAGCTCATCGAAATACATAGTGATGTAAAGAACGTACGAAAAAAATTCTAGCTATATCTAGCCGTTCTTCAACTTCAGCTGGGTAGTAGCTAGGATACAGGTTTATATTTTTTCGAACGAAGAGCAAAACTCATCACCGTCTAGCCACAAATAAATATTCTTAATCACCGCTCGTTGGCCGTTTTACCATGGGCCTGAAGTTTGCATCGTTGGAATGCAGCGATTTTTTCTTGGCTTCGTTACGTTTATTGGTATCGAAAATCATATTCTGAAGATTTGTACTGCTGATTGCTAAATAAGAACGCTGAAAGATGGTCGACGGATCTTTATAGCGTAAATCTGTTAATTAACATTTTGGAAATTCAGTGAAAAAATATTTCGTTGCATTCCAATGATGCGAAATTCAGCATCATCGTTTTACCTCAGCGTGATAGTGACTTAATACAAAAATTCAATTTTTGTATCTAGTCGTCACCTAATTTTTCATTCCCAGTCACTAGCTGAAGAAAAGTAGGCCATGGCTAGGTCAGAAATATTATGCAGCTGTGAGATATTTCTTCCTCTCTGGTCAGCATATAACGTTTTGTTCAGTCACTAGAGGACCAAAGTGTTACAATGCTGGGTAGTCAATAGCTAAAACGGCTAGCTAATGGCGATTCGAAACATAACTTTACTAGGTTGTGGCTAGCCGGTGATGAGTTACGTTTTACGCTCGGGTCGGAATGATTTGGAGCAAAACAAACATTAATACCATTTTTTTTTAAATCTATGGACAAATTTAAAATACGTCAATAAAAGAAACGATAGCGTAAGCAAAGAGTCAAAAGCCGCGTGGTCAAACACAACAACCTGCAAAGCCTCGTGGTACGTGTATATTCGTGTCGAGGTAGAAGATATTTTGCTTCGAGATGTACAACAAGAGAACATAAATGTTGAGCTGAAATGAATGCATTGCTACTACAGGCCAAGGTTTCAATGGAACAGCCACTGCCGCCACCGCTACCGCTCGACAAGTATGGCCACAATGGATTGATACTGTCAATGGAAACGCAGATAAGGGCCATTTATACGTCATTTTGTTTTACATGACAAGTTTACATCGTTAGGATACTATCTCAGCGTCCCACGTATACAACAAGCGTGCTCTGCTGTATGGGATATTAAAATGTTTGTTTTGTTCCATGCATTTGAGAATAGTTCTAGCTTCTAGCCATTTTTAAATCATTATTAACAATTGTTATCAGCATTCCAACTATTCGAGTGTGATCTGCTATGTATTCAGGCAGGTTTTCATCATACTATTCCAATTAGATCGATCACTTCCTTAACTCAATTCTGATGATTATTATTTGTTTTAGGAATAACGCATTGAAAGTGAAATGACGTTGAAGTTTGCATCGTCCCGAGTCATCCGGTGGCCAAGCTCGATACTTGGTCAACGGGTCGAAAAAAGAATCAACGATGGAAAAAAGGGAGGAGCGAGCAGCGTATCGGTGATGACCTTTTGCCCCCCGGCCCGCGAATCTATTCTTGTCGTTACGTATTTGTCACGAGATAACACGCGAAGCATTGGAGATTCACGTAGGCTGCTGCTCGCAGCGGATAGGGGGCGCGAAAAGTGAATGGAAAAATTGAAAGGTACGCGCGCTCGAACGCATGCCAATAGCGATCGGTGGAAGAGAACGACCGGCCGAATCGCACTTGGCGGGAGTCGCGCGCGCGATGTTTCCGCGTCGACGCGAGAGAGTGGAAAAATGGTTGCTTCGTATGCCAAAAGTGGCCCCAACCCCCGCGCGCGCGCGCGCTCGACCTTCTCCCCATCGATTTCGCTCCCGATATCATCCGAATTCCAAGTAAAATTTATGAGAAAAAAGACGAAAAGAAAAACAGGTGTCGATACTGTTCCACCGAGAGATATGAAATAATTAAATCCAATTATAATCGATTACTGTAGCAAGCGGGTCGTGCAAAAACAAAGTATCCGTGCTGATAGGAGAGTGGCTGGTGAAACCCGGAATAGTTTGCGAAGCGAACAATGCCCCTTTGCGTCGCGGTGCCCCCCACCCCCCAACGGAAAACACACACGCACGCACGCACACTTTGATCATTTTATGAGGATCCCTAACGCTACGGAAATATACCCTTATACGAATTGCATATTCGGCGAGAATGCCTATTAATATTCTATTATCATTGAATTATTATCTCGTAATAATAGAGGAGGGACAGAACGGCGGGAGGCGAGAAACGGCCAAAACCAGCCCCGACGACAGCGCACACTTTTGAGACCCGTAATCGTCGGCCTGTCACGGACACACGCATTACGACATCGATCAAAATGGGACGCGTTGAGAGAGAAAAAAAAACAACAAGAAAAGAAAACATTTCTGCTCAACGATGAACCAATGATTTCAACCTTGGCACCGCATAGTGGCAAACTCGCGTGAGTCGCACCGAGATTGCGTATTATACTAGCATTGATTCCAGGCGAATGGATATATTGCCGTGCGTGTAAAAATTGCAACAGCCGCGGCCGACAAATACCTTTTGCTCGCGAGCCCCCTATCTGCACTGTAACGACGAGCGCGGCGTTTCTCCCTCTCGCTCGGGAATCCTACATCGCTCCCTATGTTATTATGTTCCTCCATATCGATATACGCCGTGGCCTCTGTAAAACGTATATCCCAACTTCTGTTTGTACATGCGAGCCCCCCCCCCCCCCCCCCCCCCACCCCCACCCCCCGTTCTACATTCCGGAAGGTTCGACGAAACTTTCGCTCCAACGAGCGTCGTGTCCCGTGCGACCCGCGTACGCAGCTCCCTACGTCAAATCCTTCTTCTATGCATCTGGCCAGATTGCTTCAAAACGACGTCCCGTTTCTCGCAATATTTAAGGTGGTACGATCACTTCCACGAGGCCAAAAAAGAAACTAAATTTATTTTACCCACAGCTGCTCTGATTGATGTTTAGTTGTGTTGATTATTCATATTATCGATTATAGTGTGCAAAATGTTGTGGTAAATGATGAATGTATTGCACGTAAACAAATGAAAACTGAAAAATTATATCGTCAACGACTCGGTAGTAATCTTCGTAATAATATTAACGTAATAAAATTCAAGCCTATTAAACTAGGCTTGAATTACGTCAGCGGAATTAACACGATAGGCAGAATTATACATATTATTGGTACGTGATGAATGATGAAACTCCATAAATTGGTAGTTTGCATATTTTGTGGCGTCTTCTATTCAAATTAATTTTTAAAAAAAGCTGGATTATGTTCGCGAGTAACGCATCAGCTATTACTCGCGACGTTGCTAAGCGTGTGGAGGCTATTTCGTCGTTCTGACCATTTTCAACCGGAAATTGAAACGTTCTCGTATAATGTAGTGCCTTAACTACACGGTGAAGATTGATTTTCTTATTTTTTACAATATTTATTAAATCTTATCTATCGAATTTCAGTTTTCCAACGGGTTTAGTTGATTACGTGAGCAGCACAACCACGATTACCGCGCTTCCGGTTGGCCATCTGCATAAAACGACGTGCCTCGGCAACTCAAAGTGCTTGAATTTGCAGTTTTATTGCGAAAAAACTAAACGGTCAAAATAGCTCAAATTTTGGCAATAGGCGCAAAAAGTATTCGTCAAAATCATATAAAAATTCCAAATCCGAAAGTTGGATTCGTAGTAATGATTGTTCCTCCTTAAAGGGCAAACGTTGAATAACAAAATTGTGTGAAAGTTGTCGTCACGCGTAACCCTAGTCGAATTTTGTGAGCATCTCGATGGCCGAACGGCTCGTTGAAATTTCATCAAGGTACTCGTATTATTCGCGAGCGCTATAACAATTGTTTTGTCCTTTCCTTCGTTACTCGACTCACGTACAACGCTCCGGAATACGAAGGGGAAATCGGAGAGCTCGTCGGGGTGCGAGCAGGAGAGAGAGAGAGAGAGAGAGAGAGAGAGAGAGAGAGAGAGAGGGGGGGGGGGCAGTTTCGATGCACAGGCGAGGATAAATTTTCGTCTATCGAGCACGGTTCGAGCGCGGGACCGCGAGAGGGGCGAGTATGGCCGAGAGCTGCTGACGACGACGACGCGAGGAGAAAGCTGTTCGTCGATGGAGAGAACCGTCAGCTGACTACGGCTAGTCGGGGGGGGGGGGGGGGGGGGGGGCTCGAAGAGTGGGAGGTCCGACGGAATTGGAAAGAGGAAATAAAAAAAGCAACAGCGAGGTCGAACGCGCGAAAGCGTCGACCAAGATTCGCAAAGACAGACGCAAAAGTGTAGAGAATGGAATGGAAATAATGATAATAAGAGGTAGGGCGTACGCGTGCGCTCTGCCAATTATCCAAGAATACAAGAAAAAAAGATGGTGCACGGCATTGGTTGGTTGTTGGAAAAACATGTTGGCATGTTGGTTGAAGAAGGTCCGTTATTTTATATCGGAAACCTTTGCACCGCTTTGAATCTTTCAAACGCTTTGGTCCAACTCTTTGTCACTCTTCGAGTAGTTTACGGGACGGACGCTAAAATGAAATTTAACGTCAAAGTTTGGCAAGTCCGGTGGGACACCGAAGATACAAAGTACCAAAGAGTGTGCGATCAGCTCGCGAAAACTGCCTCTCTGGGACCTAACCGAATTTGCGTTATTGGTCAATTTTGAATATTTCGAAAAGCTATTCGTCGAGAATAAATTTTGTTGCTTTTTCCCGACTACACGAGGAAAGAACGAGGCGAAAGAATTTGAAAGGCACAATGCTCCTCTCGACCCCCACGTTTTTCTTGAGTTGGAAGTTTGCGAAAATCGAAAAAAATATGAAAACGACACACATTTGGTGTAAAATATGGCGTGGCTTTGTGCTACAACGAACAAAACAACCGCGTAAAAGCAATCGATGCATACAATACAAAGGCATGTTTCGACACAACGTAACATATCTGTCACGCTCCCTTTATTACTTCATAACTGGCGCTCTGATAAATGTTTCCAAAAAATAAAAAATACCTTCTTTTTTATTGGTCACAACCTACCCAGTCAACCAATTTGTATTTTTTATGTTGTTGAGATATAAAGGGTTGATTCCTTTCATTTTTGTTTTTTTTTACGTTGTTGAGTTATAAAGGTGTAATTCCTTCATCGTTCACATTATCCAAATGCTTTTTTTTTTGCGAACTATGGTCGTGGATTTCTAACGAGAATACGTAAAAACTTTTGCGTTATTTTTTTTCAATCGGCCAAAAAAACTTGCAATCAACTAAAAAGAATTGAGTTGCGTTGCATTCCAACGACGGAAACTTGAACGCCGTCAATTTCACCCGGCGGAGCTCGAGTTTTTTCGTGACAATGAACAAAGTTTGCAACGGCCGCGCACTCGAAATTCGCCAGCTCTCGCTCTCCCCCCCCCCCCCCCTCTCTCGTGCCTACCGAGCCATGCGCCGCCACGTGTCTGCATTTGTGGGCGTTGTTGGTACGTGATCGAGAGTTTTGAGAGTCCAAAGACCAACAACGCATCTCAGCTGCAACCTTAGTTAATACAAACTTGAGCATTTATTTGTCACGTCAGCGCTTTCGAGCGCTGCCGAGAAAACAATCTGGCAAGATTCGCGTACGTTCGAATCGCCGGCACTCGGACGCCCACCAACCCTTGCCCGTTCGTATAGTTTGCTGCCTGGAATTTTTACAACGAGACGAGCCGTAACAACCCGATCGAAAACGATATTTTCTCGCGAATGGCTTCGACGACGACAAAATAGGAGGGAATAATGTTTGACAGGTGGAAATAAAGAAGGAAAATAAAATCGCTTTCCGGTATGCTGAAACACTTGTACGAAATACAATAAAAACAGTAAAAGCGACCTTCGATTAACCGATGTTTCGCACTATCCGAGTCACCCAACTCATCAAAGTCCTCCGCATTATCCGTGGTGTGTTCTCGAATAATACGGAGAACCTCGGATAAAACAGAAGAATCTGCTATGCATATGCGTGGAGTAGTAGATTTCACTTATCCGAGGTACATTCTCTCCGTATTACCTCGGACACGCAAGGTTCTACTGTGATTGGCCTGCTTAGCCCGTTACATACATACCCATTGGAAGAAAACGGGTAAGAATTCTTCTATCGTTTCACCGAAAGATTCGCTCGACTTGTCGAGTTGAAAGTAAACACGTTTCTATTTATCCTTGAAATTGGAAGGTTTCGCGAGGTGACTACGAGTGTATCCAGAAATCTGTCGTTAGTGCCTCGTTTACGCGTGTAAAATGAAATAATAATCATAAGAGGCGGGGGCTTACCGTGCGCTTGCTTCCTATCCGTGCTTCTTGTCATCAAGTAATCGCAATATCGTCGTTTCGCACTCATCTATAACCTCCTCATCGTAACAAATCGTTGAGAAGTAGCATTTACTTTTTCCTAGCGGTTATCGCGCAAACTCGCAACTTCTCGGTACGCAAAAGCGCGACATGCTTCTTCGGCGATGAAACACTTTTGGCTCAGTCACGAGTCGATTCGTTAAATGTCTCGCAACGGTAGCGGCGGCGGCGGCGGCGGCGGCGGCGGCACAACTCGACGTGTGGGCAAATCAAATTTAATCCGAAATTCAATGATTCGACGTCACCCCGACAGCACGGGACGAATAAAAGGCTCAAACAATTGTAACAACGAATCGCGAAATTGATGGAGGGAGAAAAAGAGACGAAGAGAGAGAGAGAGAGAGAGAGAGAGAGAGAGAGAGAGAGAGAGGGGGCAGCGAGCGCGTTACAACCGAGTGGAAGACAAACAACACGGAGCGAGTGTCGACACTACACTGACCAACTGACTCGCGCGCTCACCATGGCGATAAACAAACTTGACGCGCGACCCCCCACTCTCTCGCCTCCCGTATCGCCATTTGCCGGCGGCTCGCTCTCTCTTCCTCACCCTTTCGGTGCGACAATTTATCCGGCTCGTATTCTCTCCCTTTCTCTCGTTGTCCGATCGGCAGACATCAAACTGCTCCGTCAAGCGCCGAATTTCTTGTCTTTGTCTCCCGTTATGCGCTCGCGGCTTCACCTCGGGCATTACCGTCTACTAGGCTGTCGCACTCGCTTCCAAAGACTCGCTCGAACGATGAACCCCGTAACAAGACGATTACACGTTACGTCTTAATTCGACAAACGCTGCGAACTTGCCCGAAAAACCCGACCTATACACGTACATTATTTCCTTTTCTTTTTTAGCTCGATCACTCCGTAATTGCGCTGTTGCACACTCGAATGTATCGGCGACGCGGGGCGGGGGGGGGGGGGGGGCGACTTTATCGAATAGACTCCCGCGCGTTGGAGCGGAAACGAGTGACATCTGGCGGCCGCCCGAAGCCTCGCAACGTTTGCACCGTTTGTCGGTAAGATTGGTTGCGTATCCTCGAGAAAGGCCGTCCGTTTGATCCCACGACTTTCTACGCGTCTACTATTTGATGGAAATAGAAATCGCTGGATGTTAACTCTCGCTTATCCGCTTGTTCTTTACAATTTTAATGAAAAATCTCGAAAGTAACTCGAAATTCTTTCGGCGTATCGCGATCGGACTCTCGCGCGAGGTGGTGGCGCTTCTCGCGACCTCCTCTCGCGACGTTGGCTAGTTGACGAGTAACCCGTCAAGGGCTTGCCAAGCGTTCGTGTTCTTCTTTCGGTTCAGGGTCCGTGTCTTTTCCGGTACATTCGCAAACATGGTGCGTACGTTATTTCGACATTTTACCACAAAAATCTGTTGATTCGTTCAACATCGGTCTTGAAAAATGTACAATAGGGCGATTGGATAATTTTTGTATATTCGTCCATCACCGTAGCGTACATATTTTCCGGACAATCGTACTTTTTCAATCGTTCGCGCAATCTCAAAGCTTGGCACTTTCGAGGGATCGGCTTTGTTTTCTTGGTTATAGCCGTCATTGACGGGCCAATCTTCAACATTCCCTCGTATGTGATATTCGGAGAGACCGTTGATTGTGTTTGTCTTTTAGGGACGCGTCAGGACTAAGACGGTTAAAAAGGCCGCTCGTGTAATAATCGAGAAATATTACACGCGCCTGACTCTCGACTTCCATACGAACAAGAGGATATGCGAGGAAATTGCTATTATTCCGAGCAAGCCGCTCAAAAACAAAATAGCCGGGTAAGTGTAGACACTTTTCTTGTATTTTTTCAAAGCTCCCAGTAGGCGGCGTTCGTTGGTCCCTGTCGTTGGGCAATGTTGCTCCGCAAGGTATTCCTCAGTAGCGAAACACCTCTGACCGACTCCTCTTGTGTTATTGTAAAATGTGCGCTCGCTCTCTCTCTCTCGTGGGTGGTCAGGTTCGTCACGCATTTGATGAAGAGGCTCCGTCATAGCCAAGTGCGGGGCATCTCTATAAAGCTGCAGGAGGAGGAGAGAGAACGCAGGGACAATTACGTGCCTGAGGTTTCTGCTCTGGAGCACGACGTTATCGAGGTTGATCCCGAGACCAAGGAGATGCTCAAGATGCTAGAGTTCAGCAACATCTCCGTACTCCAGCTCGTACAACCGTCTACTCATCAATACAGAAGAAATTAAACGTGTTCCAACGTCCCTCGATACAACTGACAAACTGTCATGTTTTTCGAATAAAGATGAAAAGCTTGGCAGAATCGTCGAAACTTTTTTTTCTTCCTCGGAACCCCTATTCTCTTCAACTTGAACACACCCCATCGGCTTCCGCTGTGAGTGGCTCTACTTGGAAACGAAGAAAACTTTCATCCGATATCGTGTATCCGTTAACCGCGCTGAGTCTTTATCTGTGCTTCTTTGGTAGTTTTGTATCTAACAATTACGGGATAGTAACCGCCGAGAAAAGTGATGTTGCCGGACTGTGACAAAACTGGGGAGGGGGGTCAAGCGCCACGAGCAACGGTACTCGAGCAAAGCACAAAATTTCGTGGTCGAAACGCCTGCGCGAGCCAAGCGTATGATCGAAAAGAAGAAGCAACGACAAGCTCCGTAGATTGCGTTTGTTGATTGGTCGCACGAGCGGGCGGCTGGGCGACCCAACCTAACGGGCTGTTTGTGCTCGAGCGTCTAGTAAGCACGTCGCGTCTGTAGTTGCGGGCGAGAGGTACGCGCGTATAAGAGTTTTTTCCTCGAACGCGAGGAATTAAAGTATACATCGATGTTTTTCGACGATATCGCGTGGTTAAAAAAAAAAAAAATTAGACAGAAAAGCGGCTCCGAACACTTGAAGAAACTTTGGAATATCGCTCCATGTTTGAAGCGAGCTTTTTTTCTCTCTCTCGCTTCTCGTGCGCTGTGCGTGTCTCGTCGTTTCGCGTTTGCTAAGACGAAATAAAGAAGAGGCGATAGAAACACGTATTCGCAATGGCCGTTGCCAAATATTTGAAGGAAAAAAATAAGAATCGCGCGGGTTCGATGCTTGAATAATAATTGAAAATGGAAAATATCTAGGGTTGGAAATTTGGTGGAGCCGACGAATTACGTGGGGCTTGTTTTGAAAGTGGGTTATGTCGCGATGGTGCGACAGTGAGCCGACGCAACGAAATAATAGAGTAGTGCGCCGCGTGTATGCTGGACGAGCAGGCGGCACTACGACGAACGATCGTTCGGAGTGGCAAGGTTCGCTTCGCTCAGTCGGTCCGTTGCTGCCGCTGCGAGCTGAGCATACACGGATCTTTCTCCGTGCGTAGCCTCGTTACTTTTTTATTCGCACACTATTTTTTTGGCCGAAGGCGACGGCGACTAGGGCGAGGAGTAGGAGGAGAGGAAGAATAAGGAGTCGTAGGACGACGATGATGGGACTTGCTTCTCTCTCGCGCGTTATGTGAAACTCTAAGGTTGACGGGGCACCCGTGGCGTGTAGCCCCCGCGCTGGGAACGATCGAGAGGGAGAGAGAAACAAACCGTAAAAACATTGGTAAAAAGAGACAAAAAAAATCTTACACGAATCTCTTACTGTACTCGAAGAAACGACGATACGCTCGTCTCGCGCGCGCGCACGCGCGCGTGCGCGCGTGTGTGTGTATGTGTATGTGTGTGTGTGTGTGTGTGTGTGTGTGCGCGCGCGGGCGTGCGTGCGTCGTGCCGTAAAAGTTTGAATTGATGAGCGTTAGAATTGAAAAAAGAGAAGAGAAGAAGTAAAAAAATGAGTAATATCGAAGGAATGAACTCGTCGTCGAACGTAAACGTATAGAATAAGCGGTGAACGGATTTACGAAGACGACGAAAAAATTCGAAACAAGATTCCGGGACCCACGAGGTCCCGCGCGAGGTAGCGAGTGTGTTACCTCTACGCCGCTCTGTACATCGTGTAAATTCAGTGAAATGGAGTGTCCGCATCTAGCACAGAGCGTACGTATCGGCAGCGACGACCTCGAGACAGCTTGTACAAAGGATCGGCCTTTCGTCTGTGCAGGTATGAAAGTAATCAGGGACCCTTGAATGAAGGAATAAAAAAAATCGATTCGAAAATTTTCCTGCCTCAATCCGTCTCTCTTCGACGGTAGGCTGAGTTGTTCAGTCGATTTTCGCCTTAGCAAAATTCCTTCCTTTCCTTTTTTCCCATATTTTCCTCTTAAATTTGGCCAGACTCGGATGTTATCGTTGTGTACCGTTCGCGGCACACTTGGTCATAATATTCGTATTACCGCGGTACGTTTATTTTCAAATTATCTCTGCTCGCGCGCGATTCGTACGTTTGTCTCTATCGCGTGGTATGTTCGAGGGTTGGGATACGAGACTGCAGCGCGAGGTTGAGGAGGAGTTGGGGGGAGGGCTGGCGCAGGCAAGAACCAGAGAGGTAGCTCACTTGAGGCTAAAGCAGGCCGTTCCTCTTACGGCCTTGAAGTCAACTGCCAACATGTATCCAACTCGCCCCTCGAGGTCTCATACAACGATGAAAATTACTACACTACCGTGCATTCCGCGCGTCACCGGCGTAAGCGTTACGGATCGCGAATCCCTCTTTCCCGGAAATCGGCCTATCGTCCCATCTCGCTCCAGGCCTCTCTCTCCCTTGTTTCTTTTTCCGTAGTTGCCCCGTCACCTTTTTATTTCTCCTCGCGTAATCTTTTTGTGGTTTCAAAGTGACCATTTTTCATTCTACCCGCAACACACACGTGCATGATTTTCTGTGTCTCTCGACCGTCACTCGAGAAGCAGACTCACTTAGCGCATAAGAGAGAGGGAGGGAGGGGGGGGGGGGGGGGCGGGGAGGTGGCATTTATTCCGTGTTCTGGAACCAAAGTCCCCCAAAAGCACACCACCGTGCCCAATAAATTACAGAGCTCCACACGATTCTTGTCAAATTAAAAAAAGGTGAGTGACAATGAAACCGATTACAAATAACCTATTGTGAAGACTGGTGAGGATCCCAGATAATTATTGTATATTGGCGATTAGAGTGGTACGCAGTGCGGCCTTAGAAAGAGAACGTAAAAATATGTTGATCCAGCGAAATAAAAAGAGTCCGTCCGCTGACGCATCGGTACACTAAAGAATCACAACGCGTCACCTAACACATTGCACACTCATGGAGTTTGATTATCTTCGCGTGATAAACATTCGCTTAAATTTTACTCGTACGGATCCAGAAAACGTAGGAAAAAAGCAACAATTAACTGGATCTGTACTTTCTACGATGAGAAGAAACGCACCTAAAGTATCGTTTGTTTTCCCTCTTTTTCGAATTCGTCGACTCTCGCTCCTTCAAGCTAGATTCGAGAGAGCGAAATTGGACATTCGGTATGACGGAGGAATGGTTTTTCAATGGCGTGTTTGCATCACATATTTTTCTCTCGAAACTCGAGTTTGCGAGTCACTCGCGCGCGTCGCGTGCTTATTATATTCGCGTGGGTGCGCGCGCACTTGTCATTAAAAAATCAATACGAGTCAGGGGCAGAGGGGCAGGAGGGGGGGGGGGGGGGTTCACTAATCAGCTGTGAGTCTCGCGAGATTGGCCGTCGTTTCAACATTTGACTCTCTCGATGACGGACCCTTTGCGTTTATTTTCTCTTGCTCGATTCTTCCGTAAATAATTTTCCGATCGAACACCTTTCAAGGACGAAAAATAGACACAAAGTTTTTCACGTATATACAGGCCGACTTTGATGTGCACGCGGTTCAAACGCGCCCACACGCGGTATCCATTCCGGAAGTGGGAGAAGAAAAACAAATTTGGAAATATGAGGAGCGCGTTGGTGCGAAAGAAATAGGAAAGCGGCGGCGGCGGCGGCGGCGGCGGCGGCGGCGGCGGCGCCACAGCGGGACCTGGGATACGCCGCGCGCGCTCTCAGTTGACGCGAAGAGAGTGTGGCGAGACGCTTGTATCGATTCGAAAGGCCAACCGCGTGCGAATTATTTATATACGTAGGCGAAAGCGCACCGGTAGATAGTGAGCAGGGTGGCCCCTTCTCCCAGCATCGGCCTGGTTTTTTCGCTCCCCGTTCGCCTGTTTTTTGCGGCACACCGTTTGACACACACACACACACACACACAAAATCTTGATGAAACACAATATCATAAACCCAAACAAAGTCATAGATCGTTGCATTCTTTTCGTTTTTTATTTACAGAAAGATGAACATATTTAATACTATAGGCTTCGTTTGACTTGGTTATCGGTGAAGAACAGGCGTATCGAGTTTGTAGGTATTTTAGGTTACAAAATTCTTCCTGCAAGATTGTCCCGAAATATTTGAGGAAACTGTTGATTTTAGTAAATGATCGAGTGCGTGCGTTGACAAGAATACCATAGCCTATATTTACAATTCGACTGCACAGGACGTCGCTGTATCAAAAGTCAACGAGTATTTCAACCTGCTACCGATGTCATGCGCGCTATACCAGGAGGCATAACCAGTGCTCTCGCTCTCTCTTGAAATCTTCAAAATTCAACTATACGCGTACCTGTTGCAGTGTTAGCGTAGTTGCCATACCTCAGTCTAAACCATGCGGATATTAATAGGTGTTATCGTTAAATATGCTGGCCAGATGATACATTTATTTATTTATCGTAAACTATTATTTATGCGGGTTTGGTCATTTTGTTTTTTGGATTTTCAAATTTTCTGAATCTTTGTTAGTATTCTCTTCTTTGCACCTTATTTTGTTAAACTTTTACGCTAATCTTAGGTTTATAATAAAAATTTTCCGTACATTTCTATTTCGTGTCGTTATATTTTATCTATCTCGTCACACGACCTTGCATCGTGTATATCGGTTTTACATCGAATCCTTTTTCTTGGCCGTTTGTTATTTTTGTATGATTTTGTATTACATTGAATCATTGTCCCTTTTGTTATTTTTGTTGTTTTTTATTTGTTGTTCTTGTTTTACACGAAATATTGATTTTCGTTGATATTTTTTGTTTTTTCTCGTCGTTTTTATTTGCCCAACAGTGCAATTAATTAGGTTATAATAATATGATCATTCAATTAATCAATCTCTCTCCCTCTCTCTCTCTCTCTCTCTCTCTCTCTCTCTCTCTCTCTCTCTCTCTTCTCTCTCGCTTTCTCGCGCCTTTCGCACACACGGACACGGACACACCCTTATGGTCATTATGCATCTGAAGACCTCGCCAGTCTTCTCAATAGTGAATTTTGTGAATGATTTCTTTTGTCTTTCACCTTTTGATAATTTCGAAAAAGTGTTTTGCAGCTTTGTAATTTGTTGGGCACGTTTCTGTTGGGGGACTTTTGTTCCAGAGCAAGGCACATATACCCCCGCCCCTCCTCCCAATATGTTTCGAATCCGCCGCAACCAATTTCACCGTCATCCTCTCTTCCGCTAGAAGGCTATTTTCCTCGCTGATCAATTCCTTTTTACTTTGATGACACTTCCGAGGGACACAACCGCCACCCACGTGACGTTGTGTATTGTCGTTAACACTCGGCGTAAATAGATCGATCGGCTGATACGTCAACCGCGTACCCGATCCTCCTTCCTTTCTAACTTGGTTCCAAGAGGAGCCTCGGCTTTGGCCGCCAAATTTGCTAGAAATTAGGCGGAATCAGTCTCATTCGAGTAGCTCCGACGGAGGGGGTGTGTCAAGAGCGGAGTTATCCGAGTAAACGAGAATAGACGCGCGAGTCGATAAATATGATATATTCGAACGATCAGCGTTGTTATGGAATATTTGGTGAATAACGATTGGCTGTTAGGCGTGGGCGATGTGGAACGCGCCGACCTGCCGCGAAAGTAATAAGTAAATAGTACAAAAGGTACGTATCAATGGTATTTGTATGTTCTAACAGTATGCGGAACGGAGAAGAGTACGTGGTTGTGCCTGCACTGCGGGGCGGTGCATTGCGGACGGTATATCGCGGCTCACGCACTTGAGCATCACGAGAAGAATGCTCAAC
>OX632363.1:41059243-41076189 GCA_951751655.1 Ophion costatus
ACACACTCCTAGTTTATCTTATTTGGCTTTGTTTCGAACAGCGCCGGTACGGGACACTATACCGCCTTCGCCGTCCACGACGGTCAGTGGTTTCACTTCAACGATAGCTCGGTACGACCGGCCAGCACTGATTCGGTCGCAAAGTGCAAGCCTTACATTCTCTTTTACGTGCGGAAAGAATTTTCCATTCCACCGCCGCTGTGACGCCGGAGGGGTACGCGCCCCAGTCACCGCGAATGCGACGAGTCCGACCATGACGAGGGGCGGGAGGATGAGGAGGCGCTCGACGACGACGACAAGGTCGAGATGGCCGAATCCACTATGAGAAAGATGAGAAACGGCTTGACGCTTCGGAAAAACGATCCACGACGAAACATCAACGAGAAGGGCGCTTCAAAGGCGCAATCGACAATCGCGAAGATCGAAAAGGAGTCAAGAGCTCGTTATTTCTGAAAGCGATCGTCACGAACGATAGGAAAAAGTGTGTCTAGCCTTTGGAACGACGTGCCCGATTCGCGGTTTCCCCTCGCCCCTTGTCTGTCCCTGTTATTCGCGGCGAGTCGAGCGCGAACGTAAAAATTCAGGGAGCTTTTCGTTGTAATTTTTCCGAATCTCCTTCTTCTCTCGTCTCGTCCAGCCCCGCTCTCTCTCTCTCTCTCTCTCTCTCTCTCTCTCTCTCTCTCTCTCTCTCTCTCTCTCTCCCTCTCTCTCTCTCTCTCTCCCCCTCCCTCCCGCACTCCTATCAATCTATCATTCGGGAGAGCGCGCTTTTACTTTCTTTTGGTCGCTCCAAGGATACCCCTGATCTCGTTCTGCTATTCTTCGATTAAGTTATCTCATAGATAGGTGAGAGCGAATTCTATATTTTTCTAGCTGTCGGCGATACAGCGAAAAAGAAAGCAAGAGAGAAAGAAAAAAACAAAAGAGTCGCCGTTCGCTCGGGTGATTAGGGTAATTTATTGTGATATAGGAAAAGGAAGGCATCTTGGGTGGCCGCGGATGTATATATACGGAGAATCAGAGGGCAAAACGAAAAGGTCGAAATATTGTGCATGTGTATAGAAATGTCGGCATTTGCCGACATTTCTAAATGTTTGTATTTGCGAAGCAAAGACGGGGTACGTGCGTACGCGTCGCGAATTCCGATCTCCGAACGCGGCTTTTTTTGTTTGTTCGTTGCGTAGGGCGCGGTTGATCCTTGTCTCTCACCCGGGACGGTCCATTTTTCGATAGTCCAACTCTTTTTTCCGTTATGTGCGCGACGGATCTTGGTCTTTCAGATCAGAACTTATTTCAGAGGTGAACAATAACCGGATGGATCCTCCGAACCCGTGACGCGCTCAGCGACGCGTGCAGCCAACCTGTTGATTCTTTTTATCACCATTTTTCTTTCGTTTTTATTACAAGATACATTTATCTGGTGAGCGCGATTTTCGAGTCGGTCGGACAAAGGCAAGAAGGAATCGATGAACGTCAGAGGCTTTTTCTCCCTCATCCTCTCAACAAACGCTCCGTCTACTCTTGTGTGATTATTTAAAGACTTATTTTTTCTATAAACATTGATAATTGATGTAATTATAATAAGTTAAACGACGAGTCGAAAGAGAAAGGTACAGAGTGGGAGAAAGCCAACGGGTCTCGATGTAATTCTCACGTAGAAAAGTAAACGCGAACCAAGAATTACGACACGCGACGGCGCAAATGGGGATAAGTCGCGCAATATACGAGTGAGTTATCTCGAGACGATACGACAAACGAACAAAAGAGCGAGTAAATTACGGGAGTTAAAGACACACTTGCTACCAAGAGTTGTAAGCAGTGATGAAAGAATAAACGAGAATAAACCAAGGACGGTTGTTCCAAAGACGCGACTCTCAACGACACCGCTTGTGCAATAAGAGTTTTTCGAACTCTTTTACGGCGAGAGAGGGATAACTTGTCGAATAACTAGTCGGACCGTGGTTCATTTCAGCGATAATGACGAGTGCCGATCAAGAATCGAGCCAGTCTAGCGAAAAAGCATCCACGCTCGATACTTTTACCCTCTTGAGGAAAGTATCTTTCTCCGGCGCGATGTGGCATTTTCCGTTCATCACCGAAACGCTAGACCGTGACGTTTTATTTTCGCACCGGGCCTCGATCTCATCGAGTTCCACGAGCCAGAACGCGTCGCTATCGTGGCAGCACCCGTCGTCTCGCCTAACGTCCCTGCGGATTCGTTGGTAGTTTTCGAATTCGTTCCTTCACTCTGGCACGCTGCCCCGCGTTCTCGTAGAGAACTCTCATCGTTGCATCGTCCTGCAATGAGTTTAGTAACGGGCGGTCCATCGTCCAGTCTTGATTTCCTCCGAGTCTCGTGTCTTATCGAGGCCGAACCTTCGCACGGTAATTGGAGTATATTTCTGTCGGTAAGACAGAGCGCCGGTGCATTGCTACGAATGACTTTTCGGCCGCCGGAATGAGTTTCGTCGTTGTATCGCGGTGAGCACCCGAACGGTCGAGGTTCCGTTAAATTTTTTCAGAACCACCGGTCTAGCGTGAGCATCCATTGTCGCCGTTATGTCGACGAAACAACGACTATTTTTCCCTTCGAGCTCCAGACTTTCCGGGGCCCCGAAGCAGAGTTGCCCCGCAGACGATCTTCTCTGCGAAAAGCCTTCTTTTTTATTCAACTTTTTCTTTTGGTTCGTCAACTACACCTTAAAAAATTGGCCAAAGATATGAGGGGTAGGGGGTCCTCGAATATAAGTGTATATACCTCGTAATTGGGAAAATATCGTCGCAGGAACTCTGCTGCGCGTAGTCGCGTTATTGGGTGTGTTCCGATATTACTGCGACAGTACTTTGAGTACCACGAATGCCATTCCGATATACGCCGCAGTAAACTCGCGGTTCGCTTTCGTGATCTTATGACGTCATTGTTTTTGTCGTCACTTCCTGCTGCGATTACTGCCGCTCGCGACGTGAGGCATCTGAAGTAAAATTAACATGGCGGGTGAGGAACGCGAATCGCAGAATATTGTCGATGTCGTTCCGTTATAAATGTCCTACGGTACACAAAAAATAGCGCCAGTATAAACGGAACGGTCTTGCAGCTGTATTCGCAGTGACGTCACGTTGACAGTACTTGCAGTGAATATAGGAACACGCCCATTGATACGATGGTAAATGGCGAATTGGTCGCTTCAGCGAGCGGGACCCGATCGTCAAACCGTTTTTTCTCACGTAGTTATTCAATTTTGGGGAAACGTTTATTAGCCGCGAAGAAGCGACAGATATGTCGGCATGGGACGCGCGAAACTTCTTGTGCTCGCGATTAAGCGCGCCAATTAAAACAAACGCAGCTGCAAAACAAAGAAAACAAGCTCGCCAAACTATGAAAAACATTTAAAATCCTAGTGCCAAGTTCTCTCTCAGACGCCGCCGCACATCACATTCCGCCGGCCAAACGAAGAGAACGATGTCGTTCGCCGTTCAACGGAGCGGAAGGTGTTCCGTTTCTTTTTTCCAACAAAATCAGCCATGTAGGAGAACACCGGGAAACTGAAAATCTGCCATCTCTCGCGCACTCGTGGCCGCTCGGTCGGTGTGACACATGGCCTCAAGGACATGGGTCACACGTCCGGTCGGTAAAAATCCCAGTGCCAAGTTCGCTCCCAGACGAATCACATTCCGGGCAAACAAACAGAAAGACGTTGTTCGCCGTTCAACATAGCGGAAGGTGTTTCTTTTCTTTTTTTTTTTTTTTTTTTTTTTTCCAAAAAATCAACAATTCAGCAGAACACTGGGAATCTGAAAATCAACTATCTCTCTCGCTCTCGTGGCCGCTTGGTATGTGTGACACGTGGCCTTAAGGAAAAAGGTGCAAACAACGCGAATAAAATACGAAGCGCAAAAGATGGAATTTTTTATCCTAGCGGTTTTTTTTCTTTATCAGTGACGCGGCGACTCGCTACGAATGCTGGGGGCAAAAAAGGACCACCAGTTGGCACATTTGCGCGCCACCTTTTCCCTTTCTTATAAATCGTTATTTAATTTGTAATTTAATGATTACTTTCATAAATGAATTGGAACGGGGCAACTTTGTTCGGCCGACTTCACAGAGGTGACACGAGTTAAGACGTTGCCGCACGGTCATGTACACGGTCTTCCATACAGGTCTTGCAACCAAGCCAAATTTGAGTGGTGGGGGTAGCCGCGTTATCGTCCCGATTTTTTTGCCACTACGCGGCGGCGCTGTCAGTTATTCATAGAAACGCATATGAGTGGCATTAGGACGCAAGGTTATAAATACCTTGATTGAAATCAATAACAAGAGAGATAAATGCATAATGACCATTAATGTGCGCTTCCGACCTGCAACACGGGACGAAAATCAGTAAAAGAGTAGTACTCCGTGTTCAAAATTCCAACACGTGCATAGAACACGCCGATAGTGTCCCTTTACACATAATACAATATTACGTATTGATGCGGATGCAGCAATATTCTGCACGTCTCAACGCAGAACAAAAAAAAAAGCAATCACGACAAGAAAAAAATCGCAAAACATTGTACAACGTGACTAATCCATTATTTAAAAAATATTAATGTTATCTGTTTATTTCGTTCAATAAATATTTTTAAATACATAACATTGCAACAAGTGTAAATATTGCATCCCTTCCTATATACACATATACTTTTAAATTCTATTCTAAACAATGAATTTTCCAGACGCGTCGAATCCAAATTATGCAGACGCTGCGCGACTGGAGTGGGGGTCATGCCGGTGACTACTAGCGCCGCATGGTGGGTTAGTTTACGTGGCGACAATAACGAGACACGGTAGACCCAGCAGTGCCAGGGGGCTGATTAGGATTCCGCCAAATCCGTGCTATAAACTTATGAAGCTTACCAATAACTCGTTGCGCCGCTTTCATGACCATAAGTTGTACTTTCGTTTGGACGTGAACGGACAACCCCCCCACCACGTTCGTTGCAAGACCTGTATGTAAGACCGTGCTCGCTACCAGCTGAATAAACTTAGCCGCCGTCTATGAAAATATAGAATTTTTTTTCATGCCAATCGAATGTTAGTCGTTTGTGAGTGTTTGATAGAAAAAATCGAGCGTTTGTGAGACTTTATTTATTTAATTAAACGTAAAACAACATTCGTGTCAATACGATGTAACGCAACTTTTTGTCCTTTTGGCAATTTTCCCTAAACCTCAAAGTTTCTCATTTCAGCAGCATCGTTTCAATATTGTCTTTTTGAGAATAAAATGCGCATAACTGGTTGAAAAAAAGAAATCGCACGAAACTTTCTAAAAAAGGAAACTATAGCTATTGCTCAATCTTGTAAGGTTGTTTGAAACAAAAATGCCAAAAAAAACGTCCCGAAGACGTGCAGCCGATTTTAAACTGCCAAAAACGGCCATTTTCAAAACGGCGTCCCGGGTCTAAAAGAATCGATATTATTTTTTTCCAACACGCAAAGTGAAGCTTCATTTGTCCCTTTTAAAATGCCGCCTTGGAAATCTGGATATCATTTTTTTTCACAGAGATATTAAACTTTTAGCGTGGCATGACATTTTTCTGGGTGTATCCGTACTTTTGGCCGGCAGTGTATACTTCATAAAATGATTGTAAAGCCGTCTCATAATCAGTTATTTCTTTGGAAAAAAAAACACAATTATTGACGAGTTCAGGCCAGACGTTTCGGTGCTGTAACGTTGGGTGCGGCGGGGGGGGGGGGGGGGGGGGGGATGGTGAAATTTGGCGTTACGCAATTTGTGTGCGTCCCCTAATTAAGGAATGGAGTTGGAATGAATGCGGAATTGTCGTGACCTATATAGAGGGTGAACAATACTGGCAACAAACTCACCCTATAATGTTTATTTGTAATATTTGAAAATATTTAGAGATTAGTAAATTGAATACAAGTCTATTTAAATTTCTGAAAGATGGGGAGGTCGCGTGCAGTGTCAGGATGCCACAGTGGCCTTGCCAAAGACAACAGAGAGCGAAAAAGATTAGGACTGCGTCGTTGTATTCTGTTTTCCATTCCGAAGGTAAGAGAATAATTTCATTAGTCAATCGATCCGCTGCGTGGTCTGCTTTTTAAAAATTATTCACCGTACAGCAGACTTGTAGAAGTCTGCTGTACGGTAAATAATTCTCTACATAGACTTGTAGAAGTTTCGTAAGGTCGCATGTTTCGTAGCCTCGTAAAATATTTAGCGATGCTCACGAGCGACTTGTAAGACATATTGTTGTTGCTTTTTCATCTCTTGTAGAATCGAATTGAATGCTGATAGAGGGTTAATAAAGAAATACTAGTACGACACATTTAAAAGAATGAGACGCAATTGAATGATGAACAAATACAAGAGATGAATAGATGAATAGATAGCAAACATACTCTAAACATATGTATCAATATATCATTTTTTGTTTCAGCACGCGAGGCGAGCCCGGGACGATACGATTACAACAATAAGCTCTCCTGAGGGCTCCGAAAATGTTTGAACGTGACAAACTGTGCATGGTCTATTTAAGTGTGGTAGTGAAAAAATGGATAGAACGCGCGAAGGAGTATCGACATTCTTCGAATGTTGTTAAAATGTTTAAATTAAATGTTCTCCCGCTGAGTTGAAAGTGTTCCAGCATAAATAATTTTGTCAAACGATGTTTTCTTTTTGTTGAAGGGATAACAACAACTAAAGACAAACAATTGAAGATTCACATTGAAGAATATATTTTTGCATTTACTTGGTTGGTTTAGTTGGTTGTCGAAATATGAATTTCAGAGGCGCGCAATATTTCATTGATGTTTTCGTCTAATTAGTTTGTGATGTAACGATCGGTATGACAATTTTGACAAAGTTGTTGAATGACGAAACATGTATTATGATTTGGTAAATAATTTGAATGACGGATTTTTGGATAGTTACAAAACACCACCAATAAACACATTAACGTTAATTGCTCGTAGGAATGATCAATATTTTGATTTGCGTTATGATGATTGTTATAACAAATGTAATGAATAATCGAACTAATTTACCGCGATACAAACCCAAATAAATAATTTCGATAAAAAGAAAATTAATTTGAGTTGTAAAAAAGCTTTACGAGGCGCGAGAATCGAAGGAAGTAGGTTTGCACGGTGATGTACATTTTTTGTTGTTGTTGATATTGTGCGTAAAGTTAAACCCAAACGAATGTGAGTAGTAGTACACTTTGGGCTGATGTGTTGGGTTTGTGTGAGTCTTGATATAATTTGAATAAATATAATGTGTTAAATGATTGTTGCGATGGTAGCGGTGAATGTTGCGATAGTGCGGATGATACTCGCTAGTGTGTAGCGAAAAGTGAGCCTTCGAATAAGAATTGGCCAAAGCCGTAATTGGGTCGCCGCAGATGCGGCCAGAAGTTTTCGAGAAAATGGACCTTTGAACATTTGGAAGGAATGAGACCGACTGGCGGTGAGATAATCTCGAAGAGGATACGTAGTTGACCGGGTAGCGAGAAAGGCTAGTGAGCGGAGAGTCGCCGGTTTTATTCGATATGCTTGATGATTAAGAATGTTTATGAGAAATGAATTTTTCGTACAAAAATCGACAACGCCGGCTAGGATATAAATGTATAGTTTTTTTTTTTCAGGAGAATTGATAAACATAACGCAAGAATGATTATACAAGATATCTGTAGTTTTGAGTTGGCAGTCGCAGGGGCGGTTCGGCAGCTGTGCTCGCCAATTGTCGGTAATACAATCCGATAGGCGTGGTTTGGTTCGAAAGTGTGAAGTGTGTGTGTGTGTGTGTGTGTGAGAGAGAGAGAGAGAGAGAGAGAGAGAGAGAGAGAGAGAGAGAGAGAGAGAGAGATTTGAAAAAGGTATTGTGATGGTGTACGATGTATCCGCTGCACATACAAGTACGCGGCCAAGAATGCATCGAGAGAAAATACACAAATGATCGGCTAAGCAAGATTGTCGGGCAATAAATCTATACATACAAATAGCCACAATCCGTCATGGCAGCTTGTAAATAATTTTTGCGTACATGACTTGCGTATATATTAAGTTTTGTCAGCTCAACAGGCTTCCGCCCTTTATTGCATTTTGCAATTTTCTTTCGCCTATCTGCATACACGAAAGCGAAAATTGCGAACCGGAAGATCGACAAACCCAAACAAACCCAAACAAACACAGGCGATGTTGATTTGTCGATCTTTCGCGGTTCGTAAATTTCGCTTCGTTCATACACTATCGCAAATCCCTTATCGGCTATGTCGAACGCCTGTTAGAGGAGTTGCAATCGGAAGAGCGTGCGTTCGTGCCATTTCTCCATGCTACCAAAGACTACCGCATAACCGAATATCGCGATGGATAGAAATTTAATCGACAAATAATTTGGAGGGTAATAGTACGTCAAAATGAATCTGCAAAAAATATTTAAACAAAAAAAATGTTCGCGCCTTGGCATAAAAAAGTAGCTGTACTCGATGAACGATCATTTGTATTATAATTTGATAATCCGTTCTATGCTCATACTCTTCGGTCGGCACTTTGTACTTTTTTTTTTTTTTAATTATCGACAGTAACCATGACTATAAAATATTATTGTCCCCTCAGGGTAATAGAAAATATTGTTGAAATATGGTTGAGGTTACTATACATTTCTCTCTGTGTACGTATAATTAATAAGCACACATTTTCAGGACGATCTGTATGGGGTTAGGAGAAATGATTTGATGTTTTTTTTTGTGTTTGGGTTTTAAAGAATGTACGCAAATAATAACATTTCTTCTCTTTCACTAGACCGAATTGCATTTTTTTTCTTCCTTTCTTCCTCGTACGCATTGACGAAAATAGAATAGTATCGGCCGAAAAATTGGCGATTGGAGGTCGGTCGGTCGGTCGGTCGGTTGGTCGGTCGGTCGGTCAAGCGTACCATTGGTACGGCGTACCGAAAATTCACGATACCATCATCGTGGAATGATACCGTACTGTAGAACACGGTAGCGGTTAAGAGCAAAGTATTGTATCGTCGGAGAGATAAATGAATCGGCGAATGTAGAAAAATATGGGTGCGAGTAATGACGAATCGGAAAGAAATAAAGAGACGAGTGCAACGAGTTAATGCGAGGAATTTATTAATAAAGTATGGGATTAAGCGTGATTAGGGGGAGGAAAGGAAGGCGCTATCGTCTGATGGAAACTTGTTTGCGGAGATCGAGTTGCGATGGAAAGAAAAAGATTTTGAATATTATTGTGGAAGGGGGTATTGCTTAGAGTTTTGAAGTTGATAAAAAGATAAAAAGGATTAGAAGTATGAAAAAAAATTATTCGTAGTCTACGCTGGAGCTGGGCGAGTCGATTTTTTTTTTGGAGGAAGAGTAATAAAATAGTTCATTAAGGAATGGACTTGTAATAAATATGAAATTATCAAAACGTATATATATATATATATATATATATATATATGATTGTGCTTATTGTTTTATGGGTATTTAGTAAGGCTTAGACGGATGTTAATTGTGTATGTGGTATATTAAGGTGTTGGCTAAGTTTGCATATGTGATTTGTGATGGGAAGAAGTGGGGATGGGATGTGAATATGCGGTGTATGAGTGGTAAAAAGTTGTATAAAATAAGAAAGTATTCTAAAAGCGAAAAAATGGGAGTATAAAAAATGTAAAGTGTGTTGAAATGAGAAAATGCGACGTTATAAAATATTCCGAGGGTTTTGGTCCCCTGGCGAAGGGGAAATTTTTTGTGTAAGTATGTTTTCTTCAACCGGGTCTGTTAGTTGGGTGTCAGCAGAATGGTTGGCGGAAAAAAAAAATACCGTGCCAGGAGAGCCGCGAACGCGGTTCCTCAACGTTGAAAGCGGAGACGCTAACAACTTGACCATACGCGTATTTGAAAAAAATAATGCACATAGCGTATGGATGCAGGATGACGTGTTGTCGGTTCGTCGAAAGTGAATAATTTGCGGATGAATTATGTAAAATGAGGGAATTGACGACTCGGTCGCATAATGTTGATGAACATTAATTAGAGATAAGTAGTGACTCGTACGGGAATGAGTGCGAATATGTGGCTGGTGGGGATGTGGTAGGGTATCGAACGAAGCGTACGTTGGTGCGCGCGGCGATTGTGGCCATTGGTATAGGAAAGGATTCCGTGTAAACATTTGTATTGACCGGCGACAGGAGGGGGACTCGATGAACCGAGTGATAACTCGGATGTCTTGTTGTGGTAGGGCTCCGGCAGTGTGTACGTTTCGCGGAACGCATGGTAAACAGACTGACGTGTGTACAGTCGGTAGGTAGTCGGCGGAGTGGAAATGAGCGAACGAATGAATATTGTGTATGTTTGTTGTCGGAAAGATATAAAGAGACGAGATAATGGGAGCAAGTGATTAACGGCTGAAGGTCTTTAGGGACATTGGGGTGAGGAAAGAAAAAGAATATTGCGTCGTTGTAAAAATTCGTCTCGTCGAGGTACAAGGGAAAGAATTACTTTCCGAATGGTAAATATTGAGGAGGTTTGTTTGCAATGTACGGTTTCTTGTTGAAACGTTAATAAAAAAAATATAAATGGATTGAACTGTTATTTTTTGCCAATGGGCACTCGATGATTGACTTGAGGATGTTGAGTCCCTATGAAGCATGTTAATGTTAATTGTAGTAAAGAAATAGCTTCTCAATCGTCATGAAGTTTTTACACGAGCTCTGAAATACTTGATACGAAAAAGTACGAAATTTGAAGAATTTGATTATGATTTGCGATTTGGGACTCAACATCCTTAATTACGAGACGATGGGGGGTTCCAGAATAAAGGGGAAACTGTCGTAGTATATAATATGCGTGCGGGTGTCGTGCAACGCGTTGGTTTTATGTACGTGTATTCGTTGCGTTTTGTTTTCCGTGTAGGCGCTATGGAGTAGGGGGAAAAATAGCGACGGCCTGGCGTTCGTATTATCGCGAACTAAATATTGAAGACATGAGTTATAAATAAAGGAGAAAAAATGCTAAGTAACATTAGCAAAATAATGTGGCTGGTGGCGTTGGGGGGGGGGGGGATGCCACGTGCGACGTGGTCGATTTCGCTATAGTTATGTATGTATATCGGACTTGTCGTTTTCGTGTGCCTTTGTCGGGTGAAGCGTGTGTGTGTGTGTGTGTTTGTCGTAGGTCTGTCTGTACTTCGACGGGCGATTTGTTTGGAAAAAAGAAGAATATTAATATACAACGTACGGGGTGGGCGGCTAAAAATAGTATGCGGAGAAGGGTTTGGTCTTGAGTGGGGTGAAATAAAAATGTGGCATTCTAGAGCGTTTGTTGAATTGAGGGCGTGTATTTTCGTTTTGTTTGAAAACTGTCAAAACAGTTGAGATATGAGAGCAAGGAGAAAAAAAATGCCAGCACATCCGTCGCGAACCTTGTTCGTTGGATTTGTAAACACTGTGACTCGAGCTACACGACCACGGCACTAGTCCTATTGTATATTCTGGATGAATTGAACAGCTCTATCGAAGAATATTCAGTCCGATAATAAATAATTTGCTAGTTATTGTTGATGGGGGTGAAATTAAGCGGCGATGATCTTGATCGAGCACGGGATGAGAATGGGCTTGTTTGGCGACACGTAATAGTTAATGAGTAATGGAAATGTAATCGAATTAATTAATTTGAGTGGGCTGCGACAAGGTTGCGATTAGTCGTAAGATAAATAATTAGATGTTTGTCGACGGAGCGGATAGGAGTGAGGATTATGGGGGTGGTTCCAGTGTGGATGGAAGGGTTAAAATTTGGAAGGATCCAAAGAAAATGAATGAGTCGGTTATGTAATGTCGATGGGATTGATTTGTTTTGGATAAATGATAATTTGTTTGGATATTGTGTGTTTCTCATGATAAGGGACGCCTCTTGTCGACTGCTAGCGGCGCGGTAGCATATTTTTCCTTCGGTAGGACGCGGTATTTTGTGTACCGACTGTAGATCGTCGCGACAGTCGGTAACGTAGATCTCTGCACCGAACTGCACAGAACGGCGTACTCCACATTTGCGGTACGCTGTACAAACGGTGCGCTTGCTGTTGAGCACGCGTAGGTGGACCCAAACAAACCCGAACAGCCCCACGTGAAAAGAAATTACCCAAACAAACCCACACGGAAAGAAATTACCCAAACAAACCCACACGGAAAGAAATTACCCAAACAAACCTAAACAAACCTCGGTCCGCGCGAGAATCGTAACCCGAACAAACCCACACATGCCCCGGGTCGTGAGACCCGTAACCCAAACAAACCTAAACAGACCCCGGTTAGTACGAAAAGAAATGACCCAAACAAACCCAAACAAATCCCGGTTCGCGCAAAAAGAAATGACCCAAACAAACCCAAACGGTCGTCGTCGTCGTCGTCGTCGTTGTCCTCGTCGTCGTTGTCCTCGTCGTCGTCGTGGCAGTCGTCGTCGTAGTCGTCGTCGTGGTAGTCCTCGTCCTCGTCGTCGTCGACCCGGGTTCGCGCGAAACGAAATGACCCAAACAACCTCCTGTCCCCGCGAAAAGAAATGACCCAAACAAACCGAACTAACCCTAGTTCGCGCGAAAGAAATGACCCAAACAAACCCGAACTAACCCTGGTTTACGCGAAAGAAATGACCCAAACAAACCCGAACTAACCCTGGTTTGCGCGAAAGAAATGACCCAAACAAACCCAAACAAACAAACCCTGGTTTGTTTGGGTTTGTTTGGGTTTGTTTGGGTTTGTTTGGGTTTGTTTGGGTTTGTTTGGGTTTGTTTGTTTGGGTTTGTTTGTTTGGGTTTGTTTGTTTGGGTTTGTTTGGGTTTGTTTGGGTTTGTTTGGGTTTGTTTGGGTTTGTTTGGGTTTGTTTGGGTTTGTTTGGGTTTGTTTGGGTTTGTTTGGGTTTGTTTGGGTTTGTTTGGGTTTGTTTGGGTTTGTTTGGGTTTGTTTGGGTTTGTTTGGGTTTGTTTGGGTTTGTTTGGGTTTGTTTGGGTTTGTTTGGGTTTGTTTGGGTTTGTTTGTTTGGGTTTGTTTGGGTTTGTTTGGGTTTGTTTGGGTTTGTTTGGGTTTGTTTGGGTTTGTTTGGGTTTGTTTGGGTTTGTTTGGGTTTGTTTGGGTTTGTTTGGGTTTGTTTGGGTTTGTTTGGGTTTGTTTGGGTTTGTTTGGGTTTGTTTGGGTTTGTTTGGGTTTGTTTGGGTTTGTTTGGGTTTGTTTGGGTTTGTTTGGGTTTGTTTGGGTTTGTTTGGGTTTGTTTGGGTTTGTTTGGGTTTGTTTGGGTTTGTTTGGGTTTGTTTGGGTTTGTTTGGGTTTGTTTGGGTTTGTTTGGGTTTGTTTGGGTTTGTTTGGGTTTGTTTGGGTTTGTTTGGGTTTGTTTGGGTTTGTTTGGGTTTGTTTGGGTTTGTTTGGGTTTGTTTGGGTTTGTTTGGGTTTGTTTGGGTTTGGGTTTGTTTGGGTTTGTTTGGGTTTGTTTGGGTTTGTTTGGGTTTGGGTTTGTTTGGGTTTGTTTGGGTTTGTTTGGGTTTGTTTGGGTTTGTTTGGGTTTGTTTGTTTGGGTTTGTTTGGGTTTGTTTGGGTTTGTTTGGGTTTGTTTGGGTTTGTTTGGGTTTGTTTGGGTTTGTTTGGGTTTGTTTGGGTTTGTTTGGGTTTGTTTGGGTTTGTTTGGGTTTGTTTGGGTTTGTTTGGGTTTGTTTGGGTTTGTTTGGGTTTGTTTGGGTTTGTTTGGGTTTGTTTGGGTTTGTTTGGGTTTGTTTGGGTTTGTTTGGGTTTGTTTGGGTTTGTTTGGGTTTGTTTGGGTTTGTTTGGGTTTGTTTGGGTTTGTTTGGGTTTGTTTGGGTTTGTTTGGGTTTGTTTGGGTTTGTTTGGGTTTGGGTTTGTTTGGGTTTGTTTGGGTTTGTTTGGGTTTGTTTGGGTTTGTTTGGGTTTTTTGGGTTTGTTTGGGTTTGTTTGGGTTTGTTTGGGTTTGTTTGGGTTTGTTTGGGTTTGTTTGGGTTTGTTTGGGTTTGTTTGGGTTTGTTTGGGTTTGTTTGGGTTTGTTTGGGTTTGTTTGGGTTTGTTTGGGTTTGTTTGGGTTTGTTTGGGTTTGTTTGGGTTTGTTTGGGTTTGGGTTTGTTTGGGTTTGTTTGGGTTTGTTTGGGTTTGTTTGGGTTTGTTTGGGTTTGTTTGGGTTTGTTTGGGTTTGTTTGGGTTTGTTTGGGTTTGTTTGGGTTTGTTTGGGTTTGTTTGGGTTTGTTTGGGTTTGTTTGGGTTTGTTTGGGTTTGTTTGGGTTTGTTTGGGTTTGTTTGGGTTTGTTTGGGTTTGTTTGGGTTTGTTTGGGTTTGTTTGGGTTTGTTTGGGTTTGTTTGGGTTTGTTTGGGTTTGTTTGGGTTTGTTTGGGTTTGTTTGGGTTTGTTTGGGTTTGTTTGGGTTTGTTTGGGTTTGTTTGGGTTTGTTTGGGTTTGTTTGGGTTTGTTTGGGTTTGTTTGGGTTTGTTTGGGTTTGTTTGGGTTTGTTTGGGTTTGTTTGGGTTTGTTTGGGTTTGTTTGGGTTTGTTTGGGTTTGTTTGGGTTTGTTTGGGTTTGTTTGGGTTTGTTTGGGTTTGTTTGGGTTTGTTTGGGTTTGGGTTTGTTTGGGTTTGTTTGGGTTTGTTTGGGTTTGTTTGGGTTTGTTTGGGTTTGTTTGGGTTTGTTTGGGTTTGTTTGGGTTTGTTTGGGTTTGTTTGGGTTTGTTTGGGTTTGTTTGGGTTTGTTTGGGTTTGTTTGGGTTTGTTTGGGTTTGTTTGGGTTTGTTTGGGTTGTTTGTTTGGGTTTGTTTGGGTTTGTTTGGGTTTGTTTGGGTTTGTTTGGGTTTGTTTGGGTTTGTTTGGGTTTGTTTGGGTTTGTTTGGGTTTGTTTGGGTTTGTTTGGGTTTGTTTGGGTTTGTTTGGGTTTGTTTGGGTTTGTTTGGGTTTGTTTGGGTTTGTTTGGGTTTGTTTGGGTTTGTTTGGGTTTGTTTGGGTTTGTTTGGGTTTGTTTGGGTTTGTTTGGGTTTGTTTGGGTTTGTTTGGGTTTGTTTGGGTTTGTTTGGGTTTGTTTGGGTTTGTTTGGGTTTGTTTGGGTTTGTTTGGGTTTGTTTGGGTTTGTTTGGGTTTGTTTGGGTTTGTTTGGGTTTGTTTGGGTTTGTTTGGGTTTGTTTGGGTTTGTTTGGGTTTGTTTGGGTTTGTTTGGGTTTGTTTGGGTTTGTTTGGGTTTGTTTGGGTTTGTTTGGGTTTGTTTGGGTTTGTTTGGGTTTGTTTGGGTTTGTTTGGGTTTGTTTGGGTTTGTTTGGGTTTGTTTGGGTTTGTTTGGGTTTGTTTGGGTTTGTTTGGGTTTGTTTGGGTTTGTTTGGGTTTGTTTGGGTTTGTTTGGGTTTGTTTGGGTTTGTTTGGGTTTGTTTGGGTTTGTTTGGGTTTGTTTGGGTTTGTTTGGGTTTGTTTGGGTTTGTTTGGGTTTGTTTGGGTTTGTTTGGGTTTGTTTGGGTTTGTTTGGGTTTGTTTGGGTTTGTTTGGGTTTGTTTGGGTTTGTTTGGGTTTGTTTGGGTTTGTTTGGGTTTGTTTGGGTTTGTTTGGGTTTGTTTGGGTTTGTTTGGGTTTGTTTGGGTTTGTTTGGGTTTGTTTGGGTTTGTTTGGGTTTGTTTGGGTTTGTTTGGGTTTGTTTGGGTTTGTTTGGGTTTGTTTGGGTTTGTTTGGGTTTGTTTGGGTTTGTTTGGGTTTGTTTGGGTTTGTTTGGGTTTGTTTGGGTTTGTTTGGGTTTGTTTGGGTTTGTTTGGGTTTGTTTGGGTTTGTTTGGGTTTGTTTGGGTTTGTTTGGGTTTGTTTGGGTTTGTTTGGGTTTGTTTGGGTTTGTTTGGGTTTGTTTGGGTTTGTTTGGGTTTGTTTGGGTTTGTTTGGGTTTGTTTGGGTTTGTTTGGGTTTGTTTGGGTTTGTTTGGGTTTTGTTTGGGTTTGTTTGGGTTTGTTTGGGTTTGTTTGGGTTTGTTTGGGTTTGTTTGGGTTTGTTTGGGTTTGTTTGGGTTTGTTTGGGTTTGTTTGGGTTTGTTTGGGTTTGTTTGGGTTTGTTTGGGTTTGTTTGGGTTTGTTTGGGTTTGTTTGGGTTTGTTTGGGTTTGTTTGGGTTTGTTTGGGTTTGGTTTGTTTGGGTTTGTTTGGGTTTGTTTGGGTTTGTTTGGGTTTGTTTGGGTTTGTTTGGGTTTGTTTGGGTTTGTTTGGGTTTGTTTGGGTTTGTTTGGGTTTGTTTGGGTTTGTTTGGGTTTGTTTGGGTTTGTTTGGGTTTGTTTGGGTTTGTTTGGGTGGGTTTGTTTGGGTTTGTTTGGGTTTGTTTGGGTTTGTTTGGGTTTGTTTGGGTTTGTTTGGGTTTGTTTGGGTTTGTTTGGGTTTGTTTGGGTTTGTTTGGGTTTGTTTGGGTTTGTTTGGGTTTGTTTGGGTTTGTTTGGGTTTGTTTGGGTTTGTTTGGGTTTGTTTGGGTTTGTTTGGGTTTGTTTGGGTTTGTTTGGGTTTGTTTGGGTTTGTTTGGGTTTGTTGGTTGTTTGGGTTTGGGTTTGTTTGGGTTTGTTTGGGTTTGTTTGGGTTTGTTTGGGTTTGTTTGGGTTTGTTTGGGTTTGTTTGGGTTTGTTTGGGTTTGTTTGGGTTTGTTTGGTTTGTTTGGGTTTGTTTGGGTTTGTTTGGGTTTGTTTGGGTTTGTTTGGGTTTGTTTGGGTTTGTTTGGTTTGTTTGGGTTTGTTTGGGTTTGTTTGGGTTTGTTTGGTTTGTTTGGGTTTGTTTGGGTTTGTTTGGGTTTGTTTGGGTTTGTTTGGGTTTGTTTGGGTTTTTTGGGTTTGTTGGGTTTGTTTGGTTTGTTTGTTTGGGTTTGTTTGGGTTTGTTTGGGTTTGTTTGGGTTTGTTTGGGTTTGTTTGGGTTTGTTTGGGTTTGTTTGGGTTTGTTTGGGTTTGTTTGGGTTTG